>CM053767.1:38977098-38994784 GCA_028658305.1 Pachyuromys duprasi
TGAGATGATATTTGGGGCACACACAATGGGTTTGGGTTGGTGTGCCTCCGCTGAATGCAGGCCTGACTGAAATGGTGCCCAAGGCCTTCTCTGTCTGTCCTGAGAACACACACAGGGACTGAAGTTTTTGCTGGCGGATGCGTGTAGTGTTCGCCCTCAGTGTGCGGTCTGGTCAAGATGGTCCCGGACCTTCTCAGTCTGGGGTGGCTCCAGAGATCGGTGCATGCCCGCCGCACACCCGTGGGTTGAAGCGGAACTCAGGTCCCTCCCAGACTTGCCCGCGGACTGGCACACGGACTGAGGCTTTGCTGGTGGAAGCGTGCAGCGCATGCCCGCAGAGTGCAGACTGGTCAAAATGGTCCCCCGACCTTCTCAGACTGGGGTGGTTCCGGTGATCGGTGGGTGCCCGCTGCACCCCCGTGGATTGAAGCAGAACCTGGGTGCAGTGTGCGCTCACAGTGTGCGGGTCAGTGAAAACGGTACCCGGTTCCTCCTCAGACTGCCTGCGAGACTGTGTGATCCAATCTATTATGGTGGATGTGGGCGCCCAGCACGGCTGCTCGTTCAGATCAGAGCTGTGTGCCGCTGGTCACCCGGAGATTTTTCCGGGGAATAACTGGGTGTCCCTAGGGTTTTCCCACTTGATTTTCTCACTGTGGGAGTTCTGTTCACCTGGCAATCACGAATGCTGGCGTTTTAGGTCCCAGAGTTCAGTCTCCTGGTCGCTGCATTGTTTCTGCTTTCCTACTCCTCAGACACAGTGTCCTCCCGTGACAGCCATCTTGGATCTCCCGAGGTCCATGTTTTCTAGCATAGTTGTTCATCTTTTAAGTAGTTTGTATCATAACAAGCCTAATTTCATTATTATTTTATCCCATTAACCAGGACACCTCAGATATCTACAAATAGCCAGATTTATCATGTCCACAGTTAGACTCAAGGTTCATAAAAACAATTGATGTAGTTGGAATAAATTTTTTGCAAATATTTGATGACCAATGATTTCTAGCCCTTAAAGTGAAAGCAGAAATCTGTACTAACAGGGACTTAAAGGGTTGAGAAAAGTGGTATACTAAATCCAGTAGGCATTGCACAGTTTGCATGGTAGATATGGGCTTAGCACAACACTGCACTTGCATTCCTAAAACATCCCCCTTAGGGAAGTCCAACGAAACACGTTTTATAGTTAGAAACCAGAGAAGGTTTTTCTTTATGTGAACTGTTACCCTAGATCTTCAATTTTACTCTCTTTGAGGCTTTTTTTTTATTGGCACAAAAAGAAAATTTAATACTTTCCAGGACTGAAATCTAGCAGGGATGCTGCAGCTTCTGGGCATGCTTCTGTAGAGGGATCCCTTGGTCATGTTTGTAGTTCCTGGTCTTAATTCCTCTAAATTGAAGAATGTGGGAAGGGCTTTCTTGGGCTTGATGGGGACGAAATCTGGAGTGGTGGCTCAGGACTGGCATTTCCCACTGTGATGTACCAGATATTTGCTTTCATTGTTTACCAGTAACCCACATAAATCCCCACATTGGCACTGACCCTCCAACATTACCTTTCACCTCCCTGTGGCTTCTCCTAACCTTCCAGGCTTTGTAGGATGCTCCTTTCAAAGAATGCTGGACAGTTCTCTAGTGTGGGTTGTCAGGAACCCAGCAAACATCAGATGATTTAGTCACTGAACTGAGCTTTAAAGCTGAGCTACATTTGGGTTAAGCTCTATTAAATTCATCTGGGCAACAGTGTGGCCCCATTTCTTTGGATAAGGTAAACTACTGGACATTCCTTATTACTTTTTAATTTTGTCTTTGGTTTTCTGTTATTCATAATAAAAGAAAAGGGGAGGAAAATTTATGGTAGCTGAGCCTATTTCTTTCTCATTGCTGAACTTAAGAAAGCTTTTTAATGTTGGCCAAAGAACATGCAGCAGTAGACCTTAGAGTTTCACAGAAAATTGTGGCAAGGGAAAGTGAGCCCTAAAATGGACAGCACTATCTTCCACTTGTCTCTTAATCATTTCGTTGCCTCTGGAGACTGTTCATCTCAGGCCCGAGACCACAGAGGCGCCTGCAGACCTGAGCTGGTGCTGCTTTTGCCGTGTCACAACAACCATAGCTCAACTTGTAATTATTATTATTTATTTGTTACCTGTGAATAATTATTTCCTTCTGGGTAAACCATTTTTAAATACACTTTGAATAGTTCAGAGAAGAGATGAACAAATGTTGAGGTTAATATATCACTATAACATAAATAATTCATAGTTTACCTCTCTGACATATTTGTATATCCAGATGTTAAGATATGAAATTCACAAAAAAGAAAGCGAAGGCTTAAAATTATCAGTAAATGAATGAAGAGGGGACATCACTATCAACCTTAAAGAAATGAGAAAATTAAGGTAAACATGTGTGGTACATGTGACAGTAAATTAAATTACTTAAACAGACACATTTCTAGAAAGAATCAAGTCACTAAAATTCAAGAATAAATAGAAACTTTAATAGTTTTACAGTACCTAAAAAGATCAAACTAGTAATCTAGAATCTTCTCTCAAAAAACATTTAGCTAGCTTAACTTCTCTGGCTGTCAGAGTCTGGAGACAAACACTGATCCTTCCCATACTTCCCAGCCTATCACAGAGGAGGAGCATATTGTCATTCTATGAGGCTGGGATTACTCTGATCCCAAACCAGACAACACCCAAAGAACAGAATACCAAGACTGCTATCTTTTATGACCATGGATACAAAACTCCTCAAGCAATTATAATAAATCAAATCCAGCACTGTATGAAAACAATTATTGTCATGTATTACTATGATTTATCATAGGAATGCAGGGTTGATTTAACAGAGAAAATTAATCCATATAATGTATCAATCAACAAAACACAGCCAAAAATTATTGTGTCAATAGACACAGAGAAATTATTTGATAAAATTTAAAACTTGCCCCTGATACCTTCAACAGCAACAACAGACTAGAACAAGCCTTCAGTTAATGAAAGGTCGTCTGTACAAAATCCATGACTAACATTATAGTTGATAGTGAGAGGCAGATGAAAACAAGATGAGGATATCCACTCTTCCCTACTCAACTCCTGTCATCAGTGTTCTATAGTCTGCAATCAGGGCAGCTAGGCAGCACACACATACACACAGAAATACGCACATACAGGCACACACACATATAAACATACACAGAGACACAGAGACACACACAGAAAAACACACATAAACACATACACAGAGAAAGACAGACATAGACACATGCACACAGATACACACACACACAGTGAGAGAGTGAGAACAAGAGAAAGAGACAGAGCAAGAGATAGGAGAGAGAGATTGTTGGTTTTGAGAACTATTACCAGAAGGAGATGTGTGGTTGCTTTGGGAGTCACCATTGTCTCGATGATTTGGAGTAAACACCTTGTCTCATGTAGGGTTTCTATTGTTGCAACAAAACACTGTGGCCAAATAAGCAAGCTGGGGAGGAAAGCATTTATTTTTTTAAAAATAATTTATTTAATTTTATTTTATGTACATTAGTATGAAAGTGTCAGATTCCTTGGAACTGGAGTGACTTACGGACAGTTGTGAGCTTCCATGTGGGTGCTGGGAATTGGACCTGGGTCCTTTGGAAGGGCAGACAGTGCTCTTAACCACTGAGCCATCTCTCCAGCCTCAAGGAAGGGGTTTATTTGGCTTAGACTTCCAAATTGCTGATCACCATTAAAGAAAGTCAGGACAGGAGCTCAAACAGGACAGGAACCTGGAGTCAGGAGCTATTGCAGAAGCCATGGAGGGGTGCTGCTTACTGGCTCGCTTCCTATGTTTTGCTCAGCCTGCTTTCTAATAGAACTCAGGACCACCATCCCAGGGATGCAGCTACCCAAAAATCAGCTAGGCTTTTCAACCTCAATCAGTAAGAAAATACCTTGGGCTAGATCTTGCATTTTCTCAGTTAGGTTCCCTCCTTTCATATAACTCTAGTTTGCGTGCTAAGTTGACATGAGTCTAGCCAGCACTAGCCTCACAGATGCTGTGCTACAGGAGCAAGGGTTTGGGAGTCTTCTTTTGAGGCTCTTTGCTCTGGGTACCATTCTTCAGGCTCACTCTGAATTTATTATACCATGTTTGCCATGTCAGCAGTAGTTTCGCATGTAACTGGGTTTTTGTTTGTTTGTTTGTTTTTTAAAGAAATACTGTTTTCTTAAATTCATTTTGCATTCTTGCTGTAGCCCCATCCCCCCTCCTCTCCCAGTCCCGCCCTCTCTCTCTTCTTCTCCCTTCCCTTGCCTTCTCCCCCTCCCCTTTTCCTTAGAAAATAGGAGCTTCCTTTCCCATCCACCCCAGCTCATCAAGTAGCATTAGGACCGAGCATGTCCTCTTCCCCTGTAAGCTGGCAAGTGAGTCCATGTTTGATATAGTTCTCACTTCCCTTACTAGAGGACCCACATGAAGCCTAAGCTGCCCATCTGCTACATCTTTGTAGAGTTCCTGCATGGTCCTTGGTTGGTGCTTCAGTCTCAGCAAGCCCCTCTGGGCCCTGGTTAGTTGGCTCCATTGGTCTTCTTGTGGAGCTCCTGCCACCTCCAGGGCTTTTTCTCTTTTCTTCTACTTTTCCACAAGATTTTCTACACATCGCCCAATGTTTGTTTGGCTGTGAGTCTTGGCCTCTATTTTGAGGCGCTATTGGCTAGAGCCTCTCTCAGAGGACAAATTTGTCAGGTTCCTGTCTGCACAATTAGCAGAGTATTGTTCATAGTGTCAAGCGTTGGCGCTCTCCAATAGGGTGTGTTTTTGATTGGGCCAGGCATTGGTTGGGCATTCCCTTAATCTGCTCTATCTGCTCTACTTTTATCCCTGCCCATCTTGTAGGCAGAGTAAATTTTGGGTCAAAGTTTTTGTGGGTAAGTTGGTGTTCCCCTCTCTCTGACAGGACTCTAGTCTTAGAGGGTGTCCCCTTCAGTCTCTATGGCCTCTGCGACTAGGAGTGTCTGCTTGACTCCCCCTTATATGCTCCCAGGAGCCTACCCTGACTTAGATCTACAGCTTGTCACAGAGATAATCCACCCTCCATTTCTCTCTTCTCTGCAGGCCTCTACCCTCTCACCCTTGCTCTCCTCAGGTCTCACCTCCACCCTCTTAACCCTCTGTGCCCTCTCTCCTACCTTGTCACCTTTCTTCAGCCATTACCTCTGTCTATTCTATCTCCCCTTCTGAGTGAGATTTATGATCCTCTCTTGGATCCTCTATGTTACTTATCTTTGTTGGGTCTGTGCCTCATAGTATGCTTATCCTGTTTTATATGGCTAAAATCCACTCATAAGTAAGTACATATCATGTGTGTATATCTGGGTCTGGGTTACCTCATTCAGGATGATCTTTTCTAGTTCTTTTCATTTATCTGAAAATGTCATGATTTCTTTGCTTTTAAGAGCTGAGTAGTATTCCATTGTGTAAATGTTCCACAGTTACTTTATCTGTTTTTTGGTTGAGGGACATCTGGATTCCAGATTCTGGCTATTGTGAATAAAGCTGCTATGAACATAGTTGAGGAAGTGTTTTTGTATGGTGGAGCATCTTTTGGGTATATACCCAGGAGAGGTATAGCTGGGTCTTGAGGTAGTTTTCTGAGAAAGCACCAAGTTGATTTCCAAAGTGGTTGTACAAGTTTACACTCCCACCAGTAATGGAGGAGGGTTCCCCTTTCTCCACACCCTCACTAGCATGTGCTGTCACTTGAGATTTTGATCTTAGCCATTCTGACTAGTATGAGATGGAATCTTAGAGTTGTTTTGATTTGCATTTCCCTGATGACTAAGGAAGTTCTGGCAGAGAAATAGACTGATTGATCAATGGAATCAAATCAAAGACCCAGAAATAAACCCACATACCTATAGTCACTTGGTTTTTTACAAAGGAGCCAAAACCATACAAGTGAAAAAAGATAGTATCTTTAACAACTGGTACTGGTCTAACTGTATGCCTACATGTAGAAAAATACAAATAGAACCATAATTATCTCCCTGCACAAAACTCAAATCCAAGTGAATCAAAGATCTCAATATAACACGAGATACACTAAATCTATTAGAAGAGAAAGTGGGGAAGAGCCTTGAACTCATTGACATAGGAGACAAATTTTCTGAACTGAACACCAGCAGCTTAGGCTCTGAGATCAGCAATGAATAAATGGGACCTCTTGAAACTGAAAGGTTTCTGTAAGGCCAAGGACACTGTCATTAGAATGAAACGACAGCCTACAGACTGGGAAAAGATCTTCACCAAATCCTACATGTAACAAATGGCTAATATCCAAAATATATAATGAACTCAAGAAATCAGGCACCAATAAACGAAATAACCCAATTAAAAAAAACAGGCAACAGAGAATTCTCAACAGAGGAATATCAAATGGCCAAGAAGCAATGCTCAACTTCCCTAGTCTTCAGGGAATGCAAATCATGTAGCTATTTTGCCTCTTTTTGACTTCTGAGTGTGGGTTCTCTGACCTAATAGAGTGGGGTGCTGTAAACTGATCCCCTAAAGTCCCTAGGAAACTTCTGAGTTTCTGGTTGGAACTGTCCTCTGATCTCTCATGAAATGGACTCAGTTGCCTCCTTCCTGCTCAGTCACACCTGTTACTCCCACACCAGGAAAATGTCAGCAGTCCTAGTGACTCTGGGCCTGGGGTGGAGACTCATTTCCCACCTCTTCCTCACCGTGTGTGACATCTTATGCTGTCATACAAAATCATGTTAGTGTCTCCCCATCCTGCATACTAAGTCATCTGCAATATGACTGTAGTGCCTGCATTGCATACTTTCCTCTTCTTGCTGTGGTCTCCCAGCTTCTGCTGCCTTCCCAACTCTTCCATACCATGTGCGTGCTGGCTCCCTGAGTCTTCAGTTCCCATGTCCGCCCTCTATGAAGGGCTCACCTTCTTAGAACAGTGTAGTGGGCCTGGACCAGCTTTTCATGCATTTCTCTTTTTTTCTGTCTCCTTCAAACTTGCCAGCTGTCCTGTGCTTAGACCTCAGCTTAGAGGTTCTGTCTCAGTGCTGAACTCTCCCTCCTATGTAGCTTCTTCTGCAACTCTGTGGTATGTCCATCTGCCATTGGTATCATTAGAGTAAGGGCTGTAATTCTCATACCAAATAACAAGTTATGAAAGAAGACACTTTATCCATTGTTTCACTAAACACACCTGTATCACATCAAGTTAGAGAAAAATGCACAGTCAAGTTTTGTGAGACTTGAGCAAACAGATCCAAATGGTGTAAACTATCCATGTGTTGGGGGTAGTGATAGGCTAGCCTCTTAGTAGGGCTCCTTTTAAAGGGTTGTGCATGGGGCAGGCCTTTCCCGTCTACTTAGAGCTATCAGGACACTTCTTGTGCAATACTGAGTTTAGGAGTGAGGTCTCATGGTGATGCTGTGTCCGTGCTATCTCAGAACAGACAAGCTGTGTATGACACTTCCTGTGTCTGTTTGTGTCCCTGTGGGGTTTCGCTTTTCCCACTCTTGGTGTTTTTTTCTCCCCTCATGTTTCATCTTCATTCTCTGTTACCCAAAGCTTTAATAAATAAAGGATAATTATATAAAACAAAACCACAGAAAAACATAAATTTTCGAGAGGTGAAATTATTTAAAAATGAAGTTCATATGATTTCAACAGTTATTTAGAGATTCTCAGGTTAATTAAATTTAAAGGTGTATAATTTCCATTTGGTTTATTGTGTTCTAGCTTCAGATAAAGATGGCATGGCTTAATTTTCTTAAGACTAAAGAAATATTAAATATTTTCCTAGGGAAGAAAAGCTGTTTGCAATCCAGGGTCCAGTATCTGCATACCAATGTTAAGATCTGTCATTACAGGTTATGCATGCTGTGTCTAGACACACAGCTGCACACAGAGGGACATAAGGGTCAGCTATGTGCTCATCAGTTCCTGATGCCACGTGGACCTGTTGTGATTTCCTGCCAGCTCATTTCATGTCAACTCTAGACCACAGCAGAAAAGCAAAACCCTGTGTGTGCTGCTGACCTCAGCAATGAGGGGAGTGTGTGTGTGTAAGTGGGTGAGTCCAGTCGTGTGCTCCTTAAAGAAACCTGTAATATTGTTTAGAAATGTAATTTTTAAATCATAGAATGCTGCCAACATGGAAAATTTGGTGACAGAAGCATTTATTTTCCTGAATTTGCTGCATAGAGCAGCGAGATGGCATACCTTGGGAAAGAGAAAGGGCGGAATGGGGGGAGTGAAAGCAGTCCCGGAACTCTGACCCCCATCTTAGACTGCTCCTCTTGGATCAACAGTGAACCCGAGCAGTCTTGCACACAGAGGAGCCAACTTTGCAACACAAGTGATCCAGGAAGCTGTGAGTCAGATAGTACACAGCCCAGGTCCTGTGTGTTTTTGGTAAATCCACACTGTGTGATGTGTGTAGGTGCAGAGCAGTAGGGGACACTGGAGAGGCTCTTTCTGAGCAAACAGCTTTGCAAATTACGTGGGAAAGAGGGACGAAAGCCGGGCAAGTCGCTGGTGTCAGTCACTGGGCTCTGTCCCCTGCATAGCCTGGGGGTTTTTCTAGGAGTCTCCAGGGGCTCATGCAGCACGTGGACACTCAGCGGCAGGGCGACTGTTTGGATTTTAGCTCTTGAGCCTTGGCCATGGAAGATGGTTCAGATTATGTTTAATGGTTGTTGATCTAACATCTGGCTGGCAAGGATATTTGTCCCTGATGGTCTGGCAAAGCTCTCAGGTCTGCAAACACTCATAGCTGTGGCCTCCAGCCTGAGCACACTGTGGTCACACTGTAGGAATGTGGCAGTTGGACCAGAATGTTAGTTCTGCTCAATTTCTTAGTAAGTGATTTATAAACCCATCTTGAAAAACTATCTCAAATAAGTTGCAGCATTTTTGTTCTCAGCACATAGGATTCCAATTACACATCTAGTTCTATTATTGAACTTTGTTAATGAAGTTTGTGAATTATAAGAATGACTTGTATGTTTTATTCAAGGACAAGCAGATTAAAGAGAACAACAAAATTTGATGGGAGAAGATATAATAACAATGTCCCACAGATAACCACTCATTGTACAGACTTGTAAAAGTGTGGGTATCTCTGTGCTAATCATGGTCAAGAACAGGTTAAGAAGACAATGCAGCCAGTCCTGATGAGACCTGACAGGCTAGGGTCAGATAGAAGGATAGGAGGTCTTCCTCTATTAGTGGTCTGGGGGAGAATTATAGGGGGAAAAGAGAGAGGGTGGGTGAGGTTGGGAGGAGACAAGGGAGGGGGCCACAGCTTGGATACAAAGTGAATAAATTATAATAAATAATATATTAAAAATTAAAAAGAAAAGGACTTAATTGATACAGCTTTGCTATGGCAAAGCAGTCTATAATAGAAATTATACATAATATACAGTTACTTATGGAAATGTAAGCTATAATTACAAAAAATATATTAATGGGGTCACTGTTTCATAACTTCAGAGACATTATCTTTTAACTTGTTGGATTTTCATTTTTTTTCAACTTTTAAAAAAGAAATAGTACATATTATTTTGGGAAATAGAATAAACAAGCCAGGTGTAGTCATCATGTCTGTAATTCCAAATGCTTAGGTGGCTGAAGCAGGAGTTGAAGCTAGCCTGAATTAGCAAGATCCTACTTCAAACACTGGGGGCTGCAGCTCAGTGGCAGAGAGGTTCTGGGTTTGATTGCATCACAATAAAACAAATACAGGGAGGGGTGAAAGGAGGGAGGAGAGAGACAGAGCGACAAGAGAGAAAAGGAGAGGAGGGGGCAAACAAACCCAAGGAAAAACATGCCAGCCCTTAGTCACTGAGCATTCCCCAGTGACCATCATGGAAGCTCTCCAGTATTTCTTCCCGAGTATGTGTAGGTGTGAATGTGTGTACACTTGCATGCATCCACAGGTGAAGTAAATAGATTCAGTTACAAATACCATTTATTGCTCTCATTTTGCACCTAATATTTTTAAATTGAATTTGAGAATGACCAGCGGTGTAATCATGTAGAAATGAAGTAGTTAATTTTTTTATATTGATCTTTGTGCACCTGCTGGACTTGTTTATTAGGTACAATAATTTTTAACTGTTTCTCACTTTATGTGCATATGAGTCTATCATCTGAAAAGTAAGTTTCAAGATTTTCTATTCCAGATGAGCAATATTTCTCTTTATTAACTTCCCTGCCATTAAGGAGGATGTCAGTTGTAAGTTTTGCATGTCTGGCCCCACAAGGTACAGGGAAGCACTCCTTATTACTAGTCTATTTGATGTTTTTATAATGATGAAAATGTTTAATTTTTATGTATTTTTTGTCTGTTGAGATGACCATGTGGTTTATGTTTTACTCGATTTTTCTTGCAGTACATCAAATGTCCTCTTTTTTTGTCACACAACAATTCCTAAATATAACCTGTTTAGTCTGTGTAATGCTACTTGCATTTATGTTTTCAGAGCTGGCCATTTGGCACTGGGTGTTTTCCCTAGGGACTACCTTTTCTAGCCCCAGCTTTCTTTGGTTATCTATAGTTCTTTGTGTAGAGCTGAGGCCTCATGGCCTTTTCTTCATTTAGTTTGGAATAACCATTGGCATCATCTTTTTTTCAGCTCATATTTGGATAGTCTTGTTGGTGAGACTTTACAGGTGTAGCTCAGCTTAGTGGGTCTTAAGTCCAGCTAGAGAGCTGTTTGTTACTGCCAAGATGTGCGTGTAATTACTGCACCATTACCACTATGCGCCATGCTGTTTGTCAAGGTGGTTCATAGGCATCATAGCTGGGTAGGATTGTTGGTTGTCTGTCTTCTTTGAAGCTTGTATGGTGCTTTCAGAGGGAAAACAGTAAGAGAGGTAACAGGAGACAAGAGTGAGCAAGGGAGGTGTATATAATTAAATATGTTAAATGTGTGTATAAAACGGTTTGAAGGAAACACATTTCATACAATTAAATAGGACATAAAAATTAGGCAAAAGAAAAGGCACCATGTGTGGTATGTGTCTATTTAAATCTCTTGAGGTATTTTGTGGCTAAATATATGGTCTTTCTGACCAGCAGATCATCAAACACTGACAAACACCGGCTATTAGGTCTTCTATATTACAGTGGGATTGCTTTAGATCTGGGAACAGGAGCTTTTGCCCACCACTGGAAGTAGTTTTTGTGGGTAAACCTTTCTCCTCCAGGAGGAGGTTCCATAACTACTTGCATCCTTAATCCACTTTTCTATTTCATATTCACTAAGTGAAAAACAGGTGTAGCAAAGGGCAATCATGGTGACTTGCACACATTTTCTCTGTTGGTGTTTCTCCATGTCTGTGTCGCTCCCTGGTGACTAGGTCCTGGTGCTCTCTTATTTCTTTTCAGCCAGATGCCACTAGGACCTTCCACTTACCAGGATAATCACGCTGTCCTCTGACCCTGTAATTGTGCTGTGGAAAAGGAACAATAGCCACAGCTGAACCAAACAAGGGATACAGAAAGTGGGGGAGCTTGCCCAAGATACCCCTGGAGCAGTGACACAAAGATAGCTTTACTGTTAATTTTCAGTTCCAAGAAACATACTTACAACAACATTGTCACCATGCAGACTAACCTAACACGAATCTCTCAGAGCATGGTTAGCACTGAATGAGCAGTGAGTGAAGTTTAGGAAATGGCTCCTAGACTCAGATCAGCTCTTGGTATGGACACCAAACCGTCCTCAGGTCTGAACTGGGAGGCCACAGACATAACAGAGCTGATGGCTTTCCTTTTACTTTGATTCCCTTCTTTTTCTCTCTTTCTTCTGTATGTCCTTGGAGAATTTCATATAATGTATTTTGATTCTTGTTAGGTGGTCTTTGAATATTGACGAGAGCTCTGTCAGCCCAATTTTAGGCATTAGAAGCCCTTTTTTGAGTTTTTGGTAAGGATTTTCCAAGAGACTCTCAAAATATTATAGACTCTTATTGCCCTTGGCTGCTCTCAGAAGTCAAGGAAAGTCCCTATTGCTAAAGACACCAAGCACTTCAAACACAGAGCACAGAGGCCCCTGGGCTAAAAGTGACCTGAATGCCTCTTCCCTGAGGACTACCTTTCATGGTACCAGAAGGTGCCATTTACGCTTTTGAAGGAAGAAAGCAACTAAAGGATCCAAAAGCTCTACCAGGCTTTGATGCCTATGAACCACCATAACAATCAGTATGACAAGATAACCCAAAGGACATAGTAGTGGCACACATACCTTGGTGGCCACTGGAAGTTCTTTGGCTGGTCTTAAGACCCATTCAACAGGTGAGGAGTTGTACCTAGTACTGGAAACCTAGGCAAACCTGGCAAGTGAAGTCATGGATCTTGGAAGAGAGTGTACAACCACCATAATCCATAACTATATTCTAAAGAGTCACCCTAATACCAACATATATGCGTAGTCGTCACTCCTCATCAAGGAAACTTCTGTTTGCACAGAGACCATTACAGAAAACCACAACCAATCAAAACTGCTGTGGAGCCCCTTCCAACAGATAGATCAACAAAACTCCTCCCATACCTCAAGTTCAGAGATCATTTCAGAAGCATGAAAACAATTGCTAAGTCCCAGAGGAGCTGGGAGTTTTCTGTGAGACTCTGTTTCCTAGGACGGTCAGAAGTTACACCCATGAAGTCTCATCAATATGACTGTTTAACCATGAGCATAACACGAGCATAAACATAACAAGTACAATAGACATGCCACAGTGGATAGGGGGAAGCTCAAGAAATGCAATCCTGCACAAAGAACTACAGGCAACTAAGGAATTCAGAGAGTGGGAGAAACAGTCTTTTCCAGGGAAGAGCACACCAATTGGTTATCCAACAATTAATGAAAAGTGAGGTTATGAATTTGAAAAAATGCAAGGAAGTGTGTCTATATGAGAGAGATTGGAGGGCGATGAGGGAGAGGGGGAAATTATATGATTATATTACATTAAAAATTCTAAGAAAATGGAAACAATTCACTGGAGAAATCAGGACTAGATTTTCTTTGTTAATAAAAAAAGTTGGTTTTAGAGACATGGTCTTACTATATATTCCATGTTGGCCTTGAACTTGTGATGCTCATGTCTCAGATTCCAGTGTGTTGGAATTACAAAACTGTACTCCCACACAGAATCATTGAAAGACAGATGTTTGGTCATGATTCATTCTTATTAGCTACAGGCATCATTAGGTTTGTTTTCTTTTTTAACATGTGTATAGTATGTTTGCCTGTGTGTTTGGGGGGGTGGTATGTGAATATGTATGTGGTATGTATATGTGTGTGCCATGTGAATGAGAATATGTATGTGGTATGTATGTGGTATTAATGTATGTGTGGTCAATATGTGTGTAGTATGTGGTGTGTAAATGTTCATGTGGTATGTGTGTTCATGTTTGTGTAATATGTGGTGTGTGAATATGGTATATATGTTTGTGTGGCATGTATATGTATGTGATGTGTGAATGTGGTATATATGTTTGTGTGGCATGTATATGTATGTGATGTGTGTGATATATATGTGTATGTGGTATGTGAATGTATGTGAATGGTGTGCATGTGTATTTGAATGTGTGTGATATTTATGTGTTATATGTATATGTGTGTGTGGTATGTATGCATTTGTGTGTGGTATGCAAATGTATATGTGGTGTGTATGTGTGTTGTATATTTGTGTGGGGTGGGGATAACAATGTGCGTGTTGTATGTGGTATATGTGTGTGCTATATATGTGTTGTGTGCTATGTATGTAAGTACGTGTTTGTGGTGTGTGTAATATGTATATGTCTGTATGACTGTATATGTACTTATGTGTAAGATATTCAACTTGTTAATATAAAGTTGTTCATAGTAATTTTTGCAATGGCTTTATTTCTGTGGAATCAGTGAGAATGGCATCCAGTTTCAAATTAAGTAATTTTAATATTCTTTGTTTTTCTTAGTTCATTTAGCCAGGTTTGATCTTTTCAAAGAATCTTTTCAAACTTCTGGTTTCATTGATTTCCCCTATTTTTTAATGTTAATTAGTTTTATTTCACAATGTACATATATTAAAATGTCATGTTGTAATCCGTATATATTTCTATGCAATCTTTGTCAAATTTTAAAAAGTAAATCAGTATATATATATATATTTTTTTTTTCTAAAACAAAACAAAAACAGAATGAATGACTTTAGTAAACCAGTGAGACTTTTACTTGATCATGGTGGATAATGTGTTTGGTGTGTTCTTGTTTTCAGTTTGCGAGTATTTTATTGAGTATTTTTAGGCCAATGTTATAAAGGAAATTGGTATGAAATTCTTTCTTTGTTGGGTCTTTTTGTGGTTTGGGTATTGGGGTTACTGTGGCCTCATAGAATGAGTTTTCCTTCTGTTTCTATTTTTGTGGAGTAGTTTGAGGAGTATCAGTATTAGTTCTTTGAAAGTTTGGTAGAATTCTGCATTGAAAGCATCTGGCCCTGGGCTTCTTTTGATTGGTAGACTTTAATGACTGCTTCTATTTCTTTAGTGGTTGTAGGTATATTTAGATTGTTTACCTGATCTTGATTTAACATTAGCAAGTGTTATCTATCAAGGAAATTGTCCGTTTCATTTAGATATTCCAGTTTTGCTGAATGCAGATTTCGAAATAAGACCAAATGATTCTTTGGATTTCCTCAGTGTCTGTTGTTACCTCCCCCTGTCTATTTCTGATTTTGTTTATTTGGATAGTGTGTCTCTGTCTTTTGGTTTGGCTAAGGGTTTGTCTATTTTGTTGATTTTTCTCAAAGAACCAGCTCTTGGTTTTGTTGATTCTTTGTATTGTTCTCTATGTTTCTAAGTTATTGATTTCAGCCCTGAGTTTGATTATTTCTTGCCATCTACTACTCTTGGTCATGTTTGCTTATTTTTCCTCTTGGGCTTTCAGATGAGCTGTGAAGTTGCTAGCGTGGGATCTCCCCAGTTTCATTATGAAGGCACTTAGTGCTATGGACTCTTAGCACTGCATTCATTGCATCCCATAAGTTTAGGTATGTCGTGCTTTCATTTTCATTGGGGATCAGTGTGTGGTTTAAGCTTTATTAATGTTTCTTTTACCAATGTAGGTGTCCTTGCATATGGGGCATATGATCAGTCTTGGTAGATTTTTTTCCTTTGATGACTATGAAATGTCCTTCCCAATCTCTTTTGATTAATTTTGGTTGAAAGTCTTATTGCTCCTTGGGTTCATTTGCTTGGAAAATCTTTTTCAAACCCTTTACTCTGAGGTAATGTCTATCTTGTATCATCTGTGCCTGAGATTCTCTCTTCCATCTCTTGAATTCTGTTGGTGATGCTTGCATCTGTTGTTCCTGTCCTCTTCCCTAGGTTTTCCATCTCCAGGATTCTCTCAGTTTGTGTTTTCTTTATTGCTTCTCCTTCCATTTTAATGTCTTGAACTGTTTATTCATTTCCTTTACCTGTTTAATTGTGTTTTCCTGTGTTTATTTAATTATTTGTTTCCATTTTAAAGGCCTCTATCTGTTTGATTGTGTTTTCCTGCATTTCTTTAAGGGGTTTACTAATTTCCTCTTTAAAGGCCTCTATAATCTTTATAACGTTGGATTTAAGGCCATCTTCTGTGTTTCAGCTATGTTGAGATAACCAAATCTTGTTGTAGAAGGATAGCTGGGCTCTGGTGGTGCCACATTCCCATGGCTCTTGTTGATTATGTTCTCACACTGGCCTTTAGGCATCTGGCTGTCCTTGGTGGTGGTGTTCCTGATGGAGGACTCCTCAGGGAACCAGGCAGAGACTTGGGTCTGACAGTGGAGCTCAAGGAAGAGCCATTGCTTACCCCTGGTAGCTGTGCCTCAGGTGGTATTTTAATCATATTGATTTCCCATTGCCCTCTCAAATGCTCAGTGAAAGTGCACTCACACGTGTGTGTGTGTGTGTGTGTGTGTTTGTGTGTGTGTGTGTGTGTGTGTGTGAGAGAGAGAGAGAGAGAGAGAGAGAGAGAGAGAGAGAGAGAGAGAGAGAGAGAGAGAGACCCAATGAATTTAACTAAGTTTATTATGTGATCATGGATAAGGCGTTGTTTCTAGGATCATGATCAGCTTTCGTGGCTATGTCACTGAAAAAAGTTCCCTCTTCTCCCCAAACTAGTAACTTCCCATTTTGTTTGCATAGTGTTTATACTTGTTTTTGCTATTTATTTCCTTTTCTCTCACAGCTCTGAGATTTGTTGATCCTAAGAGACTTATTTTTAGTTCTTTAGATTGTAAAGTTAGGTTATTGATATAAGATCTTTTAAAATATAAACATTGATAACTATTTTCTAAACCTATTCCTTTGCTCATTTTTTTCATGTTATGGTTTCATGTTTAGTCATATCTCAAAGGCTTTTCCTTTAATCCAGTATTTCCTTCGAGGGCTTAAATAGTATGCATCAGCCCTGGGTTCCATCCCCAATGCTGTATCACCCAGTACTCTGTATATGCTTGTAATTCCTGCACTTGGGATGTGGAGGCAAGGAAAATCAGAAGTTCAAGGTTATCCTCTGCTTCATAGTGAGTTTGAGACTACATGAGATCCTGTCTCAAAAAAGAATAGAATTCAAGTTTTACAATTGTTAGATTCTGTCATCATTTAATGTGGACAGAGAGGATTCTTTGTATGGTATCTGTATTGTTCAATATACTGAAATGTAATTTAACAAATGGTCTAGAATATACCTGGGTAGTTTAGAAAAACACATTTCATCTTTTTTGGCATTTTCTGTGTTTTCTAGATCTAGTTGTATTACTACATTGCTTAAATCCTTTGTACAATTACCGTTTTTTTTCAGTGGAGATGAGAAAAGACAGAAGAGAGAAGAAACCCCTGTTATTGTCAATAATCTTTTTCTTAATTCCATTTCTTTTTTATATATTTGGGTGGTTTCTGTAGTGTATGTGAATGCTTGTTTCATGTCTTCTGCTATTGAAATGTCAATCAACATACAATATCCTTTTTCATATAACCTTTTTTATTTAAAAAGCATTTTTCTTTTTTTTTAACTAATTAATTTATTTTTATATCGATCACAGGTTAGGTACTTTGCATCCCAGGCATAGCCTCCTCTCTCATTCCCTCCCACCCCCCCCACTCCCTCCCTCATCTCCCTCCTCCCCGCACCTTGCACCCTCCAAGTCCACCAACAGGGGAGGACCTCCTCCCCTTCCATCCAAACCCAGCTCATCCTGTCTCCTCAGGGCTGGCTGCAATGCCCTCCCCTGGGTTCTAGCCCATCTGTCACTCCCCAGTTTGTATGGGGGAGAGTCAAAGAGTCAGCCATCAAGATCATGACTGAAACATTCCCTGTTTCCCTCACTAGGGTCTTCAGTCCGACAATGAACTATCATGGGCCCCATCTGAGCGGGGGTTCCAGGCCATATCCACACACGGTCCTTGATTGTAGAAACCGTCTCATACAAGACCCCTATCCCCTGCTCAGTTTGGTCTTTGTGGAGCTCTTGTTCTCCCCAAGTCTCACCAACCTCCCCCAGATCTATCATTACTTCTCGCCCTCTGCCAAAGTCTTGATCGCGAGTCTTAATATCTGCTCTGATACCTCACTACATTGACCCCCCCCCAGAGGTCCTCCTTTGCACTCTCCTGTCCTGTTGCTTGTT
>CM053767.1:38995284-39025784 GCA_028658305.1 Pachyuromys duprasi
CCTGTTGGTGGACTTGCAGGGGGCGGGGAGGAGGGAGATGAGGGAGGGAGTGGGAGGGTGGGAGGGAATGAGGGAGGGGGCTACGCCTGGGATGCAAAGTACCTAACCTGTGATTGATATAAAAATAAATTAATTTAAAAAAAGACACAGGACATCTTCATTTCTCAGAGCTGATCCTAATTCTGATTCTGTAATTCTCAGTAGTGAGAATGCTGATTTGCATAAATATGTAGTACAAAGTAGAAGAAATGAGCTGAGGGCCATTCCCGAAATTGTTGGAAATGTTGTCCTAACCCAAGCTAAAAATTAATTGGATGGTTTCTTCTGAAAACCAAGTCATCAACTCAAACAGCAAATTTCAAAGTTCAACATCCCAACACAACCAAAAATATCTATGGACATGTTGATTTAATCCGTACATGCCGAGAAATGATGAGGACAAAAACAGTAAAAAGCCCTTGTTTTTCGCAATTAAACCATCATGTTTCTGTAAGAGCGGTTTATATAGAGGGGGGAAACACTGAATTTCATAACACGGAATAGTCTCAAAGCTGAGTAGTGTCTGCTGGCATTTTAAGAAGTGATGCATTTGCAGAGAGAAGCGTGTGCCGAACCAAGTAAGGCCATGGGATTCAACATAGGCCAGTGCTGTCAGAAATCCCTTGAATTTGTGGTATTTGATGTTGAACAGAAACTTCTGAAAGACAGTCTCACATTCTCCAACCAAGATCAAAATTGGCATGTCTTGAAAAGGACACTGGGTCCGACAGCAGGTGAGCATGGTGAGGAGGGGCTGCTGAGAACAGGGACATCACACAGCTTTTTTAGACTAAAGCTTTGTGTCTGTGTGTGTGTGTGTGTGTGTGTGTGCCTGTATGTGTGTGTATGTGCGCATGTACGTGTGTGTGCACGTTGGGGGAGTATGTAGGGGCATGAGGGTGCCATCTGTGGACGCCAGAAATAGACATCTAGTTCGCCTCTACGGCTCCCCACCTTAGTTTTTGTGATAGGCTCTCTCACTCAGTCTGAAGCGTGCCATTTGGCCAAGCTCCCAAGATCTTCCTTTCTCCATCGCTACCAGTGTTTAGGTTAAAAACATGCATCCTCATGCCAAATGTTTCTGTGGGCACCAGCGGTTTGAACCCAGTTTCTCTTATTCACAGCAAGTACTCATACTGAGTCCTTCCCCAGGTGCTAGACTACAGATTCTGAAATACAGACGTATAAAAGAATGTGCAAGAGAACACTAAAAGCAGTCCTGACCACAGAGCCAGCCCTGTGCACAGGGGAGACAGACACTGACCACAGAACCAGCCCTGTCCACAGGGGAGACACTAACCACAGAACCTGCCCTTGGCCATAGCTGAGATACTGACACAAGCTCTTTCAAAGCAAAAAAAAAAAAAAAAAAAAAAAAAAGGATTTTTCTACCCATCAGGTTAGGTTAGGATAACTGACCTTTTATGAAGAGATTTTTTTAATTTAAATTCATGTTTAATAATTGATTGTAAATCAATTTTACAATCCCGATTATAGCCCCTCCCTTGTCTCCTCCCAGCCCCACCCTCCCTACCTGTTCCCCCCATGTCCCTCCCCTAGTCCTCAGAAAGGGGGAGCCCTCCTCCCCTACCATCTGACTCCATCCTATCAAGTTTCACTAGGCATCTTCTTCCTCTGTGTCCTGGCAAGGCCACCCTACTACAGAGATGTGATCAAAGAGCAGGCAACAGAGTCCATGTCATAGACAGCCCCTGCTCCCCTTACTAGGGAACCCACATGGAGACTGAGTTGCCTGTTGGCTACCTCTGAGCAGGAGGTCTGTGTCCTCTCCCTGAATGGTCCTTGGTTGTTGCATCAGTCTCTGCAGGGCCCCCTGGGCCCAGATTTGTTGGGTCTGTTGGTCTCCTTATGAAGTTCCTGTCCCCTCCAGGTTCTTCTATTCCCCACTCATCCCAATGACTCCCTGTGCTCTGCCCAAAGTTTAGCTATGAATCTGAGCATCTGCTTTGATCCCCTGCTGGGTGGAGTCTTTCATAGGCTATATGTGGTAGAACTAGAACAGATCATTCTGAGTGAGGCAACTCAGAACTAGAAAACACACATTGTATATACTCACTTATAAACAGATATTAGCCATATGATACAGGATAATCATACTACAATCCACAGACATAAAGAAGCTAAATAACAAGGAGGATCCTGGGAAGGATGCTTAATTCTCATTTAGAAGGGCAAATAGAATAGACACTGTAGACACTGGAAGCTGTTGAAGAAAAGTAACAGGGTGATTTTTTTAGTTAATTTTTTCTTTTTTTATTACAGAAACATATTCTATGATAAACACAAAAACTAAACACCACTTATTGGGAATGGGGCCAGCATTCATAAGCCATTGTTCAAGGTCTGTAAACTGTATTAAAAATTTATATTATTTCCTGATTAAGCTACAAAAATAATGCATATAAATAATTTATGAGGAAAAAAAGAAATCACCCCAAAACAGCGCAGACAAGTGCAAAATACTATTATCTTATTCTTGAATAATTATCAATGTAAGAATGTGCATATATATGCAAGGTTTTTATTATAAATACAATAACATCTTTATTTATTTATTTTCTTATTTATTACAATTTATTCACGTTGTATCCCAGCTGGAGGAGACAAGGGAGGAAGGGAGGGATTGGGAGAGCATGAGGGAGGGGGCTAGTTAAATTAATTTTAACTGATACAAAAGAAGATTAAAATGTTAACTATTTACTAAGTACCATGTGATGTCTCCATACAGGCATACACCATGTGATACTTAAATCAGGTAAAGCATAGTGTTTTCTCCAACTTTCATCATTTGTTAAGATACAAACATTAAGATTTCTTTTCTTGCAGCTTCTTGAAATGAGCACTGTTTCATTTCTTTTCCTATTGTTACAAAATGCCTGACTAAAAACACTTAAACATAGTGGTGTTTACTTTGGATCACAGATCACAGGTATAGTCCATCTTTTGGCATGGCAGCAGGAATTGCAGCCACTGGCTACACTGCATCCACTGTCAAGAAACACAGAGAGATGAAAACTGGTAGCTTGGCTCCTCCTTCTTTTTCAGTCTAGGACACCAATCCGTGGAGTGGGGCCATCTACATTTAGGATGGGTCTTTCCACCCTAAATTAATCTTTCTTACCTCAATTAATCTAGCCTAGCAAAGCCCTCATAGAAATGCCCTAAGCCTGTTTCTTCAATGCTTCTAGATCCTATTGAGTTGACAATCACCATTAACTGTTGCAGGCGCTGTGCAGTTATCCTAGTGACCTGCCATGCAGTAGCACACCAGAGTCTCTAGAGTCTGTCTGCCATTAACAACACACCCACCTGGGCACTGTGAGGTCACAGCCTCATACAGCAGGTGGTCAGACACTTCATCCAGCTATGTGAGGATGCTCAGGGGCAGCTCAGAAACAGATCTTGGAAAGAAACACACTGGTTGGAGTCTGTATGTCAGGAATCTCAGAGGGGCTCAGATGGGTAGCCCAACCTGGGCCAACCAAGAAGTAACTGTTACTCCTCAAAGTTCATACAAATACCCAGATGGCAGAAAATGCAAGGCTGTTTCTTGGTATGAAGTTGGCTGGTCATGGCTTTTGTGAGAAGCTCAGCTAGAATCTTCCATGCTACCTCCCATGGACTCACCCCTAGCTTCTCACCGGGAAGTCCCTGGGTCCAAACTCCGTGTCACTTCTTTTATTCGGAGTCAGGGTCCCTGCCCAGGGACAAGGGAAGATGGCTCTAACCCCACCTCTCAACACCAGGACTGGCAAGTGTCTGTGGTCTCCTACCAGGCAGGCTTCCTGACTGAGGCCTAAAACGACACCTGTTATTGTTACTGTAGTCACCTAATAAAGTTCTCATAATACTGTCCCTGAAGTCCACATCCCTTTCCCTGTAGTCCACAAAAATGTTTGCCTTAGACCTAAAAAGAGAATTGTTGAAGATGGAATTAAGGGTACTGATCACTTGACTGAGATGGGTGGCTGCCTGGGAAGACCCAGGTGCACGCAGCAGATCACATGATCAGAGGAGGAGAGGCTGATAAGGGAAACAAGGGGCCTGGCTACCTTGCTGGCGGTGCAGCTAGAAGCCAGGATCTGCCCTCAGTGCTGGGCTGGCTCTTAGCTTACAGCCAGCAGCAAGCATCAGTGCCTCTTGTTCTATCCCCTCACAGAGAAGAACCTGTAGAAGCCCAACTGAACCTCAAGGAGGGAAGGTGGCAGCATCTCTCAGCCTGGGTTTGTTCTAAAGAACCAGGTCACGGCCCAGGGCATTTAGCACTGATGGATCAAAGATGCTTGTGACTGTGTATGAAGCAACTTGTTATAAAAGCAGGAACAAACCAAGACAACAGCTAGCATCCATTTCCCCTACATTCTGAACCCCAACGTAGCAGCTAAAACTGCACCCGTGTGGGGAGGGCAGGCACATTTCAGATACAAGTGTTAAGGATTTTCTGGCAAGCTGATGAATACCCAACTCTGCTGGTGGCCTGGTCAACCTTCCAGCTCAACCCCCTCTGCTGACCTGGAATCATCCAAATTCTCCAGTCAGTTCCTGTCAGTTCCCAAGAGTGTTTCTAGACTTTTCCATTCCTGCATTCTCTGTGTGGCTGTTTAATACATCCTTTGTTTGGCTGGTGACTGAACAGGCCCTCATTCTTCTACTTCAGGTTGGTTTTCAATGTGAGTTTTATTATTTCCCCAGATCAGGTCCACCCTCAGCTCCTGGGAACCCATCTGGACCTTTAGTTGAAGCATGTAAGAAAGCTTGCTGGTTCCTCTGAAGAGCAGGATATGCTGGCAGCCTGATGTCATCTTCATCATCAAAAACGTCTCATTTGATCCACAACAGACCTTCATCTTTCCTGTTGCCGTTTTTTGTAGGAGCATTGACGCATGATGATTGGTGGAGTGCTGTGTAGTGTGCTGTTACTAGTACCTGGAAGTCTTTCTAGCTTCACGTAAAGGTTTCAGTAATATCTGAGTAAGGATCCAGTGTCCCAAAAAGGTGTGCCTTTTTAAAATGCAGACCTGCCTCAGTTTCCTTATTCCCATCAGGCTTCCCATATTCTCCAGCCACCGATTTGAGTGGCCTTGTCCTGGCTTGGTGTGAGTAGTGCCTCCAGAGTCTCAGCATAACCCTGAGAACTGGACTCAGGAGTGCTCACTGCCACTCTGATAGCCTAAGATTGTGAATGTTATTTGTTAGCACTTCCTCAGGCACTGTCAAGGTGACCGCAGGTTACAGTAAACTGTTGTCCTGTACTTGCTGATTCTGAATACCTTTCCCCATGGTGTGGTGATGCTTTCCCATCCCATTTCAGAGTCTTGTTTTGCAGTTGTCATTGGAGTTTGCTCTTACCAGAATTTAACTGACTCACACCTGCTTCACAAAGCTGGTCACTGTGTTCTCCCACATTCTTGAGGCTCCAGACATGTGTAAATTTATAACTTTTCTATTTTTAAAAACCATTATAGTCTAGACCCACGAAGCCATCTGAGTCTAATGTCATTTTTGTGGGAAGTTTTATTACTACAGTTGTAGTTTTACTGCTTTTTTTTTCCAAACCCAAGTTTTTCAAGGTATTTTTACTGATAGTCTATGTTAATAACTCATCCTTGTCTTGTTTTATAGTTATTTAAAAACAGAAAAGCAAAGCAAAACTGATGTTTTCCAATATGTACAAAAGCAAAACTTCATATGAATTGTGCTTTTTGTTGGTCAACTTGATGGTTTGTACTGGATGTTAGGACTGTGACTGTTCATCCAAAGGGGATTCCTTCTATTCTGCCTAAGGATACTGACGGTTCCCTAAATCTTATTGAAGCATCTCTTTGAGATATCAATAGATTGGCATTTTGCGTTCTGTGTCAACAGGGCTCATTTGGCCTTCCCAAACTTTACACCTGAGCATCCTGTCTGGCCCAATGAGGGTAGCTCTACTGTCAAACTGTTTTTCTCAGAGTCTGGCCATGTTGCTTCTTTAGTTTCAGGATTTACTGTTGCACTGAGAAAAGATAGCCAGATTTTTATAGTTGATCTGTTTTTAATTATGTTGTTTGTTTTCGGCCAAAATGTTGAAGATATTTTCCTGTTCTTTTAAAGATAATTTTTGGTAGAATATATTTCTGTCCGAGTATTCTCCTGGTGATTTTATCTTTTCTATCTAGGACCTCAGATATGCAAGTCTGTGAACACACACACACACACACGGTCTTCCTTTGTGGCACTGTGGGTTGGCTCAACAGTGACCATCTACCCTTTCTCATACCTGTCTACTAGCACCTCACTCTGTTGCCCTTCTGATTTATAGAGACCCACTTGTGTGTGTCCTCCATGCAACCACCCAGTGTGCCCAATCTAGTACATGTTACAATTCTCACAGCCAATATCTGTCTTATTTTAATCCTTCACTTTACTGTTTATCTCTGTTTCTCTTTCAGGATGTTTCTTTGTTGATATGTCATTTTATACTTAGTAATGTGAAATCATTTCTGGAAATAATTTCCTGAATTTTGGAGAATACCCATCTTCTTCATCTACACCTCACATGTTTTAGTTGTGAAAGTGTTTTACATTTGAATTTAAGCTTTTTAGACTTTAAATAATACTTCTTTTCCTTTTTGCACATTTGTTTTCTGGTTCTGCCACTTTTTTGTTTTGTTAGTTTTGGGGTTTGCTTGTTTGTTTGTTTGAGGTATGGCGAGTGTCCCAGGCTGGCCTCAAACTTACCATGTAGCAAGGCTGAGCCTTCTGCCTCCTCCTAGATGCTAGAATTATAAGCATGTGCCACCACACCCAGTGTATAGGGTCCTAGGGATCAAACCAGGGCATGGCACATTTTAGGCAAGCAGTGGGCTACATTCTGTCCCTCTTTACACATTTATGAAAAAGATAACTTTGATAGAGGTCATGTTGTCACGGCAAGACCACAGGGCTTTCTCTTAGAAGCACTCTCTCTCAACAGTAATGTGAGAGGCATAACCTTCTCTCAACCATAACAGTATGAAACTGAGACTCATAATCTGAAGGCTGACTCCACAATACTTAGAAAATCTTAAAAATGAAAACATAACCCAGTCTGGGGCCAGATATCTCCCAGCAACTCACCTTCAAAACTTCATCTCCCAGAATACACTGGCTCATCATTGGCCTTCCTTACAATTAATGTCAGCTTATTCCCTAATACCTGTAGTAGTGTATCATTGAGGAAAAGAGGAAAGATCCACCCTTCAGAATTCTCCCTCACTGCAGTTTCAGAGGAACTCAATATGTGCACAACTATGGACTGTTGTACAATTAGTTAACTTAAACTCAGCTTATAACCAGAAACATTTACTGTCTCACAAAATCTATGGCAAAGAAAACATGAGTGTTATCTGCTAGGCCTGTGGCTAGGTTTTTTCCCTGAGGACAACAGGTGAGCTTCATGATTTGGTTGTGTTCTCTTTTGAAGATGGCCCAAAAAGGGCTATACAGTAAGTCCACTAAAGTGTCTTTAGACTGAGGGCTTCAGTCCCAACCAGCTACTGCACTAAGGGCTCCAATTCCCTGTGGCTTGTTAGGGTGAGAGACTCATTCCTTTGTGAACTGTTGGAGTGAGGGCTGTAGCCACATCTCTGCTATATGTCTCCTTGGCAGTGCTATGATGCTCTGAATCTGCAATATACACCAACAAACTCATGCTTTGGATGCTTGCCTCATCTGGAGGCACTATTTTGAGAGATTCTAGAAACCTAAGGAGGTGGAATCTAGCTAGCCTAATTAGTTTACTGGGAGTGGTTTCCTAAGGGTAACTTAAAAAATCCGTGGTTACTTCCTACTGCTTTCTGTTTCCTGGCTGCCATGATATGAACAGCTATTTCCTGCCACATACTGGTTCCTTTAAGAGAAATTGACAGTGAGAATCAGGAGCAAAAAGCAGAGCAGCAAAATGTGACATGTAAATAGTTTGGAATCAAAGCACTTTCAAAGTTGTGGACAAAGAGCTGTTAAAATATTAGCGCCATTAAAGAGAAGCGTCGCGCCCTGAGTTGGATCTACGAGACATGGACATGAAAGGAGAAAAATGACACCTATAAATTGTCCTCTGATCAGCAACTCACACACACACACCCCAAAATAGAAATTTAATCTTTAACACACTTAATTTTAAAAAGTGAGAAGCACAGTGCACTGGGACAGCAAGGGAAGAACCTTCAGGGCATTTTAGAAACGGGTAAGACTCTGTACGCTACAGTCTCCATTGTGTTAAACTACAAACTCATTCAACAAATGTGCCTTTGAACGAGAACAACCCCATGATACCACACTCACACAGGGGGGAAATGGTCAACAGGTTCAACACCAAGGTACTAAGAAGCTACCATTGCCATAAATGAAGACTCCACACTGCTGGAGCTGGCAGAGCTTGCTGTCACCTTCGCAGTGTTCGGTTTAAAGGCATGCAGCTTGCAAGAGCTTCAGGGTCACGCATGCTTCCACCACACTCTAAAGGGACTCCTGTGAGAACAGCTCTGCACAGCAGGTTTGGATTTTCTGCAGGCAGTCCCTGAAAAGCTGTATATGAACTTGTGCAGGTGAAACTTAGGTTGTGGTAGAGGCCCTAGCATTTTGTAAACACCAGAAACATGGGATATCTTTCAAGGAAAGCTATAGGCACTAAGCGGAGTCATCCCAGAAGAAAGGCAAGGTGAGATTCACGGAGCAAAGATATGGCAATATGACTGCCTAAACATGCTGGAACTCAAATTGGTTCAGTACATTCCTGGACAGCAGACATGGAGCTATGGGTTGTACTATTTGGCCTGTTGGGTTTTGGTCTTGACTTCAATTGAGTCTTTCCTTGACATCCTTCCATTTTTCCCATTTGGAATGAAAATATTTACTCAGTGACATTTTATATTTGAGGTATGTAATTTCCCTTTTGATTTTTACAGGTGCTGACAGCCAGGAGATTTATTGCCTTGGTCCCCATAGAGAGACTGGGTTTAGACTTGTGGGTACTGCTATTATTAGTCTCAAAATTGGGCTAAATGTATTTTGCATTGTGAGAAGGCTATAAATTTTGGGGGACAAAGGGTAGAATTATGGCTTGAATCTCAAATGTCCCTCACAGGTTCATGTTTTGAATACTCGATTCCTGGGCACCATTTTGAGATAATCTAGAAACGCTGGGAAGTAATGCCTACCTCGGTAGGTTCTTAGGGATATGTTCTCCCTGGCCACTCCCTCTCTGCTTCCTGGTCCACTGTGGCATGAACTACTAAGTTCCTGCTTCCATGATGCTCTCAAGTATGTACGCACAAGTGTGAGACAAAATAAATAACTCTTTCCTTACATTGTGTGTTGGGTATTGCAGTCACTGAAAATCAGAAATAATTAACACCATGCTCACAACATTGTAACTTGCTTCTGCAACTACGAAAGTCTTGAGAATGAGAGAGCATAGGAAAGAAGACCCAAAGGGGGACTCTTCCTCTCACAGGCTGTGTGTGACATCAGACATAGGAAGCTGCGATCTACTGCTATTGCATTCAGGCTCTTGAGAAAGAAACCAGGGCCTTCTGATTAAGGCCAGAGCCTGTCTTTACTTTTCTCAGTCCATTTTCATGACCATTCATGTCTACATATAAAAGCTTTGGTTATTAAGAGTGTCTGTCAGTCTGAATCTCTAACATTGGGAATTTCTCTGACCTCATTTGCATTTGGTGGGGTGGTGCCTGTGATAGTTTTATTGAAACTTGCTAGACAGATGCTATCTTAGGGGTTTTGCTCTTGAACAAGGCAATTTTTCTGCAGAGTAAGTGAAATTGGAATTGAATGCACAAAACTACATGCTTATTCCGGGGTGAGCTAAAACCTCTGATGGGTTGGCACTCACATGACATGGTGATGCTGTTACCCATCCACTGACACTATTACCCACATAGTTAGGCTGACTTGTACACACAGAGGATGCTGACTTAGTAGTCACAGACACAGGTAGCACTGACTGGGATCCTCAAGGAGAGTCAGCTTGTACCTTCGTATCAGTGCTGACTCGTACATAGAGGATGATGCCTGACAATCATAAAGCTCAGGTAGCCCACTTTGTGGCGCTGACTTGTAGTCACAATAAAATGCTGACTAACACCCACCTAGAGATGCTAACTGTCCTGGTTGGAGTTTTGTGAACTTGACACAAATTAGAGTTATCTGTGGAGAGGAAAAGTCCTCCACCCAGATTGCCTTTAGGCAAGAATGTCGGGCATTTTCCTGATTAATGATGGATGAGGAAGGATCCAGCCCACTATGGGGGTGCCATTCCTAGGAAGGTGGCCCTGGGGTGAATAAGAAAGCAAACTGAACAAATCAGGGTAAGCAAGGCAGTGAGCAGTGTTCCTCCATGGCCTCTGCTTCATTTCCTGCCTCCAAGATATTCCTTGAGTATCCCTTAGTAGTGGAGTGTAACCTGAGAGCTCTAAGAAAAAATAAACCCTTGCCTTCTTAGACTGCTCTTGTTCATGCTGTTTTATCCCCCTAGAGACCCTCGCTAGTACTGCAACTAACATAATGTTAAACTAAGTTTCCATTCACTTTCCAAGTAAAATCTTAAATATGGAACAATCCTAAATTTTATGGAGGGCTATTTCATTTTACTCTAAGGTCAAATACAGGAACTTATGTCCCTCAAACATTTTGTGAGGTTTAAAATATAAGACAAGTACATTTAAAGTTTTTTATTAGCCAGAATAAATGCTATTGTTGGTAGGAATATTTTAAAAAATGACAATACTATTTTACAGAACAGAGTAAACCCCCTGTTTGAATTAGTAATGACTCTAAGTAAGAAGAGCCTTTGACACAATCTATCAGAGCCAGGCATCGCAGCAAGCATGCTGTGTGTGAATGGTTGCTTGGCTGGTCCAGGAGTTTCTCCCTAGCAATGTAGAAAAAGATCTTGTTGTGGTCCCCATGATATACAGAATGGGAGGAAGCAGAGAGAAGCTGGAAGGTTGTTTAGAGATGGCCCAGTAAGGAACCTGTGGAGCTCAGATCAGAACCAGGAAATTCCTCAGGAACCTACAGGTCACTATGACATATGTGGCAGGGTCAGGATTGTGACTGGATCAACAAATCCACAAATATTTGAGTAAACACATGAATCAGATTTTTAAACAAAACTTTACCCAAACTGTGGATCACCTCTTCCCTTCCCAGGATTCTGATCTACATGAATGGGGCCTGAAAGTTATTTTTCTCATCAACCCAAAGCATGTGAGTGCCAGCTTAAGGGCAGAAATGGGAAAAGCATAGTCATTACTGTGAATGGGTCTCCGTGAACAGAGATGGCCTCCTCTGTCGTCCTTACACAGTTTCAGGGGCTGTGGCAGGCTGAGAGATGGCCAGGCGCTCCCGAGACTGCTGATGTTAGCAGCCAGAGGCCAGAGCCCAGCACCCGCTGACTTATTTCTGGAAAAATCAGTCTCTGGATGCGTTTTCCATGTGGTGAGCAGAGCTTCTCTGTTCCAGAGGAGAAGCCAGCACTTCTCCCCTAGCGGCCTTAAATATTTTACAAAGTGGAAAATATTTTGCAAACTGCAGAAAATGGAAGACTCTGTCTTGTGTTTGGGCTGTACATTCGTTTTTCCACGTCTGGTAATCTCTTAAGTCCAAGTGGACTAAAAGGGTTTCAGATTTGCAACTGAACCTTGCAAAACTAGAAATATGTATGTGTTAACATCATAAGTAGAGTCTCTTCATGTTTTTGTAATACTAGCATCTCTTTCTTCACCTGCTGGAAATTACATCCATTTCTTTGCAGTAGAAGACAGCATTTAAGTTAATGTTTATCTCTACTGAGGAATAAAACGACCAAAGACTCAGAGTGCTAAGACAAGGGATAGCTGCATTTGGCAGTTCTTGGGTGCAGCGTGAGCACACTCTGAGTACTTGATCACAGCCTACACCAAAACCAAATCAGCCCTCTAAACACTGATGTGCCAATTGTTACCTCAAGTTCAAAAGCACGTTTGGATAATTCTTAATAAAATGTTGGGTTAGATACTCCTGACTAATGACCTATTAAAAAGCTTTAAATTAAAATGAGATTCTCATCCTTTACATAGCTTCCCAACCACTATAAATCAGTATTGATACAACTGTCTTTAAAGACTTCATTTTGGCATTTTATATTTTGTTTTCTTTACTTTTCCTTTTAGCTATTAAAAGCATAACTTATTTTCCCAGGAGCTACTCATATACTGGCTGAGCCCATCTGACATGGAAGAACTCAGTGATATATTGAGATGCCGAAAAGAAAGAAGACAGGCTAGATTAATTCAGGCTTTGATTTACTTTTATTGTGACTAGTCTACTTTGAGTAGGACACTAATTTTTCAAAAGCTCTGATTTGAGAAATGGTTCTCCACAAGTACTTTGCCAGATGACCATTCACTGCAGCAGAGCTGGAGCATGTGAAGAGGTAGGAAGAGAGTCGCTACAAAATACAGTTCTTCAGGAGACAAGCTTCAGGCATAGAATTTATTTTCCAAGATGCTTTTGAGCTAGGTTGAATAATGAGTAGCAAAGAATTTAGGAACTTATATTTCCACCCACCCAACCTTATGGCATTTTACATAAGGATTATTTCTCAAAAGTCATTCTGGCAAGAGCATTTGTACCCAGTCTGTATAACAAGTAGAATTAAAATTATCACCTTTCCGTGACAGGTGGGCAGATAACACTGGGCACAGTGCAGCCTTAAATTTGAGTGCCTTGGCCTGCACTCACCAACTCAACCCCATTTTCTACACTTACTTATTAAGCCATTAGTGTCTTTAGTCTCTGTAAAAAGCTGGGATTCCATATAGGCTGTTAGGAAGTCCTTGTCTTTCCCTTAACAGATGGGAAATGGGACTTCATAATTTGCTACTTGTCCACCAACAGGGGAGGACCTCCTCCCCTTCCATCCAAACCCAGGTCATCCTGTCTCCTCAGGGCTGGCTGCAATGTCCTCCCCTGGGATCTAGCCAGTCTGTCACTCCCCGGCTTGTATGGGGGAGGGTCAAAGAGTCAGCCATCAAGTTCATAACTGAAACAGTCCCTGTTTCCCTCACTAGGGTCTTCAGTCCTACACCGAGCTATCATGTGCCCCATCTGAGCGGGGGTTCCAGTCCACATCCACACATGGTCCTTGATTGTAGAAACCATCTCATACAAGACCCCTGTGCCCTGCTCAGTTTGGTCTTTGTGGAGCTCTTGTTCTCCCCAAGTCTCACCAACCTCCCCCAGATCTATCATTACTTCTCGCCCTCTGCCAAAGTCTCCCTGTTGGTGGACTTGGAGGGGGCGGGGAGGAGGGAGATGAGGGAGGGAGTGGGAGGGTGGGAGGGAGCGAGGGAGGGGGCTATGCCTGGGATGCAAAATACCTAACCTATGATTGATATAAAAATAAATTAAAAAAAATAATTTGCTACTGAGTAAGAATCAGAGATTTTTACATTTTTATTTTTAAATTACTTTACTTTTAAAAGTTAAAGTGAAATATACATATCACACAAAATTCTTAATTGTAACCATTTAAAAAACATGCATAAGCCTGTCAGGATGGCTTATGCCTGTAATCCTAGCACAGGGGAGGCTAAGGCACAAAGATAACTTCAAATTCAAGGCCATCATATTCTACAGAGCAGCACTGTGTCTCACTCCATCCATCCATCCATCCACCCAGGTCCGCTATAAAGTGGAGTTCATGACAAAGAATGTGTGATTGCTACCTAGGGCAGGGATTTTTTTTCACACCCACAAAGGAAACCCCTGTCTCTTTAGCAGTAATCCCCCGTAAGCCCTAGCCTGAAGACCTCTGTATCTGCCTCCTGTGGACATCCTACAAATAAAATGAGGCTGTGCGTGTTTTTTGTGTGTGTGGTATCTGGCTTCTTTCATAGCCTCGTTGAGGCTTTTCAATGTTGTGGTGTTCCTGTTTTTTTTTTTTTTCAAATTTTACTATGCTTAAAATACAAATAAAATATAATCTTTATGGCACGGTTTAGTGACTTTAATGACATCTGTGTGATGTGCAGCTATTGCCATCATAGCTCAGGTGCCCACCCTAAACACACACCTGCTGATCCTTAATTCCTTGTACCCACCTTGCGACTTTTTCTGAGTTGAAGCTACTCTGGCGACCTTGCTACAGGGAGGTCTCTCAGCACTAATAAACTTCAGAGGATAGGCTGCAAACACATCAGTGCCCCCTTTGTGATTTATCATTGTGGGTCCAGTTTACTGTTTATCAATTTTGCCTGAAACTTCAGTTATTGAAAAACTAGCCACAACTTACTGGCTCGTCCATGCTGAGCAGAAACACACAGATGTGCTTGCTGCTAGCCATGTGCTTGGATGAAAAGAAGAACAAATGGAGAGCAGTTTTCTGGCTGTCAAGGAACTTTGTGCTAGTCTAAAGCGATGTCATTCCTAACTCCTTCCTCCTGTGTATCCCTCCCTCCTCCTCCTCCTCTGCAGTATCTATGGTACTGAATAGTACAAGGCCAACTCAACAGTTGCAACAGACTTCCCATCTCCCTCTCCAGTTCTGTGTTTTATTGAGGACTTTGGCTTTTGATGATCTGTGATTTCAAATCCCAGCTTATTTAAATGTAATATATTTAAAGGACTAATCATGGCGTATTCCGGTTTCCTACCATATTCTATTTTTAAAAGAAATGCCTTGCCTTCCTGGCGGGCATCCTCACCTCAGCAAGTGACTTTTCTGGCTCAAGTAGGACAGCCCAGGACTACTAGCCACACTTCTACCCCAGCTGCTTTGCTTAGGAATGCGATGTAAACAAGCTGATTTGAATGACTGAGGATAGACTGCAGAGCACTTGGGTGGGACTCACTGTTCACCAATGGCACAGGAGGAAGGCCAGATGTACATTTCAGGAAATGAAGTCTTCTTGCCAGTTATTTTAAAAACTATATATTAGTTAGAACCCTAGGGTCTATATATGCATTCCCTTATCTTTAAGAGCATAGTATGTCCATATAAAGTACGCGAGGGTTTTTGTTTGTTTGTTTTCTGTTTTGTTTTTCTTTCCTTTAGTCTTAACTTACAAATTGTTTCTGGAGAGGAGAGAAAATGTGGGATCTGGGGTCCTGACTTATCCCTTACTACAGGAGCCTTTGAGCTCCTTCTGTCCCAGCAGGAAGTATTGGCTAAGCTTCATTCACTTCCAGAACCACAATCTGGTCTCTGGTTAACACACAGCCCTTTCCCCAGCTCTTACTAAGACTGCCTCCTCCCTAAGCTCACCGACACCATCTCAGAGCTGCATGTGGGAGCTGAGGGAGCAATGGGCCAAGGGGGAATAACGTGTGAAAGAAGCGCACATGTGTCCACTGCTTTACAAAGGCTGGGTCCAGACAAATGGTGACTGTCATGTAAACAATGGTGAGCAGTATCCCCAGTGTCTTCGTGACCCACTCATTTGAGGAGAGGAAGAACTCTCTTCCTTACCTGTCCACCAGAGGCAGTTCTTTCTGGAACCTGTGCCCTTGCGGTTATGGACAAATTCCACCTTCTCTCACATCTGGCACACACACTTTCACAACAAGTCTGGAGTGAAAGTTCCTATCTGGAACACCCCTTGACCCAGACCTGGTCCTTAATGGATAAATGCCTAGGAAAGCAACACTTTAAAAGTATGCACAGGATTATGAAATATTTACAAACACCACAGCAAAGAAACACGTAGAATTAACCAGCCTCATGGCCTTTGAATTTATGATTTCATTTAGTATTTAAATGTCTGGCAGACACATGGACATGTGGAACCCACATTCTTTCAGCCACATGTGCTTTGAGTCACTGGAAAGACACAGGTCCCAAGGATGGTGAACATGCCAGGGCACCCTGACCTCCATGTTAGCAGCGGCAGTGTGCAGGGTGCAGGTCATGGCTCCCTGACCCTCTATCCTTGATGACAGGGGGATCATCTTATTCCTGTGTTGCTTGCCCCCTCCTGCAGCTGGCCAATGCTGTTCCCTAGGCTTGGCAAGCTGTGGTGGTCATGATATGGCCATCCTACTTCTGACCCAGTGTGGATTTGGGAGAGCAGGGAAACATCAGGAATTCTCATAGCCACATATTCTCTTTTCTATGTGACTTCCTAACACATCTCATCATGTTCTTGAGTTTCTTGTCATGTGTGTTCTCATGTATGTGTGTGAGGACAGACACTGATGGCAGGGTCAGGAAGAGGCAAGGCATCACTGAAACCAAGCAGCAGGAGGCCAAACAGAGTGGGGACTCCATAGGCTGTGAGAAGGTCTGTGGACTAAATCTGAAACCACCACTTTGTGAGTCTCAGTCTATGCAGCACTGGCCTTCATACCCTGCCCCTTCAGTTGAGATTTCTCTATCCAGATTCAGCTGGCTGAGCACGTGAAACACCTACATTTGCTGTTGGTGATCAGAACATAGTCTCCTGACAGCATAGCTGCATAAACTCAGAAACAGCTGTCACCTACTGGTGGCAATGCAACACTATCAGAGCAGCGAGAGAAAGCCAAGGGAGCACCCAGGGTTCTCCATGACGCCTACATACTGAAGCTTTTGTAAATTTGCCTTGGAGTTCTTTAAAAAAAATTTCAGGCATAACCCCAATTCCCTCCCAGAGGGGATGTAAGGTCCCATTGTGAAGGCTGTGCATACATGCACACATACACACACACACACACACATACACACACACACACACACAATTAGACATGGAGATATCACTGTCAAGAGTCTGTAGAGGGACCTGAATCTCAAGGAAGGAATAACTAAAATGTGTAGAAGAGAGACTGACAAAGGTAAACATGAAGAACAGGTGGACCTCTGAGCGGCACTGTGGTTAGAAAATAATTATTTTGTTGATGCCAACTCTAATAAATGCTCACAGCTTGCAGCCCTAAATCACTAACACATTATGTTACCATCATCTGTAAAACATCCAGAAGAGCTGGGAAAGTAAACAATTGCAAGGCATGCTTCTTGATATTATACACCAGATTACAATGGATCAAAACCCTATTTTGTCACATCCAAGAACTCTGTTTGGACTGGAGCAGACGCTGCCTGAAGAAGGCATGTCACCTCCTTATACATAAAATGTCCTGTGAACCATTTCTGAGGGGGAGACCAAATGTCAGCTATCAGGAAACAACAAATGAAACCTCACTTCAAGGGAAATGCTATTGTCAGCCAGGTCTTTACCAGGAACATGGACATGCCTCAGAAGCAGTGCTGTGTCCTTTGCCTGTGAGAACATGATGATCAGAGACACAGACATGTCCATTGCCAAGCATTACTGAATGTAATGCAGAAAGGCTTGCCATCTGGCAAAAAAGGTCCCATCTAGGCTGACAATGTTCTCTCCAAGACCCAAAGACTATCTAACAAAACCCCAACACCAAGCATAAGAAGCCTTGTCTAAGAGATTCAAAACATTACAGACTGTTACTGTTGCCCTTGATTATGCCTGGGGTGAAGGATAAGTCTGTATTGCTGAAGACAGCATACATTTCAGACAAACGACCAGAAGTCCTTGCTCTAGAATTGATATGAATGCATCCTCCTTGAGAACTAGCTTCCATGGTACCAGAAAGCATCATGCAAATTTCCAAAGAAGAGAAGCAACTATCAGTCCTACCCAGCTATAATGGTTATGAGCCACAACAATGATCATCATGGCACAAAAGCCCAAAGACTGCAGTAGTACCATGCTTACATTGGCAGTAACCAATAAAAGACCCATTCAACAAGAGAAAAATTATCCCTGGTATCAGAAACCTAGACAACTACTTGGAGCTATTGAATTCATGGATCTTGGAGAATCTATGATTGCATTTTAACTAAACCAGCATAATCCTTCACTATATTCTAAATATTATTCCTCATACCCACAGATAAGTATAGTCCCCCAGGAAACTTTTCTTAGCTATAACTATGAAGATAGTTATAGCTTAACTATATAGATAGTCTTTGAGAAAGTTGTTGAGCCTAGTCTCAATGGATACATCTATGAAACATCTCCCACATCTAAGGCTCAGAGATCATTGCAGAAGGGTGGTGTGGAAAAACAGTAAGAGACAGAGCATGGGGGGGGGGGTGTAGGGTTGTGTCTCCCAGGAATATCAGAAATATACCTATAAAATCTCACCAACATGGCTGCCTAAACATGAGCTAAACAAAGACAACAATGGCCATGCTAATGTGGACAGATAAAGGCTTTGAGGCCTCAGTCCTACCCAAAATAACTACAGGAAATGTAAGGAATGCTGAGTCTGGGAGAAATAGTCTCTGCAGGGAAGAGAACACCAATTGGTTATCCAATACTATATGGTCAGTCCTGAAACATATATACAAACATTATACAGACCAAGTAGGTTGTACCTATGAAATTAGGAGTGTGTGTGTATGTGTGTGTGCTACTAAAACAATAGAAAGAGGCCATGAATTGTAAGGAAAGGAGGAGTACATGGAAGAGTTTGAAGGGAAAGGGAGTGGGAAAATGATGTAATTGTGTTACAATCTCAAAAAAAAAAATTCAAGGGACTGGAGAGATGACTCAGAGGTTAAGAGCACTGGCTGTTCTTCCAAAGGTCCTGAGTTCAATTCCCAGCAACCATATGGTGGCTCATAACCATCTATAATGAGATCTGGTGCCCTCTTGTGGCATACAGGCAGAACACTGCATAAATAATAAATACATCTTAAAAATTTTTTTAAATAAAAAGAAAACATTTTAAGTTGAAAATGACCTTTTTATTTCAAGTTTTTATTCCTGGAACCATGTGAACTAGTTAGCTTCACTGCTCACTTTATCTTAAAATAAAAATCCCTTAGGGCAAGAAAGAAGAAGCAATGCATCTCTCATAATTAATATTTTTCTGGCTACATGCATAGGAGAAGGTAAGTGTTGACCTTAGTTCTCATTCTGTTCTGGTGACTGTGGCAGAAAAGGCTTCTGTGAGCTTCCCAGATCACCATCCTCACATAAACAGGAGCCTCCCAGTGTCTCACGGCCCAAACAATGTGCATAGCTGTGACTATGGAAACATGGCTCCCCCATTCTCCTGAGAATCTGAACAGACAAGTACTGCAGGGTGTGATTGGCGCAGAACTGTCCCCATGCCCTCCAGTCCATCCATAGAGTCACACTGAGGGAAGATGCCAGACAATACCCCAGAGCCAGGCTGTGTGCATCTGTAAGTCAGGGATGGGGATTGACTGCCTGGAGCAGCAGAGCACTGATAGGACTCCAGCAAAGATCTGAATGGCAGAGTCAGTCTGAGAAATGATAGGCCGACACCGTCAAGAGAGGAGCCCAGAGTCAGGGCATTTTGGAACCCCACTGAATATTCACGTTCAAAAGCGTGTTTTAAGTGCATACTATGAAAACCACAGTGGGGTTCCTTGGGAGTGCTCATCTTCCTGCCCTGTACCTGTAAGGCCCATCCTACCCCTCCACCACACACATGCACACACACGCACATGCACATATACACACACACTCACAGGCACACACCCAAAAACACTAATTCTGGTGTCCTTCTGCAGAGATGATGCAATAGGGCAGATGTGCTCCAGGCTTTCCCTCTTGCCTATTACTTGTCACTTTCCAGCTGTATTCCACATGAATGGGCATCCCCTACTCAGGTCCTGTGTCTGCTGCAGGCCGGATGACTACAGTTCAGAGAGCCCCCTTCCCTACACGCTCTTTTCCTCTTGGGTTTCTCCTGTGCATCCTTATGCCAGTGAGCTTTCCATCCCTGTGACAAAACACCTGTGGAAAGCAACTTAGAAGAGGAAAGGTTAATTTGGCTCACGTTTTCAGAGGTTTCAGTACAGGGACCATTGACTCCATTGTTTAAGGGCCTGAGGTAAGGCGGGAAGTGGAGCACAGACACTCACTCTCATAACATCCAGGAAAGAAAGAAGAGACACAGGAGGAGGAGAGGGTGAGGAGAGGGGAGAGATGGCGGGGGTCAGGAGAGAGAGATCATGCTCTAATGTCAGATTATCATATTCACATCCCTAATGACCTACTTCTTTCCAACACCTCATTAAGCCAGAATTAATCCATTGATGAGGTCAGAGCTCTTCTGAGCCAATCATTTTCTCAAAGGTCCCACCCCTGAGCAATGCTGTCCTTGGGACCAAGCCTTCAACCCAAGTATATATGGCAGACACTTAGAATCCAAACCAGAACATCCCTCCCTCCTCCTTCATATCTTGCTCTACCAACCTCTTTCCTTCACTAGCAAGTTACCTCTTGCCATGTCTGCACGCATGATAGCTGTATGTGCCCAACGTCCTCACTGGATTCCTCCTAGTACCACACTGTTCCATGTGGTCCTTACGTGTGCCATGCAGTTTCTTTGGCCAAGACCATCCAACTCCTTGTACATGCTTGATTCTCTACAGCATGCCATTCGATGTCTTTCTCATACGGGTGCTCTGATGCCAGTCTCTGGGTCCACTGTCAGTGTTGTCTGTAACGTCCCTTGGTGATCACCATGTGCAATAACCTTTAGGGGCTCATTCAGAAACCAGCTTGCTTAATTCTGGAAGGTGCCTAGATCCCACCTCACCTTTTATGGCTGTCCTGGAACTCCTCATGTTGGTGTCTGGGGACCTCTTGGGAGATGACTTGAGTTTTCAGTGACTCTGGTTCAGTGTTGCTCTCTCATGGAACAAGGTATCTTCATTAGAGCCATGCTTAAAGACCACTTTCAAAGACATTTGAGGACGGGGCTGGGGTCTGACCATCTGGAACATCTCTGAGGCTAGCCCTCCCTAAGTATCACCAAGGCACCTCTGCTGCATGGCCACAGCTAGATACATTGACTCTATCACAGGCCGGCATACAACTTCATGCAAAAGAGTCTCTCAGCTTAATTGATCGCTGTGAGCTGGTATATTATTCCTTCGCATGCTATACACTTTCAGAATATGTTGTAACAGCAATGCTTCCTCCTGGTATTTAAGAGTGTAACTGTGCTGCTGAGCCTCTGCTCCTCAGACTTTGAGGAGAGCTGGGTGCTCTCCTCTCCACCAAGCAGGTGCACACTGCACCAGTGTCCACAGCCATTGAATCAGGACACAGCCAAACATCCTGAAGACGTACACGAGGAGGATAGTTCATTGCGCCTCAGGGCTCCACAGCAGTAATGGCCCAGAGGGCAGGAAGCCTCAGGGTCTTCTAGCCTGGTAATGCCACATGTGGGGTTACACGTAAGGCCCAACTTCATTACCAGTAAGGAATGATAGTGGCATGGCCACACCCAGACAGGCACTACACGCATACACTGCTCAACCATCGCCCTGGCTCCTGCTGGGCTTGCAGCTGCAATGAGATGATGGTCACAATGAAGCAGATGTGTTTGCTAAATGTCTAAATGGACAACAAACTTTACAGGCGCTCAGCGTCTGCGCCCACTGGCTGCCTTCCTACTGCCATCTCAGCCTCGTGCATCAGCTCATGATGAGGTGTGGTGGTCTGAATAAGAATGGCCCCCAGAGGCTCATATATTTAAATGTTTAGTTGCCAGGGAGTGGCCACATTTCAAAGGATTAGAAGGTTAGGAGGTCTGGCCTTATTGGAGGAGGTGTCAGTGGGAGTGAGCTTTGAGGTTTCAAAAGTTCACCCCAGGCCCAGACTCTCTCCTTCTGTTTGCAAACACTTACCTACTTCTCCAGCACCTGCCTGTGTGCTACCATGCTTCCCACCATGATGCTCATGGACTAAGCCTCTGAAACTATAAGCAAGCCCCAGTTAAATACTTTGTTTTATAAGAACTGGCTTAGAGCTGGGCAGCGGTGCACACACCTTTAATCTCAGCACTCAGGAGACAGAGGCAGGTAGATTTCTGTGAGTTCAAGGCCAGCCTGGTCTACAGAGTAAGCTCCAGGGCAGCTAAGCCTACACAGAGAAATTCTGTCTCAAGGGGGGAAAAAAAAAGTTGGCTTGGTCATAGTGTCTCTTCACAGCAACAGAACAGTGACTAAGACAAATTCCCTTAAGAACACAGCAGTTCTAGCTTCCAGAGTATGTGTCTTTGTGTCAGCGGGAGTGTTGACAAGGGCATTGGTGTTGCAGACTTCTGTATCCCAGAACTCAGAGTGCCCAAGCTGTGAACTGCAGATGCAGCACCCAGGCTGCAGACCCACCCATCTCCCGGCAGCACCTTCCTGCCCCCAAGCCTGCTTTGTGTTGTAGTATCGTCTTATTCAAAAGTAAATGCTGACAAAGCCATACCTGCACACCCACCCAGTCCTGTATGAGGGGAAACTACCAAGCTCGCCACAAAAGGGTGTGGCCTGGTTGCAGAAGTGACGGCATGTGGATGGCTGCTGTAGATATACTCCTAAGTCTTCTAACTTGGTTGTTTGCATCTTTCTTGAAGAAAGGTCTCTTCTCGGCTTCAGCCTGTCTCTCCTGCAGAGTCCACCAATGCCTGGGAAGCTTCCGCAGGCCTTCTCTGCTAAGCAGTGATCCTGAGCCTGAGCCCTTGGCCGCACTTCTGAAGGGTAATTCTGGTCCAGCATTAGCAACCAGACCATAAGCAAAAGCTTCAGTTTCTCTAACTGCTAAGTTAGGGCTTGGTGAGAACTGAATGGGTAGCAAGTAGGAAACGACAGGCTTTAAACAGTGCCCACCAAGGCAAGGAAAATATAAATCCTGGATGCTACTATCACAAAAGGAAAAGCAAAAACAAGAGCAGTCATAGCTACGGAATTCTCCCAGTGGTCTAGCCTGGACTCCAGGGTAAGAAAGAATTGTGAAATGTGTGGAGGGCCTATGGGTCAGTGGCAGCGCCTGCTCACTTCTCGGTGTCCCCTGACTGCAGGGCTCAGGCAGCTTCAGCTGTAGGTGGCCCCATGGACTCAGGCAGCTGAGTATCATGGCTAGAGCCTGCCAGCTTCCTTTGGGTGGAAGCTAGGAAGTGCTCAGTAGGTGGGCAGTAACCCAGCCTCACAGTGAGATGTGATCTTTGGGGAACTGGCTCTGTTAGAAGATGAAACAGATAAAGCTCTGGCCTCTCCTTGTGTATGAAGAGGCACTGTGAGGAACAAATATGAACTCCAGCTGGCATACTCCAGCCCAGCAGGGAGCTGGGGACACAGAAAGTCATGACCTTGGGCACCCTTCCAGGGTTCACAGGCTTGTGGGAAGCTGAGAAAATCCTGTCACAAACTGAGAGGGAGCTGTCGGGTACTGTGTACAAGACACTTGAATCTTCCTGGACAGAGAGTATGGCAATCTTGCAGGGAGGTGTGTGTGTGTGTGTGTGTGCGAGTATGTGTATGCATGCATACGTGTGTGTGAGCAAGCGTGCATTTCATTCTGGGAAGTGGAAGAACATGAGCCACCAAGCTCCAACAGGGCCTGCTTGTTCAGGGAGCAGAAAGGAGCACTGTCACTTGAGATCGTGGTCAGGGAATATAGGGAGAGCCCCGTGGCTCAGGATTGGGAGCAGAGGGTAGGAAGAATCTTATGGCTCAGGATCAGGCCTCCTGGGGAGAAAGGTGTTTTTCAGGTGGGCTAGATCAAACTGATCCCTGTGGTGTGGCACAGCCCGAGGGCAGACAAACAACCTCTGTGTAGCATGAGAGAGTTGGGGCTGTCTGTATGTGCAAGGAGGAAGCTTGTTTATAGTCCATCATTGTCTAAGAAAGTAAATCACAAAGCACTGGGAAGATCTCAAAATGTCAAGGAAGGGTCTTTTTAGGTTTAAAAAAAAGCCTTTATCCTGCCCCTGTAGACTAAATAATTCAACAATATGCTTCATACATAATTGGCTGCCAAAATTTCACAACTCTGGATTTCTAGTGGACCTGCTATTGACCTGCACTGGCTAAGAAGCTGTCTGTGTGAGCCATTACTGAAGACTGCAAAGGAGTTGCTAGCTTGTCCTCTGATGGCCTGGTACCCTGTCCTACCATGAAAGAACACTGCAGAAATTATCTCCTTACAAGAGGGTGTGCAGGCCAATAAAGCCAACTTCTTTCTGGTCATGGACATGGACTGTTAACAATTCTATAATGGTGCAAAAGGGTTTTTATTACAATTGAATTTTTAAAAATCTGTATTTCCAAACAATGAAACATCCAGAAGAACTCTCAGACACTGTTTTACTCCTGTCTTCATCAGGACTCAGCATAACTCTACAAGTAAAGGAAAACAAATAAACTGCCAGAGTTGGAATTTTGCTTCAAACTTACACGTTTGTCATGTATGAATTGCATACAAATTGGTTTTTGTCAGAGTTTGCTTCTCTGTTGCTGTGATAAAATACTGACCAAAAGCAACTTGGGGAGGAAAGGGCTTATTTGGTTTATGCGTCTTGACACAGTCCATCATTTGGGGAAGTCAGAGCAGAGGCTCAAGCAGAAGCAGACTCAGGAACCATAGAGGAAGTCTGGTAACTGGCTTGCTTCTTAAGGCTTGTTCCACTTTCTTCTTAGAAAAGCCATGCCCACAAGCCCAGGGATATAGCTCTGGCCAATAGTAGGCTGGGCCCTCCCATATAAATCATAAGTCAAGAAGATGACAGTCTGATAGAGACATCAGGCTAAGATCCCCTCTTCTCAGATTATGACCAGGTTGGTGTCAAGTTGACAAACACAGTCCTTAAATATGTCATTGAAATACGCTGTTTTGTTTCTTGCTAGAGTGTGTTCATTGTTCACTCTGCAGGGTTAGAGGTGTCCCCTGTCACAGACTGAACACTCTGCAGGTAGGAGGTATCCCCTGTCACAGATTGAACACTCTGCAGGAGGTATCACAAAAATTCAGCACTGGGATTCTGATGGGCAGCAAGGAAAAAGGGGGTGAGCATGGGTTTTCACTTCATTGGAGCAGTGTCCTTGAGGGCATCCCTGACAGTACCAATGATTTTACTGCGGCCACTTGGAAGTTAGCAGTGTAAGCATGGGCCAACCCTCACTACCAGTTCAGCCAAACTCAGCTTACAAAGGAGAAGGCAGAGCAGCCAGGGCCTAACAGGACTGCCCTAATCAGTCCATGGCAGAGTTTATCTAAGGTAGGTAAGGGATGAGGCCCTCCTTTAGTGCCTACAGCATGATAAAGGATCAGGAAAGCTCTAGACCCCTTCCTCCAAACATGTCTATTTTCATGTGATTTCACAACCCACAGCAAATATCACCACTAGCTTCAGATGGTAGGTGTGAAAACATGGCTGCATATTTCTGGTCAGATTAGTTGACCAGTTTGCCTACAACTTCTACTGTTTCAAAGGCTTCACCTTGGAAGAGAGTTGGCATCACAGCAGTTGGTGCTTACTGTTTGGTACTGGAAACTGCCAGTTTGTAGAACCATGGATATAAAACACATATCTTGTACAGACAAGAGATTTAGGAAGAAGCTTGTGCACAATTTATTGCACTCGGAAGTTCATTCATCTCTTCTACAAAAGCCACGTATTTTTCTATATCCTGTTTCCAGTCATACTTGTTGCCCAACACAAAGGATAATACATTCAAAGGTTCTGGACACACTCCAGGGAATTTCTGAGAAAGCTCACATTTGAATTTATTGAGACAAAAAAAGAAGTCTGCAAAAGTAGTGGGGTTTTTTTTTTGAAATGCAACCCAGTCGGTGGACATTCAGAAAATGTGGGAACAATGGTCTCTCAGTCACACAGCCTCAGCAACAAAAGTGTTCAGCTTGAGCTCTAAAAGCCTGTCTTAGTTAAGGTGATGAAACACCATGACCAAAAGGACTTTGGGGAAGGAAGGATTTATTTTGCTCACAGTTCATGATCAAAAGCAGCAAGGACAGGAACTCATGCAGGGCAGGAACCTGGAGGCAGGAGCTGATGCAGAGGCCATGGCAGAGGCTGCTTACTGGCTTGCTCACCAGGACCACTAGCCCAGAAGTGACACCACCTGCAACGGGCTGGGCCCTCCCCCATCAATCACTAATTAAGAAAAGGGGAAGGGAAGAAGGAGAGAGGAAGGAAGGGCCCAGGAGGAGAGGATAAAGGGGAAGCTGCAATTAGGATGAAAAGTGAATAACTTAGTCATTAAAAACAATAGAAATAAAAAAGAAGATGCCTGTCGGGCGTGGTGGTGCACACCTGTGATTCTCAGCACTCAGGGAGGCAGAGGCAAGCAGATTGATGTGAGTTGGTGGCCAGCCTGGTCTACAAAGCGAGCCCAGAACAGTCAAGGCTTCCCAGAGAAACCCTGCCTCAAAACAAAACAAACAAGAAACAAAAAAAGAAAGAAAAAGAAATTTGTAGCAGGCTAGGCACGGTGCTCCATGAAAAAAAAAGCCTTATACCTGGATTTTATAGGGGCACTTTCTTAATTGTTTCTTAATAGAAATAAAAAGGATGTTTGCTGGGATCTAATGGAAACTTTGTGTGTGTGTGTGTGTGTGTGTGTGTGTGTGTTTCCCTCCTTTAGGATAACGCTAGCTTGTGTCAAGCTGAAAAAAACCTAGCCAGCACACTGACCCTAGTAACCAAAGTGCCAAGCCCTATCTCCCAAATGGTGCTTCCTCCTGGGAACGAGCATTTAAAACACTATCTTATAGACACTCTTAGATTCAAGCCATGAGATTACCTACATGAAACTATAATGATATTTAAAGAAAGTAGGCTGAGAAATAGGTGGCATCCCTAACTCGAGGCTGAAATGGTGCTTGAGTATTTAGGGTAGGCACTAAATCAATTTGCATCAATATATTTTTATTTTCTCTTAATACCGCTTATCCAGAACTTACACTCATCAGCATCTCTTCTTTTGTACTAAAAGAGAAAGTAAGAGCAGTGCTCCTTGACACCAGTCGAGAAATCAGGTTCTCACCGGCTTGGGAGGGGCTGAATCTTGGGCACACTACTCTACTACTAAGGAAATGGAGTCTCTGTCACTGCTGTGCTGAAATTCCTCTTGTGAACATGCAGGAGATAACTTGAGGCCTCACACCCTGAGGGACTAAGACCTTCAACAGCCCCTGAAAATGCCACCTACTCATCTAAGAAGGATTTCTATCAAAAAGAAAAGCTCCTATGTTATATGGAGCTTCCTCAGCCTCTCTGGTGCACAAAGCACAGAGCATCAAAAAGCCAATGCTGTTGCAGTGTCAGGAATAAGAAGGGAAGTTACACACAAGAAACAGACCAAAGTAAGTTGATTCTAATTAGAATATGGATAAACTATGGTTGGTACCAAAAAGGGAATAAAAATGAAAGAGAAAAGGATAAAAGTTATGAAGACAGGGTTTTAGGGTCACTCCTTTTTTTTTTTAAAAGAACAGTCAAATGAGGCATTTCTGTGGGTCAAAATGTGGTTAGACAAATAGCTCAATTTCCAAATAGTTCAGTTTCATCATAATGCTGGGAATGAGCTTCTAGAGGGCCTGTCTCTTGTTGTCTGTGTGCCCCTCCGACACACGAGTGCCCATACCTCTATGCACACTATCTTTCCTCCTCCAGCCACCTGTCACATGCATGTCACAGAAAATGGCCATACTACGAAGGAAAGGCCAGCTCCTCCCAGAACAGGCTGTGGAATGCACTCCACAGTCTTTTTAAACTTAGTGAAAAGAATGAGGCCCACATCTGCAAAGAAAGCCTTTCAAGGGAAAGGGAAAAATGAACAGAAACTGCTTATTCCAGAAGGTCTGGGCCAAATCCCTCTGTGGCCAGGCTTGGGACCACGACTACATTCTTGCTTTGATGTCTTCAAACACATGGATGTGCCAATGTTGAGCAAACCCATGACATATTCCCCAGAATATGAATCATTTTATCTTTCAAATACCAAAAGGAATCACAAGAACCATCTCATCAGTGACTGAGAAGACTAGACTGAGTATGGCTTGTCCATCTTCTGCCACTCAGCTGTGCTCATCCTAGAGGGACCAATGTAGGACCCCAAGGAGAACAGCACAGGGCCACCCTATCCTTGGCACCTTGCACCCACAAGTGTAGCTGCTCCTGTGGCAGGAATGAAGCAAAATAGCTACAAAGTACAGAATAAGATGAGCTACTAGTGTCGGTGCTCTTCATGTCCCACTCTTGCTTCTCTCTGCCTCTACCTCCCCTCAAGGTACACTCATGGAACAGATACTGACTCATCTTTATCGAAGAACACTCTGCACAAATCGACTACCATCTCCACTATGCCCATGAAGGTTTTCCAAAGAGGAGGGAATCTCAGTTGGGGGTGAGTCCTACAGAATGGGAATGCAGCAAGGGTCTCCTGTGAAAACTGCTCCGTCCACCTCAATAGGTACGCTATGAATTATTTCTCTCATTTCTTCTTGTCTTCTTCCCAGCTGGTCAGCAGTCACTCAGCCACAAACAGCTGAAGTTTCCCATCCAAGGTGGCTGTAGCAAGCTGTAACAAAAAGTACAGCATGTATGACTTAACCATTTTTCATGCATTGAGTAACTAATGGGAAAAGTGGCAACACAGTTTATACATTATTTTTAATGTTTCAAGTCAAAGAGCAAATTCACTGTTAGTAAAGTCTTCTGCAACAGTGTGGCACGTGCATACATCGTTAGTCCAGCATATGGTCTACTGATGCTTTAGTATCTGAAATACTTTGACTTTAGGAAGATTCTGAGTTTAAGGGTAGCCTGGGTGACAAGATCTTATCTCCAGTGAGTGGGAAGCTGGAGGTTAAAGGACCCATGGGACATTGTCAAGCAGACCAACATGTAGCTGCAGTGGTCTCAGGATAGAAAGAAAAGAGTCAGAGAGAATATTTAAAGAAATAATGGCAAATGATCACAAATTTGATAAAAGATATGAAAATAAACAACTGTGCTCAACAGCCTGCCAGGATGAACTGAAAGAGATCCTCACTCATCCATAATGTAGTCAATATCTCAAAAGCCAAAACCAGTCTGAACCACAGAGAGAGCAGGAAAAAGTGGCTCACCACCCAGAGATAGTCTCAGTGGTTGACAGACTAAAGAGATTGAAAGAACAGGTCTCTGTCAACCAAGTCCCCTGTATGGAGTGAATACATGTGAGTCATGATTGAGACCTCACAGGTAAGTAAAGGACAAGGGACATTAGACACCTCTGCCCTGTAAGAAACACTGGAGGGAGCCCCACAAATAAAGCAAAAGGACTTTAAACAAGAACTCAAAGAGACTTGAGGAGAAAGGTCTCAATAAAGGAAATATATGAGTAACTATTAATTTCATTGTACTAAAACTCTATAACATTTGAGACCATTTTTATTTCATGTGTATGGATATTTGTCTACATGTGTGTCTGTGTACCATGTGCATGCACTGCCATGGAGGCCAGCAGAGGGCATCAGATTTCCTGGGACTGCAGATACAGACGGTTTATGTGAGTGCTGGGGAATGAGTCCAGGCCCTCTGAAAGTGCAATCATAATTCATAATCACTGAGCCATTTCCCCCAGTTACTATTTTTAAGAAACAAATACTTTACTAAAATAATTATTAATGTCAAATATTAATATTCTAACTAAGATTTATAACTATATTTTCAAACATAATTTAAGAAGCAAGTGCATTTTAAGGTTATTGTTGGCTTATATTTTCTTGAACACCTCACATACATAAGAGTGAAATTTTTAATTTTAATAACTGAAAGAAGGCCAGTGAGACTTCTCAGTGTTTAAAGGCACTTTCCGCCCAAGCTTGGCAACCTGAGCTCAACCTCAAGAACCCACGTAAAGCTGGAAGGATAGAACAAGCTGAAAAGGGTAAGAATAAGAGTGATAGATAAAGCATAGTTTTGTATGTTATTAAAGTTAATCTGGCATAAATAAAATTCAAATGTTTCAACTTTAATAGGTTAAATGTAATCTCTCCATAAGGACAGTATACACAAAATAAAAAGGAAATACTTTGAACCATTTTATTACAAGAATTGATTAAAGACAAAGGAAGAGCATAATGTAAGAAAGGAGGGGGAATTTAAAAATTATGTGGGTAAAGTATATAAATAAGCTCGATATTATTATGATAGAAATTATCTTTAATTACTTTAAATGCAAGTCGTTTGAACTCAACAAAAAACAGCAGAGATTGGAAGACTGTAACAACAAATGATCCATATATATGCTATCTACAAGACACTCATTTATATATAAAACCACCAATAAATTGAAATGGAAAGAGGATATTCCATGCAAATAAAAAACAAAAGTGAATGGGATGACTGAGAAAAATGGTTTTTACGAAAAGGGGGACATAACTACAGACACTGAGGAAATCCAAACAATCATTAGGTCTTACTACCAAAGCCTATTTGCCACAAAATTTGAAAATCTAAATGAAATGGACAATTTTCTTGAGAAATTCCACCTACCTAAATTAAGATAAGATCAAATAGGAAGATTGAATAGACCTATATCCCCCAAGGAAATAGAAGAAGTCATCAACAGCCTCCCTACG
>CM053767.1:39027173-39049903 GCA_028658305.1 Pachyuromys duprasi
GATCCTCTCAGCCGTGGGTTGAGACAGCACTCGGGTTCTTCCCAGATCCGCCGGCGGACTCACACACTGACTGAGTTTTTGCTGGCGGAAGCGTTTGGCCCGCGCCCCCGCAGTGTGCGGACTGGTCAGAATGGTCCCCCACTCCACTCAGTCTGTGGCGGTTCCCAGGATTGGTTCGCGCCTGCCGCACACCTGTGGGTTGGTGCAGGACTCGGGATCCTCCCAGATCCGCCGGCGGACTCACACACTGACTGAGATTTTGCTGGCGGAGCTTTCGGCTAGCGCCCCGGCAATGTGCGGACTGGTCAAAATGGTCCCCCAATCCACTCAGTCTGGTGTGGTTCCGATGATCGGACCGAACCCGCAGCACACCCGTGGGTTGAAGCAGAACCCGGGTGCAGTGTGAGCTCGTAGTGTGCAGTTCAGTGAAAACGGCACCTGGTTCCTCCTGAGACTGCCCGGGAGACTGTGCGATCCAGTCTATAATGGCGGGTGCGGGCGCCCAGCGCAGCCGCTAGTCCAGATCAGAGCTGTGCGCCGCTGGTCACAGGGAAATTTCTCCAGGTAATAACTGGGTGTCCCTAGGGTTTTCCCACTTGATTTTCTCACCGTAGGAGTTCCGCTCACCTGACACTCACAATGCTGGCGTTTTAGGTCCCAGAGTTCAGTCTCCTGGTCGCTGTGTTGTTTCTGCTGTCCTACTCCTCAGACACAGTGTTCTCTCGTGGCAGCCATCTTGGATCTCGCCCAGCGTGTCAGGAGCCGGCAGTCTCCATTACATGATGGCTCTGGTTTCCGCGTTCTTGGTGGACATAGCAAACTTTTTATTTCTTTGAGATACAAAATTCATAGGTTGGAAGAGCACAAGAATCTATTCATGTCTTATGATCTGCCAGTTTTTTGCTGTAATTTTAGTAGTCTTCTGTATTTCTGTGTTATCAATGATAATGTGTCTTGTGTTAGTTTATAAATTTATGTAATTGCTTTTTTCTTTTTTTGGCTAAAGGTTTGGTGATTTTATGCTTTCATATAACAATTTTTGACTTATTTTGTATTATCCTTTATTCTCAATTTTATGTAGTTCTGCTCAGCTCTTTATGATTTATTAAATTTTAGGTTTCACTTGTTCTTTTACTTTAGATATTTGAGTTGTATTACTACTATGTTACTTGAAATCTGTTATTTGCTTGAGGTAAAATCTATTATTTGTTGGTGGTGTTTGAGTGGGCCTCAGTGTCTTAGACTATGACTGTTGTTGGCTGTTGACCACCTGACTGTTTGCTGAGAGTAGTGTCTGATGTCTGTAGGTCTGGACACAGGCACATATGTGCTGTGGGCTAGCCACATATTACAAAGACAAGGCTGCTGCCTGGCTGGCTGTTGGGCCATTTTCTGTTATGGTCAGCTGTGTGACTGGCTCCATGGAGGGACGCATAGATGCCACCTAGCTGCTGGGTAGAGCGCAAGTGCATGTGAGCCAATCAGGGCAGGGTGCAGGTACATGGTGAGTTTACCAGGGCACTGTCTGTCACATTTTCCTCTTGTGTGAGTCCGCCTGTTTCCCAGGGAACTAATAGGGTTTTGTAATTGACTATGTTCTGAGGACTGGCTCTCAAGAATGGAAATACACCATTGCTGCTGCGGGGTATGCTCTAACCATGAATCAATTTTAAGGTGGCAGATTGAGTCTTGCATAGGTGGTTAGGCAGTCTATAACATGCTCCCCCATTTGGGGAACACAGGTCCACGAACTCCAGGCAACTCCCCAAGCTGTTTGGGACCCGTGAGAGCAGCCCCAGTCTCTTGCCATAAAGACCTCCATAGTGTGCAGTGTCTCTGAAGAGCTTCTCCTCTAAGGAGATGCGAATCTGAATAGGGAGACAGGGTGAAGGAGGTGGAGGCTTCCCTCCAGTCTGTGGCATCACCCCACTTACTTCACTGTATGGGGGCCGCTCCAGTCAGAATGCATTTGTTTATTCTCTACAGGGGCCGCTTTTGTGTGTGACAGACATGGAGGAACTGCGGTGGGAACCTGTGCTCAGCTGTGTCAGCCTCCTACCTTGATTCTGCTTTCAGTCTTTGGTTTCCACAGAGCCTGACACAGACCTGCAGTTCATCTTCCTCACTCAAGTCAGGAAGCGCAGCACCAGCATATGGCTGATGCCTCAGCAAAACCTTTATGCTTCTGTCTGCTTTTAAGAAAGACCGTCAAGTCCATTACAGTTTGCTTACTCCTAGTCGGAGACACAAGGCCTGATGCTGCAGAGATAGTTTCTCCCCATGGCCCAATGGCTACTAGTCACACAGGCCTGTGACAGGACCTACTGTCATTAAAGGGTCAATTCAGTTTAATCATACAACCAGCATACTTAAGAATGAGGGGTATATTTAGAGGCAAAAGGCATTAAAGCATTTGATAACTGTGTGTGTGCACTCAAAACCTTCTTCTCTTCTCTGGAGAAGTCATTATGGGCAGAGTGACACAGTCCTGTGGTGGAAAGGCAAATAAGCAGCTGCCAGCAGGGTGAGCTCATGCATGCCCGACCAGTCTGTGATAAGTGCAGGGAGGAGCAAAGGGGTCCTTCTCAACACATGACCCGCAGTTTATATCTTTGTGGCAATCCATGTTTAATGACAGCGGACTTCTCCGAGCAGCATCCCAGCTGAGAGCAGCCTGTAATCCCATGTGCTGATCCACAGTTGTAATTTCTTGTGGTTGTCTCTTATTTCCCCAACTGCTTAGAGAGAAGTTTTGCTTCTTAGTTAAAGGGCAAATGTAGAAAAATATCCCCATTCTTTCCCTCTGTGTCACAGTTGAAACTCTGGCTCTTTGGGTTGTTACTTAAAAGGCTGCAATTATGGTCTCTTACAGGAGGGTCCAAAATTTCTCTTTAATTCTTCCTCCCAAGGAACCAAAATTACTACATTTCTTTATTCTACCACATTGGTTTCTTAAGTATGTTATACTTCTGTGGTTTATTAGACTATGTTTAACATAAAATTGAGTTTAAAAATGTCCTCTATGTTCACAGTATTGATGATTAATATCATTGTAGGTGTTTCTGTTTTTATTGAGAGTTAGCGTGCATATAGTTGTGGTATATAAGGATGGTGGCCCTGTTTGTCATGCCAGCTAGGACACTCTGAGTGTCAATTCCACAGTTATAAGCTGGGACTTAACCTGGGGTGGGTGGAATCAATGTGCTGTGCATACATCTAAGTGTAAGACACAAGCTTTATATTTTCTTTACATGTGTAAAGCTCTCACTGCCCAGCTTGAGGCTGAAGGGACCTGCCTGGGAGCAAGCGTGGAACATTGGGAGGAGACTAAGATGGAATCTAAGAAGCATGATGCATACTACAGACTAGGAGCAACTGTGGGGTGTCAGTGGGTCTTGTCAGTACTCGGGGTTCACCTACATGGAGAATGAAGAAGTGAAGGAGAAAATATGACAGAACAAGGCAGACACAAAACCCTTGTGAGCATACTTTCTGAAGGAGTCTAAACCAGCATCACACCCAGGATCCGAAAACAGCAGGATAAGAACGGCATCTGAGAAAGATGACTGTGTGGGTAGAGAGTGGGTTGCCTGTGTCCTGTCTGGTGGGTTGTTCAGGACCTGTGCAGGGTCCTGTGAGTGATGTAAAGATTTGTGGAACCCAAAATGTGCTTAATAAATAATTAAAATTGGTTACAAAATAAGCTATGTACCTCTGGGCCACATTTCCACTCGATTGTCCAGTGGTAACCCACTAATACACAAAGGTACTTTATCGACCACACCGATATAAGCAACCAAGGCAAAGTGACAATATTTTCAGCCCAAATCTTTGCGCTGATGTCTAAGAATGTCCAGGCTCATTCCATTGCTGAGTAAAGGGCTTGGAAGAGTAGAGCTGTGAAGGACTTCTAGCTGTGGGTACCTCTGTATTTGCAGTGAGACACGAGGTCAGCCTCAGCCGTGGCTGCACATGGGTTGCATGGAAAGTGATTTTTTTTTGTCTTAGTTGCAATATTAGGATTAGAACGTTTCAGAGGCACAGGTTATAGAGGAAAGAAGAATTAATGGCTAGTTGGAAAGTTGAGGTCAGGATGCAAAGCCAACCACCTCAACGAGGACACGCAGCGCTCCGGCCCTGTGGGAATGGCAGAATCAGAAGATGATGTGAAACCAAAACACATCTTGCCACCTTTTATGTGGTTGTTGAAACATTACCAGTCACAGTGTAGCATGTTACCTGTTTGGGATATTGCTGGTGCAAATGATCCCACTGGGCTGTCAGTCACATGAAATACAACCTGCACAACTATACACAGCGTGTGGTAATTGTGAACATTACCACAATAAAGAAGGAGCCCTAAACAAACAAATAAGCACATTCATAAATTAATAGGCTTCTCCAGGTTACCTGACAGGAGCCTGCCAGAACCTCTGACCAATGATGTAGAAAACAACGATTTTGTGTTTAGTCAAAATGGGACTATGACAAGGATGTAAAGTGAATAAAAAAAATTAAAAAAATGCTTGTAACAATAAAAAGAATAAATGATGCTGAATTTTCAAAAAATGTCTGATGTATTGTTATATACTTATATAACGTATCTATATATGACGTATACAGAGACTGACACACAGAGATAGACATACAGACTCACACACAGACACGATATAGACACAGGTATGAAATCCAGACACAGACGTACACACAGACATGAACACATACAGACACACTTAAAACACACAATGACATAGACACACATACGGACACATGGACATATACACAGATACACACAGAGATACGCATGCAGAGATACACTCAGATACAAACACACATTTATGTGTTTGCTAACTTGGAAAATTTGAACCTTGAAGGTCTGGGAAATTTTTGTTTTTATCTGTCTTTTGCTTTGAAATCTTTTTAAATCGTTGGTTAAATAAACAGCTGTCATTTCTCAATGATCTACGTGCTTTTTTTTGATCAAGTACCTTATTCCTTTGGCATCTTTCCCAGCCTCCCTTGGTATGAAAATTCCAATGGAGTTCTTCTGACATTTGTATTTCCAAGCCGAGTCTCTGCAAACTCCCCAAATGAAGCATGCTACCTCATGAAATGTTCAGAACGGAAACAAGAAGCTAGTAGTTTTATAGCAGGGTTAATGAGGACCAAGCAAGAATTCATTGCGTAAGTGGCAACCAAACTGAGCTCATAAAATATATGCTTTCTTAAGACTTTAACTTAAAACACTGCAGTATTTTTTATTTAAATTTTTTTCTTTTCTAGATTCAAGAATAACTTCTTTCTTAAGCTGTCTATAGTTTCCATGTAACTCAAAACTAACTTATCACATAAAGGATCCCACACCTACCCCCCAAGTGAAGGAGGGAAGGACGCACACCTGCCTGCCTTCAAGGATGCTAAGCCAACCTCTCCCAAACCCGGGCTGCATTAGGGATAGGGGAGAGCACTGCTCCACCTGGAACTCTGCATGTTTGCAACAAGCTTCCAATGAGCACCTGCGGCTGCTTTCTGGATAGACACATGGTGGGAGACCTCCACCCCACTCAGTGCCTCATGAGTTGGAGCAGACCTAGGGTACCACAGCACAATTAACCTAAGGCTCCTGCATCAGGGCTCTGGCTCCAGGTACTTGCCTTGTGGCTGCTTCCTTTTTCCATGGATTGGAGTCGGGATACCATTTCCTGCTGGAAAGGCTGGCAAGCCCAACATCACTGTAGCTGGTCTTTGACCAGTAATCACTTAAAGTGAGCATTGATGGAGTAGTCACACCCGTCACCCCAGCAACTGGGAGGTTAAGGAGCAGCATGGAGAGCTCATGCTCAGGACGCTGTATACCAGCAGTTCTCAACCAGTGGGCTGTGACGCCCTGGGGGCCTCCAATGACCCTTTCACAGGGGTCGCCTAAGAGCATTAAGAAACACAGATACTTACATTACAGTTCTTAACAGTAACACAATTACAGTTATGAATTAGCAGTGAAAATAATTTTATGTTTGGGAGGTCACCACACCATGAGGGACCGCATTAAAGGGTCACAGTATTAGGAAGGCTGAGAACCACTGCTCTGCACTATGAGATCCTTGTTTACAAGTCTCAGGTGTAGAGTCTAGACATTCGAACAAGCTCAGCAGAGGTCACAGGTGATGCCTCGGGACACACAGTCTCACTCTGCTGCTGCCTGAGGCAGCCTCAGGGCCCTTGAGGACTAGGTAGCTCACACTCAGCAGGCTCGCCGTGATCCTCGGGAGGAGTGACCAGAGCCAGCCTACCTCATTCTACTTCCGCACAACATGGGGTCCTTCTCGGTCTTGGGTGGAGGATTCCAACTTCAGTGTCTTCTTGGAAGGCTTGTGAGAAGAAGTTGTGAAAGAGAAAGTGACAGTTCTGAGGTGTCATAAGCGTGAGCAATCATGGCTGACATCCATACCTATCTTCAGAGCCTATATCGGCGAGTACAAGTAGCCAGAGGGAATGTCTGAGGAGAAATTTCATGTTTGCTCCCACTCTTTCTCATGCTTAACTCCCAGAGGTTTTTCTGTTGTGGTTACAGTACATTCCGCATCACTCACAGGGCACAGACCCCAATGACCTGCCAGTTCCTCGAACCCTGTCTTCTTTACTCCTCTTGCCATGCTTCATGGCATGCCTCCATCCTCGGAACTGCTTACACCACACTCTACCCGCAAAGAGTCGTTTTCTGTGCCCCCAATCCACACACACAAAGACTGGTGGACACACACACTACTCTCTAGTTAGTGCTTTTTGTATGTGTCTTAATGCCACTTGCTTCTGCGACCTTTCCAGAGACTCTGGTTCATGGTCCTGAATGTGCTGGGTGCTTCTTTCTAGAGTTTATGGCAGACAATTTTTTACATCTTTTTTTGACAATGTGGACCAGTTTGTCCTGTCCACTGGGCTCCTATTCCTGGCCCAGCTAGGCCAGAGGGAGTGCTATACAGTGCTGGTAAGGGACCAATGGGCACTCGCTGGGTTCTATTGGACCTGTCTCTGCCATGAGCAGAGTGCCATGTGCTTCCACCTGTAGCCACATGACATTGGACCTGGCAAGTTCTCTCCCTTTCCCAGAATTGCTAATTATACCCTGTAGACTTGCACAGACAGGTTAGTGGCTGTTGCCGCCATCATCCCTCAGATGACTTTAGCGTCTCCACATAGTAGATTTTCCTTATTAAGCATGTGAGAAAATACTGAGGGCAATTTCCAGCCTTTTCCCACAAAGACTTTTGTCCAGGTCTGCACAGAGAGTTATTTTAGAAACTGGGACACTGGCATTTTCTTGAGAAGTAGAGGTGTGTTTGTCGCTGTCTCTTTTGTAAGAGGTGTGGTTGCGTGTTTGGGCAGCTGAGCTGTGTGCGTGGCCAGAACTGGCAACTCACGCCTGCTGCTGTTACTGGCAGGTGTTACTCATCTTCCGTTGTTGAAGATGGCTTCTGTTTGATAAGCACTGTTTCCCCACACGTCTGGAGGGCAGCCAGGCAATTTCTCTTCTTTCAGTCTGCTACAGCCTGGCTCTTCCAGCACAGCTCGGAGCTATGGAAATTTTTAAGAAGAGAAAGTTTCTTGCTATCAGCCTTGAGCAATGATTTGGTAAAACCTCTTGTAGTCTGCTGTATAATTAAGACAAGGATATCTGGTCTTTGTGAAGAAGAGCATCAGTGAAATTACCCCAGTTTGCCTCATTAAGCCTCCCTAGAACAGCTAGGAGCTCTATGTGGGGACAGGGGAAGTCTGAGCATGCTAAAAGCCACAGCCGCCATCCAGTTCTGCCCTGTGAGCTACGCTTGCTGAGCTTCCAGGACTCCAGAGCCGGCATTTATATATATGATATAAACTGTCCCTGCTCTACAAACTGCTTAATTTAGGAGTTTCATCCTTACTGTGGCATGACAGCATTCATGCTACTTTTCAGAACGTGCAGAACTTCTAGGATCCAACAAACCAGAGGAGATATTGGGCATGTTGCTATAAGATAGACTGTGGGTTAGGCGACATCTCCTTCTGTGGACAAATAAATACAGGAGTTCTGAGTGAGTTTAAGGCAGGCTGGGTGAAGCTGAGAGGTAAGGTACGCCTGGTGTGTTAGCAGCACTTTTTCAGCTTACAACATGTACCAAAATGACATCCACTGTACGGTCAAGAGTATTGTATTGTTGGGTACACTCAACTCCCAGCTGAACCCCACAAGTGCAGCCCAAAGTCCTTCCACACTTACCTTCTTCCTGAAGATGTTTGTAGGCCTGAGTGAGTCCAAGTGCAGGTGACATAAGGCAGCCAGTACTCAAGACATTCTGATGCTTTCCTGCCACACAGAAGACAACACACGAGGACCTCGAAAAAAGAAAGTCCAGATCGACAAAGTTAACTGCACTTGGTCACGTGGTCATCATCCATTTACATTTGGCCAATGACTGCCTATAGATGAATCTTAGGGGGTCTTTGCTACACACCTTAGATGACTTGCATCTTCATTCTCTTCTATAGTAGCTTCACTGATGAAGACACAGCTGGCAGCGACTCTTCCTCACAGTTGCTTGGTGACACTCCTGAGTCACAGTCAGACCTGTGAGGACCCATAAGTCTCAGGGCCCCAAACATCAGAGCTGCTATCTGACGACCCTCAAGTCTGGGTCCTCATGTCTCAAGGCAGTGGGCTTATTTCAGAAGATATTTACCAGGAATTCTCAGAACATCTAGGATCTTAGGGTTCGCTGTGTGAAGTTGCGTGTTACAAGTTACCTGTTACATCCCTAAGAATTCACCCAAGGCTCCCAAAGATACCACAACCCATGTCTCTCTCAACAAAGCAGATGCTCTAAGGCAGCCCATATTCTAGGAGGAGGCAGGTCTTGTTCAGTTGCCCAGCTACGTTAATTGGCTCAGCACTGTTATTTTAAAATTAGTTTTAAAAACAACCACATTTCAACCATGAGGTATGTTAAAACAACCATATAAAATCGATGTTAACATTTTAAATATCCTTTTGAAATCCCTGGTGGCTCCTTCTCCTGGCTCCTCACACGTGGCCCTTCCTTTCCCATCTGCTTTGTCTGCCGACGTCAGTAGCTTGGAGTGCGGCCTTTGATCAGTAGATTGTTGCTTCAGAGAAAGGACTATCCTGTCCTTCCTTATTTTCTTAGGCCCCAAGATGGCCATCTCCCCTTTCCCCCATGCATGTATGCACAGGCCTCAGCAGATCTGTTTTCACACAAGTGTGAAAGAACACAGAGCACTGCAGAGGAGCGGGTTGCCCATTACTGTGCAGCGGGTAGGTAGATAGAAGAAATGAGGTATGTCCCACTGACCCAGCCCCATGGTCCTGTGGGTTTGTGGTTTTCAGTTCTTATTGGCGCCCTGAAAGGTAAATGGCTGAGAGTTGATACCTTCAAGGACAGAGGACTTAGCTGCTATAGGGATATGATTGTCCCCGAGGAATGGGAGCCAGGGAGCACCAACAAGAGGCCTGAGGTGACTCTGGAGTTGTGGAAGAGTGGGGCAGAGTTATGCTGGTGGGTACCTGGTCAGAAAAGCCCACACATTTCTGTTGACTGTTTGTGGAAGTGAGAAATGTGTGCCCCTCCTACCACAGACTGGTCACTGGCTACTTGCCTTGGAGGTGGGGTGCTGGGGGCTGTGAAGGTGATGGGCAGAGACAAGAGGGCAGCTGTGCGGGGACAGCTCACCTGGGGTAGAAACAGGGTCTTGTGGCCATCTTAGGGTTAGGTATAGCTCCTCTCATTCCAGAGGCTTACAGACTGCTCTGGCTTCCAGGTGGTCTGGCTCAAAACTCTGATGCTAAAGCTGCTGTCTGGTGTTCTGCCTGCTCCAAGGCCTGTGTGATAGTTGAATGGTCATCCTTCCCAGGCCTCCTGGCCTGTGTCCCTGGAGTGGTCAGAGCCTGAGAGTGTTTGTGTTTGTTTGTTTTGGTCTATCCCACGCAAATTGATTGTGCAGAGGGGAGAGAAACAAGGTTCAAGTGGCCCAAGCCTTTGGAGAATGTCTCCATCTGCTGACTTCCCTCTCAAAAGAGCTGGTTTACATTAGCTGTGAGCTTTGGAATGTGCTGGAAGAAAAGTTAGACACCCTGCACAACTCAGCTAGATCTGTGGGAGGGATAACTTCCCTGACAAGTGGGATGTTCCATTCAGAGCCTGTGGGGGGATCCACTGAGCTCCCCCAGACTCCTGCAACTGTGTGGAAGCCCAGATGACGAGCCCAGGGCTGACACATCTCATCTGGCATATCTCGCAGTAATGCCAGGGTATGTAGTTCCCATGGCATCTCCAAATGACAAGCATGAAAAGATGGCGGCATTAGACCCTCCCATAGTTCCACAGGTTCAACAAAAAGCCAACATTAATGAGGAAACATCTCTCTAGTTTGGGTCCTGGGATGAGACTTAAGTGAGAGGGAGACTCAGGAATTTATACTCTCAGGTGTATAAATCCTGTCCTCTCTTGTCTGTGCCTTGTGCAAGCATGCTCCAAGACAAGTGAGGACCCGTGGCTTTCTCATGAGGACCTCTGGAGCAGAGGGCTAGCCACACGAGCTAGCAGAGCCAGCAGGTACTCCTTCTGATTCACTCACCAGAGTGTGATAGCAACAGAATGTGGGGAGTTGGTCTCCAGGAAGGAAAGCAGAAATCTTGAGACCCTTTAACATGTTGGTGTCCACACACCAGGATGTAGGTGGCAGGTGGGTGGGGACTCCAGAACTAAGCTTCCCACCTAAGGGACCTGACTCTGTGGCAGCTTTACAGCTAGCTCCTGTGTAGTTGGACATTTGGTGGCGTTTTGTTTACACCCCGCTTATTATACCCAAGGGCTTGGCCTGTCCAATTTCAGAGACTGGAAATGAACAGTGGGGATGATTCCACAAGATGTGTATATTCTAAACCAGGAATGTGTTCTAAATGAAGAAATACTCGAATAAGATTGGGGGCACATGACAGATCTTTTTTAATAGTAATTTATGTAACAAAATCAAACATACACTTGAAGGTATAGAGAATATTTGGCAGTGTTCTGTCACTCCAGCAGTGAATTGAAATAGTTTGGCCTGAGTAAATTATACATGTTTTTATGGCGTAAGAGCCTGGCTGTCACTCTCAGGGGATTACGTGTTGCTGTGATTCCTTGACTGAAGCCAGTAGTTTTGTTTACAGTTTTTCACTATTGTAAAAGAAGCCGTTTTTGTGATTGTGCTGTATCCCGAGTGGGGACAGCTGAGCCTTCTCTGGTGTCTTCACGGTGTGTTTGTCCTTGCCTCCATTCACCAGACCCTTCAGGGACAGTAGGTCAGCCAGGGGCCGGAGGCATGTTGGCTTGGTTCACTCAGGGTGGGAACTCCCCACCCTGACCCAGTTTTGGATAGCCTGGTCTCAAGTGTCATCATTTTCAGAGCTCAGTAAAGGGAGACAGAGCTGGTTTGTGGTACTTCAGTCTATGTGCGTCTTATTTAGGACACACTCAACACAACTCTGTCCTCTTATTTTTAGCCATCTTTTATCTCATTTCTCCGGGCTCCTCTGAGGCCAGTTTTGGCGGAGTCCAGGGCCTATGTGTGCAGCTCTGGGAGGCATTTAGCATTATGTCAGAGATTTCTAGCTTCACCAAGCATTCCATCTGTCACTCACAGTGCTGCAGAAGGAGGCGGATAGAATCCTTCTCAGTTTCATTTCCCCATTATGGTCACATGCTTCCATCTGGTGCTATGTATCACAGGTTCCACTTTACCATCCACATACCCTACATGTCTCTCGAAAAAAAATTACACTTTGCTTTGGTCTCATTAAACAGGTGTGTGAAAACCTGGACAATGGAAGCTATATCTGTTCTTTACATGGGAGAGAAAGCAGATACAAAGAGAGGGAACTAAGGTGCTGGTGGGCAGTCCATGCTGACATGTGCATCAGGAAAAGCATGTGCATCAGGCCCTAGTTAAATCTGTTGTTGATAGCTCAGGTTTCTGCCTTCACAGCTCTAGGTGTGGGTTCTGTGTCTCCCCAATCCCCACCATGAGAAGATGACCATCCTGGTGTGGCACCCTGCCCTGCCGTCCAAAGAGACTGGGGCTGATGCTCTGCGTAGTCATTACCAAAAGAGGCTTACTTATAAAGTGCACGCTATGTCATGACCGCATTTATGTATCTGTAAATTCAGACCATGACTTGTGTCTTTACACGTTTATATTTGTATGTTCTTTTATATGCACAACACAGTGATGACCTAAAGACAGACCACGGCTGGAGTCTGGGTTCTGACCCTGGAGACCAAGTTGCTGGCTCTGCCTGGTAGGGCAGGCTGCTTCTTGCTCTCATGTCCCACCTTTGTAGGGCAAGGTTGACAGTGATGGCTGCTGTATACGCCAAGCTCCCTGCATCTCACTGAGCCAGTGAAACCTTTCGTATGTGTTGTTCTTCAGCAATGGGGATGTGAAGCCTGAGTGGCCTGAGGAGGTAGCCTGCAGCTGGGAACTAAACACTCTTACTATTTGATCTAGCAGACTATGTTTCGTCGTGGCTGGGATGACTTCTAAAGTGCAAGGCCGCTAGTTTCTGTTGCTATTGGCTTGTAATGAAGGTCATATAACATACAATTAGTAGCTTTATTATTATTATTACTGTTAGGATTTTGTTTTATTATACTGGTCTATGTAAGGCCATTTTCATGTACACATGTGATGTATTTGGAGCGTATTTGTTTCCCAAGTCAATTTGCCTTTACTTCCACACCATCCTTACAGATACAGGCTTATGTGTCTATGATGTCTAGGACCCACAAATGAGAGAATACATGAACTGAAGCTCTGAAGCTCTGACATATTTTGAATATGGTAATCCTCAGTTGTGTCTGTGTTTCTATAATTGGCCCAGCTTTGTTCTTTTTGACTTAAAAATTTCCATTCTGCATGTAGAACACTTTTTCCACTGCTGATGGACACCAAAGTTGGTCACATGACTCTGTTATTGCATAGTGCTGCAGTAAACACTGGTGTGCATGTGTGCCTGTGATGGGCCAACCTGGAGTCCTTTGAGTCAATCCAGGAGTGGCTCAGCTGGGCCAGGCGCACACTCATTTTTAGTTTCCTGGGGGAATTCACACTGGTTCCCATGGTGGCTAGACATTTACATTCCTGTCATCTATGTATCATGTTCCCTTTTGTTCACATCTAAAAATTAACGTTCTAACGAGCAAGCTGTTGGATTTTAGGACATTCACATGTTGCGGGACCATCACCACTATCCACTGATGACTCCACACTGTTTTGTCATCCCCAATTATGTAGTATTCCCAGCCCCTCCCCCCCCCCGTCCCTCACAGCTGCCAAGCTTCTGTTGCTATGCATTGTCTTACCCCAGCAGTTCATTTAAGTATAAGAGTTGGCTTATATTAATATATGTGGTTTTAAATGTATTCCTGGCCTCATCTGGCATAAATTCACAAGGTTCAGCCACTGGTAGTGTGTGTCAAAACCCTGTTCCCTGTTCTTTTTTATTTTAAGGATGAATACTGTTCCACTGCAATGATATAGCACAATCTGTCCATTGACTCACTGTTGATGAACACTGAGGTATTTCCCTACCTTTTGGCAATTGAGTTTCACGCTGTTACATATATGCACAGACAGCGATTGGCTTGATTGATGTTTTTAAGACCTTCCAAAGGGAATTCATATCTCTAGCATAGACCTTTAGTAAATAAGACATTGTTGTGCATCTCATGTGAAAATCTTAGGTGGTTGTTGGTTGCAGTCTTGGTCCTGGACTTTGATGTTCATTATTAAGTCCAACTAATAAGTCCAAGTCTATGCTATCTCCTAATCTGCACTCATCAGGAGTGAAGTGATTAGATGTTCTCAAACACTCAGCATGTCCACCCTCTACTGGGAGTACTTCATCTTTTGCCAGGAAGGTTGTTCTGGGGCCTCAGTGTCTGTAGTGAGTCATGATTTCGAAGCCATTCCAAACCCACATCCATAATACTGCTTAGCTTTTATAGACATATCCTAAGGTTGGCAGTTACAAGATCAGATTTTGCAAATATTTAAACAACTTTATCTAGGCTTCCCAAGAAGATTTCTGAAAATAACAGGAGAGATAAACACACTAAAAGGCACAGAATAAGTCATGCTACTTATAAAAACCTGGAAATGGTTCTTTTATTCTTTATCCTTATGTAGAGACTACAGACACTTATAGAACACCACACAGGTTCATGCCATGTGCCTAGGCTGTCACTTACCTCATGTTTACAGTTTTTCTTTTTTTATCAAGTAGAACTTATTACATTATTTCCTTTCAGTTCATGAGTTCAGAATTGTGGCTGTTAATTAACAGCATTAAGGAGCTGTTTAACAGCTTTGTAGAGGTTGGGGGCGGGGCACACGCTGGTAAACATCTTTTTATCATCTATCAACCCTGATCCTGCCTCACTTGCTGTACCGAGTCAGGCCTTTCGTAGCGTGCTCTCAGCCTGTAAGGCTGCCAAGGAGAACTTGGCTTTCTTGCGATTTCTGCACTCCCTTATATGTGTGGATAGATTTTTATGCATTGAAAGACTGAGTAAAACGTAATGTTTATTTAGTGAGGCTGAGTGTGCTGTCTTGTCGGGTTGGGCAGGTGGCACCGTGTCGCTTTAAAGTTCAGAAAGCACACATTCAGAGGATGGAGTCATTTCTCTCCAAGGAGAGCAAACCTTAGCTAAGAAGATGAATAGAAAAAAGTGAACCCGCTCAAAACGCAGGGTTGCCAAAGGAGAGATTCATGCACCAGCTAGATCAACTGCTGTCAGATGGCTCCTGCTCTCTCTTTGGAACCCGCAGGCTTACTTTTGGTGGAGTACATGCATCAGGGAGGAGGAAGCTAGTCAGTCCTTTGCTTTCTGATGACTGCAGCATGGCTGAGAAGGTTTGAGTTACTTGGGAAGCCCCAGCCTCATGCACTGGAACTATGTATCTGGGATCCACCCAGAGGAGTCACAGTAGCAATTTTGGGGCTGCCTGATACCTGCCTTCTTTGAAATCTCTGTATCTGACCTTGAAGAAGCACTATGAAGGCCAGCATCAAGTTCCTTGCAGCAGGAGGGATGAGATGGGGGCATGATGATGATGCTTGAGTGTTGATGCTGTGGAAATTGGATGATAACCAGGCATCCATCTTGTGCAGATGTCTGGTGGCTGTCAGGACAGGCCCCAAGAAGCTACTGACCAGGTAAAGATGAACTGAGGCTTCTCTGGGTGGAAGAAACTTGCATACCACGAGCCTCAAGTGGACACTTACATTTCTTGAGGGAAACTATTAAATAAGGGGCCCACACTGGTCTCTGCCTCTGACAGGTGAGCACAAGGGAACTGCAATCACTTCACAGGGGCTAGTGGTGACTAAGGCACTTGCTGTCAGGCCAAAATAGCCCCATCCCTATAAATCACCTGCTGAGCTAGACTGTAGTGGCCCCTGGTGCACTGTAAAGGGTCACAATTTCACCTGAGCATTCTTATCCACGGCAGAACTTTTCAAAAAGTAACAGTATGTGAACGCAAGCTTCCCCTGCACAGGTCAAGCTACTTTCTCCTATAGTTCATAGGACCTTCTCAACAGGGCAGGCGGCCCACTCCATGCAAGGGGCCCACTCCATAGGACAGATGTCCACTGCAGAACATGGCCCTCAATGAAGGACATGGTAGAGCATGTTCTTGCTGGATAAGAACTTGTGGAAGAACTCTGAGAAGGACCTCTGACCTCTTTTATCATACAAGGTCACAGACAAATAGATGCCCACAAGGGTTGAATCTGTTAGCACCTTGATCTTGTTGTTAATGGGCCTCTCCATGCATGGTATTTTATAGAGCAGTCCAAAGAAATTGAGAGGAAACTGGTGGTTGGAACCAGTACCACTGCAGAAAATATTGAAGATGTGCTGGTGGCTTTGGGACAGGTGACAGGAAGAAGCTGCAAAGTCTGAGCCAAGAAACATCAACATTGCTATAAGCCAGTGATTCTCAAGCTTCCTGACCCTTGCTCCCTCCCTCCCCAGCTCCTAATGCTGTGCTGACCCCCAACCATAACTCTCATTGCTACTGTTATGAATCATCGTAAGGTAGATATCTATTTTCCAATGGGCTAGGGCGACCCCTGTGACAGCGATGTGAACTCCTGCGAGAAATGCTAGGGAAGATGTTGTGAGGGAGCTCAGACATTGAGGAAACATCCAGCAAAAGCTTCATCTTCCTGAATATCACTGAAGCAGCCTACATCCAGTGTGATGTAGGTCTGGACAGTCTCTTGTTGAGGACTCAGACGGAGGTGAAAAGGGCACTTCCTAGGTGTTCTGAGGTGAGGGTTCGGAAGGCTGGGAAGGAGATCTGCCTCATGATTCAGAGAGCAATTTGTCTTTGTTTGTGTTCCTCCCCCCACTGCTCAGCACCCATTCGAGGGAGTAGGAATCACAGATGCTCTCCATCTGTGTGAGGACTGAGAGGAGGAAGAACAATGCATAGGTGCAGTGTTCCGGGTATGAACCGAATCTTGTCAGACACCTTTGGATTCTCTCACTATTTTTTTTTTTTTTTTTTTTGTGGACAGGGCCTCCATGGTAGAAGTAGTTTAGAGTGGATTTTTATTATTTTAATTCTAGAGGGTTGACTATAGCAGTAAGTTATTCTTATGACTTGAAGCAAATAAAGAAAAAAGAAAAAGATAAAGCAAGATTAATTAAAAATAATTTTTTTTTATTTTAAAAGTACCAGGCCTGGTGGAGAAATCAGTTCTACCCTTGACTCAACTTAAACAATGGGATACTGTCTCAGATATGGGCGTTGAGGGCAGAAACGCTAAAGCTAGGTGTGAGTCCTGTCCTAGAAAAAGCAGACTGTAATCCTGACAAATGATCATTATTTTCTTCTTAACAAATGAGACTATAAACTGAAGTATCCCTCACCACCAAGAACATGGCAGCCATACCTACATCACCATACCTACATCAAAGATTCTACAAGGCTGACCAATTAGAACTTGATGATTGGGAGGAGTTGGAATGTTGCAGCTCCAGAGATCCAGAGTCAAATTCTCTAGAACTGTTTTCAGTTCTCTTAATCCCCATTCATTGCCTAGCCCTCTATCTAACCATTTTATGACTATCAAATAAAACTTTTGCAATATATTAACTTCTACCAACTGACCCCTAGTTTCCATCAAGTCCAAAGCTAAAATGACCATCAAAAACATCTGAAACCTATAGCAGCAATTTCCTTGCTTTTCTATAACCTACTGGATGTATTTGAAAACTGTGTTGTTTGCAAATGCCTTTGTGCAGTAAGTATAAAACATTCATGAGTTGCTCCCGTGTTGGGATGTGGATTTGGGGTAACCTGAGTCTGTGTCCCTGAGTCATGGCCACTCATCCAGAGTAACCTCTCTCTTTTCCTTTTGTGGTAGAAGACATGCTTTGTGTTGACAGTTTTCAGGCCTGAAAAGTTTAGAGACTGTCAAAATTCTGAATAACTGAACTTTGCTTAGCCCCCTATTTCTGTCTTGCCTTGCCTGCCTTCTTCAGCTTCCTTCTTCCTCACCACTCTCTCTTCTCGAAGTTCTGTATCAGATGAATGGATTGTTACAGCTCTTAAAGATAAACCTAGAGGGAGATGAGATCTTGACACTCTCTGTACTCCCCAGACAAACAGAGGGTAGGAGTCCTTGACTATGGGGTTTCCTGATTCATATCTGGACCCTCTAGGATCTGCTGGATGAATTCAGGTCATCACATTGACCTAAGAGGTTTTTTTTGCTACATATTAAAAAACAAAAACAAAAAAACACAACAACACAAGAAAGAAACCCCTCACCCTCTTAACTCTCTGTGTCCCTCTCCTACCTTGCTCCTTCTCTTCAGCCATTACCTCTGTCTAGTCTATCTCCCCTTCTGAGTGAGATTTATGCATCCTCCCTTGGATCCTCATTATTTGTCTTCTTTGAGTCTGTGCTTTGTAGTATGCTTATCCTGTGCTATATATCTAAAATCCACTTATAAGTGAGTACATACCATGTGTGTGTCTTTCTGGGTCTGGGTTACCTCACAACCAAACATTGGGTGATATATAGGGCATCTTGTAGAAGAGTGGGAGGAAAGAGAAGAGGATCTGGAGGTGGCAGGAGCTGCACAAGAAGACCAACAGAGACAACTAACCAGGGCCCAGAGGGGCTGGCTGAGGCTGAAACATCAAACAAGGACCATGCATGAACTGGACCTAGGCCCCCTACAAAGATGTAGCAGATGGGCAGCTTAGGCTTCCTGTGGATCCTCTAGTGAGGGAAGTGGGGACTACATTGGACTCGGGCTCACTTGCCAGTTTTTTGATCACTTTTCCCTGGCAGGACTGCCTTGCCAGGCCGCAGGGGAAGAGGACATGCTCAGTCCAAATGTAGCTTGATGAGCTGGGCTGGATGAAAAAGGGAATGGGGAGTGGAGAGGAGGAAGGAAGGGACTGGAAGGGGAGGAGGAATGGGGCTACAACAAGGATGTAAAGTGAATAAAAAAGAAATTAAAGGAAGGAAGGAAGGAAAGAAATAAAAAAAGAAAGAAAGAAAAAGAAGAGGAAAAAAAGACCTCATAAATAAAGGGCTTTAGCTAAATCTAACTTCCAAAGCAATCTTTGTTTGCACCCTAATGCGATGCCCATGAGACTCTCTTCTGGAATAAATACATAGTAAAATTTACTGGGAAACCGAGAAACTAGTTTCCTGGATAAAAAGAACATTGGAAACCCTCCCCGACAATAGCTCACACGGTATGTGCAGGATATTCTGTTTGCCCCAAGCACAGACTTGGTGAACCACTTTATGGGGCACAAGGACATTTCCCATTACTATGCAGGTCATTTGAAGCCTGGCAATTAGATTTTATCCAAACGCCTCTGACACAAGCCTATAAATATATTTTAATGCTAGCTTGTATGTTTTCCTACTGGGTTAGAGCTTTTCCCTTACTGGAAGGCTACTGCCTTAGTGGTAGGAAAAATTTTGTTGGAAGGAATTATTCCTACTGGGAGCATTCCTGCTGGATTACATAGTGATCATGGAACTCATTTTATTGGATGAAGGTTTAAATCTGTTCATAAAGGGGCCAGGGAGATAGCTCAGTCTGTAAACACTTCCTGAACAAGCATGATGCCCTGAGTTTGATATCCAACACCCATGTAAAAAAAGCTGTCTGTGGCTTTTAATCCCAGTACTAGAGAGGTAGAGAAAGCAAGGAAGTCCCTGGAAGTTGCTGGCCAGCCCAGTCAAACCTAATGGGAAAGTTTTACATCTAAATGAGAGAGCTTGTCTAAAAACATTAAGGGGAGAGGGGCATAGATCTTGAGGAAAGACAGACATTAACTTCTGGTTTCCACATGCGTATAAATACGAGTGCATGCTCACCTGCATGTATACATGTGCTATACTCCCCCAGCACCTACAATACACCCTCCCACACAAATATATTTATAAAATTCAGACTGCTAAATAGCAGTTTCATTGTCTCTACCATTTTAAATCCTCTGGATCCGTTGAGCAAGTGAATGGCACTGTTGCAGTGAGAATTTGGCTTCTTTTAAAAAAAGAACACACAAATGTTAAAGGAATATGTATTTTTTGTTATTGTTTTAATCCCAGTTGTGGGATATGGGGCTGCTTTATATTGCCCACAGGAGCTGACTATGATCTGCTTCATGCCCTAGCAGAGGAGTGTTTTTGCCAGTGGCAGGTAGTTTCTGCAAGTGTATGATGTTTGGAATTCTGAGGATTCTTAAAATGATACATAAATGCTAGAGCCTGAAGAGGGGCTGCTGCTGGTAGTGGTAGTTGCTAGTTGGTACTTGGTTGTTGTTGCTCCTGACTCCTGGCTCCTGGCTGCTGGCTGCTAGCTGCTGGCTTCTGGCTGCTGGTTGCTGGTTGCTGTTTTTGCAGTTTGTCAAGTGGGAAGAAGAAACTGGATATCCTGACAGTGAAGATCAAACTTGCCCCCAAGGAACTCCTAATCAGCAGAAAGTAGTCTAGCCTTCTTTCTCTTCTACCTAATGTGGGGGATTGGAAGGGTGGAATAAGGGTGGAGAAGGGTGTAGAAAAAGTAACCCTTAAAGTGGCCAAAAGACTGATTAAACATCATGAAGTGTCAATCGCCAACACTAACTGTTTCAGTTAGAGTGATGTGGGAGTGCTCAGCCTTTGCTTCCAGTCTGCTATGTCCAAATCACATTTCCCACCAGTGGACATTCTTCAAGCTAGGAGACTGCACTCCTAGAGAAGCTGGGGAGCAATGGATTACCAGAAATAAGACCAACAACAACAACAACAACAAAAAGATACTAAGAACTGGGTCATGCATCACTCCCATGCACAGCTCTTATCTTCTGCCAGACCCAGAGGTTTCCTGTGATAAACAGGCAACTGATTGGGAATGAAAGCAAGTACTAGAGGAGAAGCCCAGGGAGGATCTCTCCTGCTGAGACTAGTCAGCCAGAATCCTGAGCTTGGTTCACAGGTCAGTGTGGAACTTTATATTCATCTATTAAAACAGCCCAAGGGGAAGAAAATTGCTGCATTGATAATAATGCTATTGGCATGGCTTTCTGGCATAGAGCTATGGTAGCACACTAGAGTCTTAGGGTTACCTGCTGGAAGGAACACCCCTCTTTTCTCTTTCCCTTCCTCTGTTTCTTCCTCCCTTCCCTGCATTTTATAGCTGTGGATATTAAGTTTAAACTTTTGGTTTGCATGAGTGCTGATCTGGAACTGACTAGAGAATTACCTAGTCCCATGCCTCCTTTCTTCCATGGTTATAGGATGGCTCTGTTCTTGGCATGAGGCACTTAGGTCCCTACTCCTGCCTCTGGGACTGTATCCCCTGCTGGGAGGAATGCTGGTCTTCACAGTTGCTTCCTGTAGCCTGACACTTTGCTGTCTACTAGTGGGAGCCTTATTTCCAGGGGGCTGAAACGAATACCTTCTGACACTGAGGTGCTTTCATGTCCCAGGATTGTGCTGTGTGGAGACAGACTTGCAGGCACACGGTCACTGTGGATTCTTTGATGCCTTCAATCAAGTGCCACAGTGCACCATACTGATAAAAATGGCCAAGTGAGAAAGAGCTTATTCCTTAACCTGGTTGAGGGTTCTAATGACCTCTGTGGTATGCAAGTGCAGAAGCTGAACTAAAGACTACATGGCCTCCCGTGTCAGAACAGACCATGGACTTCAGCATGGTCTCCAGTGTCAGCACAGAGCATGGACATCAACATGGACATGGACACCATCATGGCCCTCAGTGGCAGCACAGGCCACAAACACTAACGTGGCTCCTGGTGGCAGTACAATCGGCCAGTCTTTCTATGTCTTACATCCTTCATCTTTCCACTCTCTGGTTTGAGGCATGGCTGAGTCTCCAGCTCCTCTCACAGACAGGCTGGCTCCTATCTGAGCCTGAACTGACTACAATCACAGAGGCCAGTGCAGCTTTGCCAGTAGCCTTGGCAGAATTTCGGAAATGCCTTGGTTTCTTTAGAGAAGGCAAAGGTAAGTCCTAACAGAGACAGAAAAGACGCTAGATACTGTCTCAGCCTGGTATCCTTGTGGTCAGTGACCCTTCCTCAGCAGTACTAGAGTGGTTTAAGCAGTGAGTATTTTAAAATCAAGGAATACCTCTGCATTACACTGTGTAGAATACTCTAAGATGTAGCCCGTGGGCCTAGGTGGTATCTGCTAGGGTCTAGACCCTGAGTTTTACAGACTTCAAACTTCCAGGCTGGGAAGTGATAGCCAGGGTGAAGACCAATAGGAGTATGTCATGCTCATCACCAGGATGTCAGGAATGGGGTGCTTATAATAACTAGCTAAGGAAGAGACTAGCAACATCTCTATATCAGGTGACAATGATCCCACCCAGGAGACCCTGCAGCCTCCTGGCTTTCTGACAGGAGACAGGGAACTTGGAGGTGTGGGTCTAGACTCTTCTAAGACAAAGGATTGTGTGAGTGTGTGTAGATGTCCTGGGCCACAATTCCAAGTGAGGAGTGACTTTAGGGTTCACCCAGGGTGATCGGGGCTTTAAGGACAGGAAGGAACAGACCTGCATGTGTCATGTCTTGGGGTTTTGGGCTGTCTCCAGCTGCTCTCACTCCTCGACAGTGACCAGCAGACCCACAGGATCTTGCCCTTGATGGGCCTTACAGTGGTTTTGCTGACAGAGAACACGGTACAAGGCCCATTGCTTCTGAGGACCCCTTTCTTTTTTGAACCCCATGCTATCCTAAAAAGTCCATGGTATTTCTTTTAGGTTTCTTGGGTGATTCAGAAATACTTTGGCATCCACTGGTCCACATTAATTTGGTAAGGGTACACAAAAAGTGTAATCTGAGGCAGTGGAAAACACCCAAAATTGTAACAGGCCATTAGCAAAAATCCAGCCGACCTGGCAGTTTCCACAAGGACTTGATTTCAAAGTTAGACCAAGACTTTGAATTCTTCATTCCTAAGCTACTGCTGGAAACAAAAACTGGAAAGGAATGCCTGCCATGTGGGATGGGAAGTCATGCTGATTCTTGCCCTGGAGAGATGGCTTTACTCACTCAGGGAGTCAGAGCAAACTAGTGTCTGGACTATCCTGTTGGACCTTGGATTTAAAAAGCCAGCTACCCATTTGAGATTATTCTGGGAA
>CM053767.1:39050003-39177734 GCA_028658305.1 Pachyuromys duprasi
GAGAGAGAGAGAGAGAGAGAGAGAGAGAGAGAGAGAGAGAGAGAGAGAGAGAGAGAGAGAGAGAGAGAGAGAGAGAGAGAGAGAGAGAGAGAGAGGTCTTGATATGGGCCAGTGTGAGGGAGCTGTTGCTTTCCTGCAAAGATCATCAGCTGTGGGGAGAAGGGAGGACCCCCATACACACCCTGCTACAAGAGCCTCGTCCTTCTTGGTTGTCTTTGTCAGTAATCAGGGAAGGACTTTTGAGCTGGCCAGGGCCTGGAACTAGGCGCTGAAGTGTGTGCGCTGTGTGTGTGTCTAAAAATTATATGTGAAAAAATGTGTATAAAATTCAAGTGTGAGAGTGTGAATGGGTGTGCATACCTCTGAATGGGTGTAGTGCATTTCCTTGTGTGTGTGTGCTGCTCCAAGCCTGGTGATGACTTTTCCAAGAATGCAGCCACCAACTCTACCTGACCCCAGGTTAGGGCAACTGAGGCTTAACCATCAAACTCATCCCCTGTGGTAACTGCCAGTCTTTCATTGCCTCTGATCAGCTAAGGAAAATGGGTATCTCCCTGAAGACTGGCAGGTTTTCCTGCAACTATATATCTTCCTTGATTTGGTTTTAGATCAATGATTTGTAACTTTGGGTAACTAAGTATGATTTCATGATTACTTTTAATCTTACTTAAAAAGTGTTTTACACTCCTGACAACCTTTCTATTTTTTATCCTAACAATAGGGTATCTCAGAGGGCCCCTAGGACATCTCAAAGTAATTAACATGCTTATATTTGTAGTATTTGGTGGCTTGGAGAGTCCTTTTGAAAGCTGCAACCAACTAGATGTACACAGAGCCCATGTGGTAAGTCAGAGACCTTTCTGTACTACCCTAACTGCCCAAGTTGTACTTAATGAGCCTAAAATAAATTGGTCTTACTGTTAGCATCTTTGGTAGAAATAGGAATAGTTATGGAGAAAACATTATGTTCCCTTAAGGAACTACAGTGTGCCTGGTAGACAGCACTTCCTGGTTCCATTGCTTCCCTTCAGTGTCAGCCTCTGTAGACTGACCTGTTCCTCAAGCCCTGCAGACTAGAGCTGGACAGCTGGGTGGCATCCATCATGGCTGCAGCCACTTAAGGAACTTCAAAAGACAGGCAGTGCCTCAGTCAGAGCCCTTCAAGCTGTAGCCAGGCAGATGACTCTGTACTCACATCTTGGACCCTGGAGTAATGTCCTGTGTGCCCAGAGAATCCACAGATTTCTCCTAGGGACCAATATCTAATTGTCTTTGGTTTCTATCATTTGGTTCCTGAGGTCTGGATGGCAGCAAAACCTCCTGTCTCTAGAAGGAATCTTCTGAGTTCCTGCTGCAACCTCTGCTGTCCTGTATTCTGTCCAGGTTCTCAAAATTCAGACTTGCAGTTGCCAGCAGCCTGCTAGATAGTTGAGGGGAACAATGCAAGGCTTTCTTGATGGTCCCGTATACCTGTGGGTCTCACTAGAGATAGAGACAAAGCAGCCATGCTAGTGACCGGGTGGTTCCTATTCCATAGTTATGTCAAGAGGCAGAGGTGACAGAGAGAGGACTGGCAAAATAGGTCAGCGGGAGGCTCCATCTGGACTGGTTCTGTGATCCCTGATACTGGCAAGCGTGAACCCAACTTAGAGACATCTCACAACTGAATAATTCTGAGTCATGCTTCAGCCAACGAGTTAATCAGGTCCATGTGGCAGACCATGGCAGTACAGGGCAAACTTCCAGTGATGGCCATTGGGCTGTTTTCTTCTGTGCTCTTGTACTCAGCCTGTGAAGTCTGGGAGTCAGAGGCCATAACCTCCTTCTGGTTTTAGCACAGATCTGAAGGGAGATTATGAGTCAAATCATGAATCATTCTTTGCTCATATAAACTCCTAACTTTTATTTGGTGTTATTCTCCTTTTGACAGTTATAACCCAGCTGGGTTTTTTTTTTTAAATAGGCAACTGTATGGATATAGCTGTTTTTTTTTTCTCATTCTGTAGAGATCAGGTAACAAGCTCACCTTTATCCCTAGCTCAGCGCATGTTGGGACCACAATGCTTCACTAGTGTTTCCTGATCTCAGGGCGAGATAAACATACCCCGAGCCCAACCTCTTAGTTAATACTCTGTAATGTGGCTGCCATGAGCCAACTGCTAATGCTGCTTTCCTACCAATCTTGGAACATCTTAAGAGCAGAGTATGTGTCTTATTCACCTCTTAGTGACATGACCATTTGGCTACCACCCAACTTGGAAGAGGTTCTGATGTGTGTTTCATTCTAGAGTTTAAATGGTCATCTCTTATTGAATCTCTCCTCTGGGAAATATGTTGCATGAATAAAAAGAAAGCCACACTACCATGGGGAACTACCATGGGGAGAGAAATCCTGCTATGCCTGTTTCCCCTGTTTTCTGCACTCATTAATAGTTAATAGTATAGGGATGCACTTCTACACACACACACTTACACACACAGACACACATGAATAGGCCAATAATAAACTTATGTTCCTTGTGAAAGATTTGGACTTAGGGATCAGGCTATACGCTGTGGCTATAAGGTAGCTGGTGCTCAGGGTTTCCCATTTCTCAGACTCATTGTTCGCTGTATCATGAGTTATACTACTGAGAGCCTATGTCATGTTGATTTGCTTTGCGGAGCTACTAGGCAATAGTTCCTTAGGATGAAAGCCACACACATTCTTTTCTTCAGTTCTACTTTTAATATTTCTTTGTGTGTGGTAACGATCTATAGAGCATGTGTGCGTTTATAAAAACCACAGTGAACGTTTCCACTGGGCGCTCAGTGGGATTTCTTTGATGAAGCTCCCATTCACTAACTGTCAGAGCCTGTTTCTGAGTGAGTCTAGCCCCTTCAGCAGGAGGCTGTCATGCAGAATGTTTTGCTGGGAGTTTGAAAACACTCAGAGTTTGAGTCAGGCTGCGAGCTTGTTTTCGGCTTAGACGCCTGTGGAAGAGGGGTCTGTCAGTTGTTCCCACACACATGTCTGTCTCCTGAAATCATCCTCTAGAGTTCCACAAAGGAAACAGATTGAGTTTAAGCTTTGGTTTTATCTTTTTGGAAATTGTACAGGAGAGCAGAAGTCTACAGAATGAGTCATTCCTTTTTTAAAAGATCAAAGTAGAATGTGTTTGTTTAACACGGTGATGGAAACTGAAAATGGAAGATCAGTTATTGCCGCACAAGGGAAAGTGAAATTCAGGAAGAATTATCCTTGGGTTTTATAGATGCCAAGGAGTATATAAGATGTCACAGCTAAAGCTGGACTGCGTGGAACCCTGCAGTGCTCTGTGCAAAGGGATTAGGTGTTGGGATGGTAAATCATGGCTTGTCTGTGCACTAGGCATATGACTCGGGGACATTTTCCCCTTATACTCAGTTTTGTCAACTTTAAGTTAGTAATCCCTACTTGACAAGTTCACTCCATGGTGTAAAGGAGAATAAATGCAGAAGTGTTGTCACATAGCATATTAAAAACCTACAACACAGCTTTGGGGCTGGAGATATGGCTCAGCAGTTAAGAATTCTTCCTGCTCTTGCACAGGATTGGAGTTCAATTCCCAGCACCTATGTAAGGTGGCTCACAACTACCCCTGACTCCAGCTCCAGGGAATTTAATGTTTTCTTCTGGCCTCTGGCACTCACATGACAAATATTCACATAGACATATAAATCAAAATGTTTAATAAATGATCAACTTTCTGTTTGTTTTGGGATATTCTTTTTGGAACATGAGCTCAATATAATGTTGTGAGGTATGGCTCTGTAATACACAGCTCTTCTGCATTAAAACCAATAGAGTGAAATGAAAACACATCTTATTTTATATTAAAGAGTTTGAGAGTATTATATTAAAAGTAAAGCATTTTGCTTTCTGTTTCAATGAACACCACAACCAAAAGCAACTCGGGGAGGAAAGGGTTGACTGAGCTTATTGTTCTACATCGCAACCCATCTTTGAGGAAAGTCAAGAAAGGGTGGCTTGCTCCTCAGTTGGTCAGCTACTTTATATAGCCCAGTCATGGAGAGCCAGTCTAGTAATGGCACTGCTCAAGATGATCTGTGTCATCCAGCATCAATTAGCAATGAAGGTATGCCAATGGGTCAGTCCAATGAAGGCAAATCTTCAATTGAGGCTCCCTTCCCCCAGGTGACGCTAGGCTTCTACAGGTTCAAAGAACACAGAACCCTAGTGGGAACCAGAATCAGTCCTCTGCCAAGGCTTCCCTCACACCCTGTGACCCACTTCTGCTAGGGAGGCCATAGTCTCAAAGATCCCAAACCTCTCAAAACAGTATCACCAAATGAGAAGCAGGTGTTCAGCCACGTGGACCTCTGAGGAGTGTTTCACATTCTGACTATATCTTCCGTTTCTAGCTACCTCGTGATGCAAAGGACACACAGGACAATGTCAAAAGTCCCCAGAGTCGTAAAAGGCCCAATTGTTGAAAACATTCTTTTATTTACATTTTTTAAATATCTTTTCTCCCTACTTCACTTCAATCCCTTCCAACACCCCAACACTAGGTAGGAAATAGAAAGGATTAGTGGGAGAGGGGGCATAATTTTTTCTTGTCTGCTTTCTGCTGGTTAGGGTCATCGGGTTCCTTGGAGCCACTCTGATCCTCGTTTCGGAAGATCTTCAACTTCTTATTTCACAACAGCAGCTAGGAGCATGGGGGATGGACAGGGAGAGCAGGAGCAGCCTTGTTCTTTCTTCGATCTCCTTTCTGGGTTCTGGCTTTTATTTTCTCTCCATAATCCTCAGATTTAAATTATCTGCAGCTGGCAAAGAGCCCCTCTCAGAGCCCACATGAGGCAATTAGTCTGCTGTTGTGGACTTTCTGGATCAGTCCCATATCGCACACCTGGGACCAAAACAAAAACATATTTATATCCACAACATCCAACACTGTTCAAACATCCAGAGCCTTCTAAGGAGGGACTTAATGGAGACATTCCATTTAGTGCTGAATGCTCTAAGGTCAAGACAATCTCTTCAGGGTGACCACCTGTATAAACAAAAGGAACTTGTATCCTTCCAGTACACAGCGACACAATGACCCAGTGGCACAGTGAATATCCCCACTTGAAAGAATCAAAAACTAGCAAGGAAGGAGTTGCCAGACCAACACAAGACTTACAATCAACAGAGCAAACAGAAAATCTTGGAATTCCTTGTCCAAAATCTTGGATTCCTGATGGCACCATGTGGCCTCCTGATGACGTTGTATGTGTAGCCAGCCACATTTCCACAGCCCTGTCACCACGGCACACACGGGCTTGTTCTTGGACAAGCTCCATTCTGTGCCTAAAGCTCTCCTGAGTGGACATCTGTGTCCCTGGAGCCCCGGAGTCTACACTGCAGTGTAGGCTTCATCTTTATAGCTTTACACTCAGCTCTCTCAGAAGTTCTCTCTCAGAAGAGAATCTTCCCCTGCCACACATTTCCCGGCCTCACTGAATTCTCTCTGGAGCTGAGCTTTCTAATTTGGCACATTTGAAAACACAGGAGCATGTGGAAGACTCCAAATTCTGCTACTCAGTCTGTAGCTTGGCCACTTTGGACCACAGATGCAGTGGACTCTGATTGTCCATAGGGCTGATCTGGAGGGTGGTCCTGCTCAGGAATGATACCCCCAAAGAAGCATTCTTTTTAAGTGAGAGTCTTTCATGTGGGTTTTCACTGTTAGACCCCAATGAGCAGGTCTTGCCATGGCACCTTTCTTGTTATCCTGGTGCTAAGTGTGTGGTTTCTTCTCTTTGATCACATCAACCTCTTCAGTATGTACAGCTGCCACGTCTGAAACTATTTTGTCTATAGCTGCAAATGCACCTGTGCTCCTAAAGTACGCACTTTCTACATCTTTCAGCTTTGATATTTCTCTCTAAACTTGACAGAAAAGCCAGTAGCAACCATGCTACAGTCTGACTATTGTACTGTCTTGAAATGTTCTCCAACAAGTTAATATACTGTTACTTTTAAATTCAAAATTACTCAGATTTTATGAATATAGAGAAACATAGTTCAGGGCTTTGCCAGTGTGCAACAAGAATGGTCTCTAGCTCAATTCTCATGCCCTGCCATGAAATAGCATTAGCACAGGATTTACTACCTGTATTTCTGACTGCATTCCAGACTCTCATTAGACTGACACATTAAGCTCAGGTTACAGCCAGAGTGTCATATATTGGACAGGTCTGGCTTCCAGAGTTTTGAGGCTCTTTGTAGTCTGGAGCTCCAAACCTTTCCGTATTCCTCTGGCAAATCCGGTCCAAAGGCCTGTGAGCCACATGATCAGGTTGATCATGGCAATGACACTTTTTAGTAGCAATTTCCAGTCTGTTACTTTCAAGTTGCTGTGAGCAGCTAACAGAAGGGAACAAGATTGAAGGACAAGCAATTTACTTTGGCTCATGGTCCATGGGATGCAATCCATCATGGTAGTGAAAGAATGGCAGTTGAAATGTCTTAGTTCATGATGGTGGGAGCTTGTAGCATAGCTCATTCACATCTTGGAGGATCTCAGCCCAGAACTAAAGTGGACATCACCTTCAAATCCTATCTCCAAATCCAGAACCAGAGTAACTATCACCTTCAAGCCCTATCCTCCAGCGACCCACTAAAAGTCCTACAACCACTCAGAACAGCACATCCAGCTGATAAGGGGCATTCAATGAGTCTGTGTAGGACAGTTCCGGTTTGTTGAGGGACACCACTAGGATGCAACCACAAGAATTCAGACTGTGAAAAATGCTAGAATGAAAAAAAAACATTTATTTAACAAACTGAAAGGGAGGATACATTTATGAGTAATCTATAAGAATACAAGTGATTTACTGTCTGCAAGCCAAAAGTCTGGAAAGGTGTCTCAGTGGTTAAGAGCACTTGGTGCTCTTGCAGAGAACCTGAGTTCAGTTCTCAGCACCTCCATGGAGTCTGTAACTCCAGTTCTGGGATATCTAGTGCCCTCTTCTGGTCTCTATGGAGGCTTCTGCAGGCACCAAGACCATGAAGAGTACACTTACATGCAGGCTCATCCACATAAAACAAGTAAACCTTTAAAAAAATATCGAGCCTCCAGCCAGCCACAGTATGCAGGCTCTCATTTGGTTTCTAATTTAATCATCATTATTAAGTAAACACTGATAAAAGTGAAATTCTGAGTACTAAAAAAATATTTGAACATAGGAGTTAATTTTCAAGGCATAATGAGGATATTTTGTCCAAACAATTAGTTTATAGTTAGGAAAAACCTTTTATACTACTTATAGATAAATCCAATGGTTGTTAGGGTTCCTGCAAGGTACTATTAAAAATATCATAAAATGATTAGAAATCAGTTTCTCCATCTCTAACTGAAAGGGTTTCAGATGAAATTGTGCACAGTGTCTAGTCTACCATTCTAAATCTAAATCTAAGCTGTGTGTTCAAAAGTCGAAATACCTTTACTCTATATGGTGCAAGAAAATATAGCCTCAACTGTTGCCCCCAAAGTTGTGTGGTCTCCTGTTTTCCTGATGGGGGTGCTGCAATCCACAAGTGGAGGCAGAAGAGGGATAGTTAAGGGCATCTGCTAACACCACGGCCAAATCCTCACTCACTTACAGCGCGCATGTGCAGTGAGGCCAGTCTGAGCCTGGCAAGACTCATGGACCAGAATTTAAAGTTAATTGTTGTTCATAATAGATTACAAGGCACTTGAATTTAACCAGGAGATTGATCTACGGAAACAAAGATAGTATTGTCTCCAGAAGATTGCAACACTGCTAAGATAAAATACAAAATAAATCAACAGCATTCATGAACTACTCAACATTTGTTTCGCATGCAAGAAGGCAATGCAAGCCAATCTTAACAGAGAAGACAGTTAAATAGATGAGCACGGAGATGAGCCAGTTGTTTGAATTAATGATGCCTCCAGCAGATACTGCATAAAAGCAAATGCAAGTCTATGATAAAGAAGCAGCACAGAACTTGTGAGATAACAGCAAATTATAATAACCAGGTGTTAATGAGCACCCACTGTACTAGCTAAAACAATAGAGCCCTGCAGCGGTTGGAAATCAGGCACTTCTAGCAAGAGAATGAATGTGTGGAATCATATTGAAAGGGGTTCCTGTGTTTCTTACGAAGTTAAACAAGTGTTCTCTCAGAGTATAGCAAATCTGTATGCATATACCCAACAGAAATAAACATATGTCCGCACGGTGACAAGTATAAAAAATGTTCATCAGAGTTTCATTTGTAATGAAATTCAAGGAAATAACAGTAACATTTGTCAGTAGTGTGTAACACCACAGATCCAACGAAACAAACTCCTGAGCCTGACAAATGTCAGGCTGAGCGTCAGGAGACAGTGCGACCTCATAATGAAGTCCTGCATCTTTTCGCTCTGAGGTGCTATGGTATAAATATGAATGACTCTTCTGGAATATTTGAGCATGACTGGATCTTTCCCATAGGGGATTTCTGGGATCATGAGGTTACAGATCTTGGTTTTCATTGGTTATATGTATGCCTGATGTGGGATATTATATGCTTAGGATTTTCACATTTCACCCTATGTAAATTGTATCTCAAAACTCTAGACAATTCTTTCTTTCTAGCTAGTGCAATAGTACAAGAAAAGTAAACGCAAGGTAGATGAATGAGATGAAGGGGACAAAACTGTCATTCTTTGAACTTGCTGTAAGAGCCTAGAAACTAAAAAAAGATACAATCATAGCAGAATTAACAACTTAACTTACCAGAATCACACATATGTATTATACAGTTACATATATTTATATCTATACACTATATAAGCCCAATTTTATAAAAGCGATACTCTATATACATAGAAATGGTAGTGTTAGAGCCGTATGGTTCCCTGCACGAGGCCTGCACAAGAATCACCAGCAATGCACGCAGATCTTTCCCTCGTTTCCAAGGGTCACTTAAAATGGCAAACTGAACAATTGCTTCTATTAGGATAATGTATACACAGGGTACAATGTAAACATGTGGAAGAGAGTTTAGGTGGGGAGAGGGATGGGGAAGTAGAGTCAAGGAGGAGTGGGCGTATGGCTATCACCAGAAGTGTTGAAAAAGCCCTCTGGAAACCTATTATTTTATAAGCTTCACATATATTCATCTGAAGAGTTTAACTGGGGCTACCTACACAAGAGATAATGCTCCTTCCAGAAGCCAACACCAGCTGTGGGGTACCCCCTGAAGTAGTATCCTGGAGACTTCCAAGCTATTGCAATGATGTTTGATTGCTCACATAGACTGTAAGATTCTGTTGCAATAGACACCACACATATCAGCTATAGGACATGAAGAAATCAAGTTGCTTCTGACCAGGAAGATTCCCCTGTCAGTCAGCTTTCACAGTATCAAAAGGTGGGGGGATTGTGTGAATCAACAGGTGTCTGCCTCAACTCTGAACTGCAAAAATGCTCTATTCTTTGCTTTGAAAGTATAACAGCTACACTACCCATGTACCTTTTAGATGGCTATATATGTTTCTTTACTAGTTTGATGTATTAGTATATTTTCTGGTCTTAAAGGTATTTAGATTGTTAGGTATTTAGATATTGAAAAAAAAGAAATGAAGCCCAACCATCTCTTAATTACGAAAATAACCTTTTTGTTGGTATGATTTTTGAAAATATGGTATAATAATTTGATTTCAAAAACGAGAGGAAACAATTCATTGATTTTAGAAAACAGCACAGGTAAGACATATATATACATAATGCATGTATTATAATATATGTAAATCATATATATCCATATGCATGAGTCTCCACTTATCAGGAAATCAAGTCATCCTCAGTATTTTCCATAATTAGTGATGCCTAATATCTTGATATTACCTAATACCTTTCTGCATGCTAGAAACTTCTCTTTGCCATTATTTTGACTGTAAGGTTGTCTTGTTTTCCGTTTCTGACATCATTCAAAGTGTATTGTTAGTGTTGAACAAACAAGCTAAACAATAGGGAAACAGCATCAGAAAGAGTTTAAATGAGTCTTGCTCACAAAGATATGCTTTAATTAAATCTGGTTTTCAATCTTATCTCTCTGCCCAGATTTTCCGTTCTATTTCTAGGCAAGATGTAACAAGGGATATCCATAACAATACTATGCAATTTTAAAATGTTATTTTTATGAACCTAATGTTAAATATGCAGACCCAAGGAGATTTGTGTTTCTGATATTGGTGTTCCAAAATTGAGATTGCTAAATTATCAGCAACTGCTTTAAATAATATAAAACTTGAAGAGCCTTTGGTTTGGGAGCTTAGAGAAAACCACATGGAAAATATCAAGTATAGTGCTGTTTCTTCCAATCTATGAACATTTAAAAATAATTATTTGTTCTATTTTTTGAGATTATAATATAGTTACGAATTTCTCCCTTCCCTTCAGACTCTTCCGCATACCTCTCCTTGCTCTCTTCCAAATCCATGTTCTCATTTTTCAACTGTTATTACATATATGTTCGTGTGTGTGTGCATGTGTTCATGTATGTGTTCCCATATACAGAAATACAACCTTTTTAGCCTTATTTTTTACTTGTAAGTATGTTTTCAGAGCTGAGTATTTGGTACTGAATAACCACTTGATGTGCTTTTCTCTGGAGAAGACTGTTTCTCCCTCTCTCAGTATGTTTTAGTTGCCTGTAGTTCTTTCTGTAGGGTTGAGTCTTTGTGAGCTTTCTCCTGTCATGTTAGCATATCTACTGTTGCTGTCCTGGTTATCTTAGGCAGTCATGTTGGTGAGACTTTATGAGTGTAGCTTCTGGCATTCCCAGGAGAAACAATCTCACAGCAGGATCCGCTGGCTCTTCCTCTCTCTCCAGCCCCTCTTCTGCAATGACCTCAACCAACTATTTCAAATCGTTACTATTTCAGTTAGTGACAGCATTACTAATAGTAATGATTATCCACGAAGACTTTCTAAGACCTATGTTGATTCATTGCTGAGTTATATCAGATATTAAAGAGAATTTATTTGTACTTTGTAAACTCCTGAAAAACATAAAAGAAGAAGAATTTTCCCACAATATTCTGTGACGCTAATATTACCCTCACACCCAAATCAAATAAAGGTCAACAAATATAAACAGAAAAAAAAATCTCAACTAAGCCCTAGAAAACTTAATCTAGAGGAAGGATTCAGTGGAATTCATCTCAATGAAAAATAGTTTAATATGCAAGTCATTTTTGCAGCAGATCATATTACTACAACAGAAAACATTCAAGGCCCTTTGGGCATCTGATTAAATGGAGCTGTGGCTTCCGTCTGAAATATCTTTGATGGCACTGTTTAGAAGGCGGAGTTTAGGAGAAGTAAGCCACTGTGGAGGGGCTTTGGAAGTGAAGTTTACTTCTGGTTCTAGTCTTTCCCTCTGTTTCCTGATTTTTGCCATACAAGGCATATCTGCCATAAGATGTGCCTTCCCTGATATGATAGACCAAAACTATGAGCCAAGAAAAGTAACAAATGCAGAAAATCATTTTATAAAATCCCATGTCCTTTTATTATTAAAATATTGAATAGATTAGGAATATAAGGCACTTTCTCAAACTAATAAAGAGCCATCTTTAAAATTGTTACCACAGACATTGTGTTCAGTAAAATATTGGATATTTGCATTCTGCTTGTGTGACTGTCCACCTAAATCATTCTGTGCAACACTGTAATGGAGGTTCTAATCAGAGCAATAAGACAAGGAAAAAAAAAACCTATCCAGATTGTATGTAGAAGACATGACTCACAAATAGAAAATCATAGAGAATCAAATAAAACATTATTGGCACTTAGAGGCAAGTTTAGCTAGGTGGCAGGGAAAAATAAATCTACAAATTTAATTGCATTTGTAAACCTTCATGATGAGAAATCTGAACATTTAGTTCAGAAAAGAATTACAATAACAATAGATTAAAAAAGAATAAGTACATCAGAATAAATTTATCAAATAGCTCAAGATTTATAATATGAACTATAAAGCATAATTGAAAGAATTAATGCATATATATAAAAGAAGAGAATAAAAAGCTCTTGAGTTAACCAGGAAAATAATAACAACAGCAATTTCTCTGGCCTTGACCACCTCTCAACAATAACTGTAAATGTAGATGGTCTTAACAGTACAATTGGAAGACAAAAACTTGCTTCTTGAAAAACAAAATTCAACTGTTGATTGACTTCAAGAAATACATTTTACAGGCAAAGATATATACAAACTAAAAGTGGAAGGATGAAAAATGACCAATTCAAGCAAACATACTATGTAACTATTTCCTCCAAATTGAAATATTCCTTGTTATATAAGACTCAGGCTGCTAAGGAACACGCTAGGGGACTCACAATACTCAGAAAGCTCATAGAGCTTATGAGACTCAGGAAATTCAAAAATCATGAGTCCAAAGGCCCTTATGTAAGGTTATATGAACAACAAACAATTGCTAAGGGGGAGGAGATTTTCCAGTAGAGCTGCCTGCAAAATGGGCAGTGAGCTCCAGGAATGCAGCTTTCATGAGTCATACCATGCTGTGTGAACCAGTGATACACCTGTCTTTGAGTCACCAATATTCCTGTAAATAATCCCTTACTCAGTAAGTAGCCCAAATAAACTCATTAGGAACTGGGTACATTTTGATCTGTTGTTGCTATCTGCAGAACATTCTGAGCCAATTAAAGCAGAATACATATATTTTACTATGTTCCAAGACAGGTCATGTATGAGAAGCAGGGTACCAAGTCAAAACACATTCCAAGTTCATCCTTGCTTCATGATGGCTGACTTGAAGACATCTCAGGGTAGTAAAGGCTGCATTTAACAAACCTGCAGCCAACACTACACTAATTGGGAAAAATGAAAGAATTTCTGCTAAATCGGGAATGAAATAAGCTTGTCCCTTCACAATTCTTATTCTAATGGAGTTCTTAGTAAAGCAAATAAAACAAAAGAAATAAATAGAAAGGATATAAACAGGAAAAAAATTCCCCCTTCTTTGTAGGTGACACAAGCTGTTAAGAGATTCCAAAGACTCCTCCAGAAAACTCTCACATCTGATAAACAGTTCAACAAAGTAGCAGGATATGAAATCAAGATACATAAGTCAGAAAATTTTCTACAGGGAGAGAGTGAACACACTGAGTAAGGGATCAGGAATTCAGCCTCAAGCACTTCCTTTACAGATAGGCTTCCCAGTGTCTCCCTCCTGACTTTGCTGCTCATTTCACTTATCTGCAAGCTGTGGACACTTGGCTAGGATCACTTCATTAAAGAAATCATTCTCTTAGATCAATTAAGAGTGTGAAAGTACAGGCTTTCCTTTTCCCATTCTTCTGTTATCTCAACTGTTCTCTCCTTGGAGAGCTTCTGTTTTTGTGTTATTTTCCTTTGCCAGTGCGGCCTTTTTGCACAGCTCTTGTATGGGCCTTAGCTTTTATTTATGTCCCCTTAATATTGAAGTGTAATTTTGCAATATGTTAAATATTTCACGCTACTCTTCTGGTGTAGGAGGCTTCCCAGGGGTGTCTGTGGCAATGTCGTGTTCTTGTTCCCACAGATAAGTTGCCCCGATTTCTTCTGAGCTTTTCCATTTTGCTTATGAAATGCCTGTGAGTTAGTGTTAATCGTCTTCATGTTTTTTGGGGGGGGGGTTGTTTTTAGCTTTGATGTTGTCATTGTATTTGGTAAATTCTTGGTCATTTTTACTTCAAACATTTATTCTGTCCCATTCTTTCACTTTTTTTTCTTCTAGTGTCCTAATTAGACATGTCTCAGACCATTTAAATGGCCTCAGTTCTTTTGGCATTCTGTTCTGTCTTGATTTTGTTTGCTTTCATGAATTTCATATCAAACTTCTTTCTATGATCGCGTCAGGCCCAGACTGCAGTGAACTCCTGGTGGTTTTCATTTCTGCTTCTCTCTCGCTCTCTTAAAGTATCTGGTTCTTCCCACATCATCCTTCTTGTCTTGATTTTTCTGTCTTTTCTATTAGGGCTCTTACACTAATAATCGAGATCATTTTTAAATTATTGTCTGATGATTCCAAGATTTACCCGCAGCTGTCTGGCAAGTCGGTCTCTTCTCCTTGTACACAGCACTCCTTGGTAATGGTGTGTATTGTAACTTTAGTTTGTCTATTCAGAGCCACACGCTGGATTTCATAATAGGAAGAGAAACATGAAATTTTCAGCGGGCCGTCCCATCAATAGCTGTTAAAACTGGAGGGGCTGGAGTATGCAGGCACATCCTCATCACAGGCACTGGTGTCCGACTTCTTGAAACTCTGCCCTGATGGAGTCTTAGGACTCCAGGGTGTGCTGAACTGCTCTTGTACTGGGTCCCTGTTAGACCCATGGATAGGTGTGGCTGTGGGAAAGGAAGCTTTTCTTAGTTTTGGTGGGTTTCTGGGTGGTGGCCTTCACAGGTGTGCCTAGCCATGGTGGTCCCAGGGGCTAATCCCAAGCATTTGCCTCCCCACGGGAACAGGCTCTGTCTGCTCTTTACAGAGAGAGGAGCCCTCTGTTTCAGAGATTTCCCTGGGTGTTTTGATACAGTTAATTTTCATCTCTGCTTGCCAGAAACTGTCTTGGCTTTTAATGTGAGAAGCTGCTTGAATTCTGGGAGGTAAAACCATGGAAGTGTGAATCCCTCCCAAGGTCTATTTCCCAGGGGTCTCATCTCAGTTGTCTAGTGCTCAGCTTCCAGCAATTCATCAAAGTTATCATGGACTTGTCCCCCCAGGTCATGGCTCCAGAGGCTTCCAGAGCTTACCTCCCGGTGACACTCAGGACACTTGCCTCAGCAGGCTTCATGGCCATGGCACATCCTCAGAAAGAATTGACAAGGTTTGTTTCTAATTAGGTGAAAAGCATCTTGTTTTCCAAGTTCTAAATGATAAGTGGCACCTTGACAGAACATAGTTGAATACCCTATCTGAGCAAGAACGTGTACCCGCAGATAAAGAATTCATCCAATATGGGACAGCAAAAACCAAGCACCCTAATTAAGGATAGATAGATATCTAAGAGGCACTTCACCAGGCAAGGCAGATAGGTGACAGGTGTGTGCTACTGACTGTCATTAATGCTCACTGAGATAGTGCTGCACAGGATGACCACACTGAGTACTGACGACAAGGTGTGGTAACAGATCACTCATTCATACTTAATGGACATGTGGAATGAACAGCTGCTTGGAAGTTTCTTGAGCTAGTTAACTAAGCCCGCCTGATGATGGGGTGTTTCCACCACTTAGCGTCTTCCCAGGATGCAAGCATGTGCCTTGGCAAAGATTTGTATGAGAACACTAGCAGAAGCTTGATCACTGAGCGCCAGGAAGTAAAGAAGACGTGGCTTTTGATTCAAAGGTGAATAGGTAAACTGTGTGGAACTCTCACACAGCAGCAGGAGCACAATGCTCCACACTGCAGCATGGAGGAATCAAGCCTTCTATGCTGAGAACAAAGCCAGACCAAGGTATCCTGCAATCATGACTTCATCTGTATAAAATTGTAGACTAACAAACTCATCTATAGTGACAGAAAGTAGAGGAACCATTTTCTAAGGATCCATGGAAAGAACTAAAGGCAAGGGTTAACAGGAGAGGGAACAGATTTCCCCACAATCTTAGAAGTGGCCTCGCAGTTGGATAGCTCAGTATTTATCAAATTATACATCTTAAGTCTGTGCCATTTTTCTAACTATATGAAAAATATTTTATATTAAAACTAACAAAAATTGTGCTATATAACTCAGTATATAGAAAGTTCCAGAAAAGACAAAGTATTCTGTAGAGACACTGAAAAAAATCACTATGGGGGCCATCTGAATGCAGCAGAAGGCCTAAGGATCTTTGGAGTGGTGAAATGTTTGTGGAATGTACAACTGAAATTCAGAAATTTCTCATGCTTCATTCAAAATGTCAAAGATAAGTTCTACCTTTGGCTCTCCAAGTTATTCTCTTCTTTCCCCTTAAGATAGGGGATATAGCCTTGGCTGTCTTGGCATTGCTTTGTAGACCAGGCTGGCCTTGAACTCATAGAGATCCATCAGCTTCTGCCTACCTGAGTGCTGGGATTGCAGGCATGCACCACCGCACCTGGCTCAATTATTCTTTTCGGAGAGACCACATTTTAATAATGTTGAAAGTTCAAAAGAAATGAGCAAAAACAACTAGAGCGTAGTTTATTTATTCATCATTATTAGGAAACTCTGTCTTAGGAACAGTGAGAATAGAAACTGTTTAAGCCTCAGAAAATGTAAGGGACCAGAGTGCATGTTTTGCTGTAAGAGTCTGACCTTAGCCACCTATTCTTGTTAGCCTGAAAAGAATGAATTAGAACCATCTGATTCAGCTATGTTTGTATGAGCAATTCCTTCAAACATTCTAATTGTTGCTCTTCATAATCATTTGGTAATAATCCCCCCTTTAATAGTTTAAATGTCACACTCAGATGTCAAATGAGTAATGTAAAAGATTTGCGCGTATACAATAGCCATGTGTAATGGCCGGAAACATCCTATTATGACCTTCCCAGGCTGCTCCCACCCGGAGAGGATATGGGTGGTTTTAATTATTTGTTGAAGAACACAAGTCTATAAAATATTAGCTATGATGAAATGGAGAGAATATTTTGAGGCAGCTACAGACAAAACGTTGCTGTCAAGAAGATGAAAGGCCAGATGAGTCACCTTGTGTAGGGAGAGCTGACCCCATTTCCCAAGTGGGAGCGCATCATCTCCTAGGCAATTGCACAATGGTGTGAGAGCTCACACAGAGTCCCTAGGGCCCTGATGATCTCACAGTCCACACTGATGTTGTACATCACTGGGCAATGGCTGGGTGCCAGGTGCCCCAAACCTAGAAAAGCCCAGACTACCAAAATCCATCTCCATGTCCGTCACCATGGAGAAGACCAAGTTCTGAGGTTTGCATGAATGTTAATGAGCTAGTGGGGGCCTGTCTCACCCCTGACAGTGTTTCACAACACAATATAATTATGAGACACCTAAAGCAACAAGAACAGGCCATTTTTATTCAGGCTTTTCAGAGGTAAGCTCTCTAAATGAATAAATGAAATGTTATGAAAAATGAAGCAGATTTTTTTTTGTGTGTGAAAATAGGGCCATGAGTTCACGCTCTAGCAGCCCAACCCACTCTCACAATGACATAGGTATTAAGCAGCAAAATTGATGGGTATGGGATGAAGTGAGGTAGAAGCAAACAAGTTAACCAGGCTCAGATAAAACCTAAATGCAGAAGGAGCCACACCTGGGAGTGAAGCCTCTATGGCTTGACCCTCAACAGAAACAGCTGTAAAGTCAATATGTAGAAATCTTGACCGAAGAAGGCCATTTCTCCCAGAAGAGACACAGGAGCCAACAGCCAACACTGTGTGAAAAAGTTTCCTTCCTTCTTGTTTAGCTCTGTGTTTAAAGTTTGTTAATCCTGAGCTGACAGAGGAATGTGCACTCTTTTCTGTCTGAGGATCCATGGCCCCCATTTGTAAATGGGGGCAGGGCAGGAACTCTGTTGGAGGAAGCAAGTAGGATTTTGTTTTCCCAGTTGGCAGCTTACCTCCATGGCAGCCTTCCCTTCACTCTCCTCACTCTCCTGTGGTCTTTCACTCAGCTGCCTTCTATTCATGCTCACACTGCCATGCTGGTGGCCACCTAACTAACACTCTGAGTCACTGACCGTTGCACGGATACAGGAATTGTGAACGTTTTTTGGTTTGTGAATATGAGCTGTGCTGCAGGCTGATTTCATACCTTGCTGCCTTTGGCTTTGTTTAGGTTGATCCATGCCTTGGGTTCTCGAGTGTGGACTGCACAGCTCACATGTTTTATTCTTACTGTTCTGTGCTTTGGTCAACAGAGAGTTCTCTTCTCTGTGAATGCTGAATACAGACGCTCAGAGTTGAGTTTACCAGCAAACAGTTGTGAGGTTTAACTAGGAAATGCTAAACAATAGCAGCAATGAGAGTCATTCAAGTAGCACTTCTACCTTGAGTACCACTTCCTGTGTGAGTGCTGACTGGAAGGACCTCAGTGGACAAGATGGAGGAGTATCTGCTTAGAGTTGGAGAGTGCAGTTAAGAAATTCATACCACCATCGCCTACTCCACAAAACCCAGGGGAAGGTTTAGACGATAAGGGGGAAAAAAACCTTTCTTCTTTTTTGTCTGAGATGAATCAGAGGAACCAGGAAACATCTGTCTAAAGACCTTTCATGTATAACTGGAAATATGAAACTGTGACAAGCGTTTGAATCTGGGGCCATCTAAGTTAAAGCTGAGACTTTGGGGGGCCACTTGGTTTATGCAGAAGTGAGGAGAGGACACAGAGAAGGCTCTGTACAGTGCATGTTGGGAGAGAAGAGAAGCCAGCACGTGGGGTAAAACAGTGGCCAGGAGCCCACAGGCTTCCTCAAAGAGATGACCCTGACACAGAGGGTCTTTATCAGGGCATTGCAGCCCCCGAGCTAGGCTGGGATGGCTTTGGCTCCACGAATTCTTTCTTGGTTAAATGCGGTATCCCTGGTTATCAGAGACTAAATCTGCTTATGACAAATTTGGATTCCAACAGTATCAGACTCAGATTAAGATATATTAAGCTTCTACCTGAGGCATCAGAACCCCTCACGCTGGTGTCGTTAAGTTGGGCTTGTGTTTTTGGCTGCAGGTACTGGAGGAAATCCTTGGAACTGTGGAAAGCTGATGCCCAAGCTGCCAGCCTGGACTGTTAGAAGCAGGCAGGTGACATTCTCTTTTGAAGTTACTCAGTGAACTGCTGCATTAACCCTGTTTTCCTGCCTCTCCTACCCCAGCCCACTGGCAGGAGATAAATGAGGGAAAACAGAAAATTGGATCCATACAGGCCTGAGAGTCTCTTGCAGCTGGTGGGAAGGGCGGACATGCATAACCTGGGCTTTCTAGGTGAACAGCCTGCAGTTATGGCTGCTTAGAGCAGATGCATTCCATCCTTGTTCGGTGGCACAACGGCTTCTCTTGCAGTCTTCTTGTGCTTGTGTCCTGAGCTAAGAGGGTAGGGGAAAGTTAAGTTGCTTGATGAGGCATCTGTCAGGGCATCTCAGCAACTGACTGATAGGTTTGGCCAGAGCTGATCTCTGAATGCGTCTGCACATGTGTGTACGCATACATACACAAGCATTGATGTACGTACGGTCATGTATACGGCATTAGTTACAGTTGTCATTGCTCCCCACAGGAGCAACTAAGAGAGCAGAGGTGTGTTTGACTTACAGTTTAGAGGACAGAGGCTGTCATGGTGGTGAGGGCACGGCAGCCAGAGTGGCTTGGTCCATGGCAGCAGGAGCTTGTGGCTGTGCCATCTCACTTCTTGGTGGATCAGAGGCCTGAGTGAGCTTGTGCTGGAAGCTGGACTGGGTTATGGTCCCTCAGAAGCTAGCTCAGATGGTTGCAGTTGTCATCCATGGGTTCTCAGCAGCTGTGCATCCTCTTCGCCAGCTTCTCTGCCGCACTGTCAGTCGGCATGGGCGTTCAGCAAGAAGCAAACGCTACGCTCTGTTCGGCTGTCAGCAGCCCTCACTCTCCACGGTTTTGTAAGCACACTCCATGCAACTGGAACCCCTCTTGCCTCTGGCCTCATCTCTTCTCTCCTTCTCCTTTATCACTCATCTCTGTGTTGAGATTTATTGTGTTCTTCAACACAGTGTCACAGTAGTAAGAGGGGCTGGAACCCTAGAGAGATGGAGCCTAGACGAAGCTGATTGCACAGTGGGTGCTGCCCTCAGAAAGAATTAATGTACTCTGTTGATGACCAGTGGCCCTGGGGCTTAGGGTTTTTTTTTTCCCCACCAGCCGATATAAGCTGTCGATCATCAAAAATTGGCACCCCACATTATAATTATTATTATAAAACTGCGCTTGTTTCTTAGTTTCTCTCTTAACCCAGCTATCACACAAATAATTGAGACTCTTTTATATTTGTTTAATAATAAACTTCACAACAAAATAACTGAGCAGTTATTACTCTATTCTTAACCCTCTAAGCTAATTTGGCTTCCTCCCAGCACAGACTTGCACTTTGTAGCTTTCTTGCTCTTTCTTCTTAAGTGTCTTGGACCTCTCCTATGGATGAATCCCCTACTTCCTCCTCTAACTCCTCCTCTCCTGGCTGGCAGGAAGTCTAGCCGGATTCTCTCCCCTGCTCAGCAACTGGCTGTAAGCTGTCCTCCTGCCATAATGGAGGACAAATGGGGAACAGTGTTTACACAACATTAAGGCAGGAGATTCTTTGAACAAGGATCACAACCAGATTGGGTGGGGGCACAGAAATCAGCATTTAAATTACACAATAACCTAATGCCTACAATACTGCTTGTGCAACCCCAATCCATTCCCATGAAAGCGGGTTGTATTAAAAGATTAAGAACATCCTCTCCCTAATATCTCTCACTTTTACCATGTGCTTTCATTTTCATAGGCATGTCTGTTGTGGTAAGATCTACATGTCGAATTGTGGCCATCAGTTTTCCTCAAAGGCCAGATCCATGAGGGAGTCAAATTTGGACAGAATTTCAGCCTCCAAATATGAGCTTAGTCAATGTTCTCAATTTGGTTTTTGAGACTGCATCTCTTACTGAGCCTGGAGTTCATTGATTTGGCTAGATCAGCCGATCAGGGATCATTTTGTCTTTGTACCCCTAAACACTGATGTTACAGGTATGTGCTGCCATGTCTGGTTCTTAATGTAGGTACTGGGTATTTTCAGTCAGACTACCAAGACCTTTACCTTCACCTCCTAGATGGTAGGGTGCACAGGAAGCCAGACACTCACTGTGAAAGACAGCTATCTGGGGACACAGGAAGCTCTGGGTATCTAGGGGACATCTCTTGTATTCTTAGAGGAGGCTCCCTTGCTCCTTTCACTCCCTAAGGATGGCCCCTGTGATCTGATATCTGTCTTCTTCAGGAATTCTGTCCCCAAGTGACTGCAATGGACACAGCCACCCAAACAGCCAAAGTTCTTGTGTCTAGTTCCTGGATCTTGTGCCTGTCACCTTACTTAACAAAAGAGGCTCAAAGCAGTGACTGGATTCAGGATCTCCAGACAGACAGGTGACCCTTCACACCTATGTGGTGCTAAGTGCAATGTGGGTGCTAAGTGCAATGTGGAGCCATAGGGCATTCCACAGCACCAGAGAAAATGCTGGCCACTGAGCAAAAACCACAGCCTGGAATAGAGGACAGAGAAGGAGGCTGTGTGGGAGTCACAGGGCTGGGGATCTGGGACAGATGATGAGGAAGTGATTTCCTGTTTTCCTGAGGCTGTTGATCTCTGTTAAGGAAATCTCAGACCGAGTTCTACAACCACGAGAACAAGGGAATGCATGTTAAAAACCTCAGTCTGGGGCAACTTCTTAACATGGCCATAGAAAACTTGTCCAGCAGAAAAGTAGCCTAAGTGAGGACAGCGTTTCCCAGCTACTTCCACAGGCGTGTGTGATCTTAAGAGAGTGACTCCAAGACGTAAGTGAAAACACAGCTTCGACTTCCAGAATGGGATGGGGGGGATTGTCTTCTGCTTCCACTCACCTCCTGCTGGTTCCTGGCAGTGTTTACAGACATCCTGGACCACAAGCCATATTTCAGAGTTGAGTCTGTGCATGCTGGGCCCAACCAAGCAGAGCAGCCTTGGGGGAGGATGCTTTGGAGAAGGGGCCTACCCAATATTTAATGAGAGGAAAAGAGAAGTATTCCATTTTAGGTGGGCCTTTGTCAGTAGGTCTCAATTGCAGCAAACAGGAAGTATTCAACTGTTGTAAACACAGGCCTGGTTCTGTCTCTCTCAAGGGTCCCAAGAAAGGGAGTCTATTCTACTCACTGAACTCTGTATCACAATGTTGGCAGTTGATGATAGATGAAAAGGGAACGTCTAGCGTACTTAGTTGAAAGGGTGGTGTGATATGAAACTGACATGTAACTTTCCTAAGATTAAATTCTAAAGGTGGGTTGCCTTTTGGGACATTTCTAACCATGTGTCTCCGAGGTGTATGTCAGGCTTTGGGATTGAGAACAGCAGACAAGTAAATAAATTTCACGCCCATGTATGATGTGGAGCAGAGCATCCAGAGTTCTCTGACATTCTTCCTATTAGTAGGTGCTCTTGGCTGCTATTTAATTTACACATTCTCTAGCACTCTTTTTCATCAGACACATAAAGACAGGTGCTTTCCGTGAGGACATTTCCGAGCCCCTCACACCCTCAATTCAGTGTGCAGTGTGCTTCGTTTGACACCTCCCTCGGCTCTCCAGATGTGTAGCCACTTGACTTCATGATGGAATTCCCAATGGCACCTTAAAATACAGCAGCGGAGAGAGTCATAAAGTTTAAGCCTTGTCCAGTCTTGTTCTCCCTTCTATTTATTAGAGAGAACTCTTGGTTGTTTCTGGAAGTTGGCTTCCTCATTCATCTGTCCCTGAGAGGCCTGGAGACGTGGAGTTTCTCATGTTGGCCTCTGGCCTGGTTGTCCAGCCCCCGGTCTTCTTGTTTAGAGTGAAAGAATAAAGCTGGCGCTTGACAGCTGGTGGTAGCAGACGTCGAGGGGGGAAAATCCTTAAAATTAAAAGCAGTGTTTGGTTCTGTGCAGACTATCGCCCTGCACTGAGGGGACATGCGGAAGCAGATCTTGATGGTTCGCCCTACACTAAAGAAGGCATGCGGCTGCCAAGGAAGGAGATCCTGGTGACTACCGGTCCCTTTTGGTCTTTACTGAAGCCAGGAAGAGACATGTCTTTTCCTTCTCCTCAACACTTTGGCCTCTTTCCTTCTGGGCCCAGCCAAAACCTAGAAGTGCAGAGAAAGGTGATTGAAAATAAATATTAGGAAAAGAAAACCAAAAGCTACAATGGGCTGGCTAGAACTGGCTATTGAATTCCAATTCGAATCTTTCATCGGCATTTTTTCCAGTGGGTTTGATAGCTGCCTTGGGGAGGATGCTGGCATCCTTGCCCCTCTCAGTGTCCACAGCAGAACTTTCCAAGTGCAGAGACACACCACAAGGAACCGATGGTCCTTTTCAGAAGTCATGCAAAGGAACACGTGTTTCTAATCAAATTTGTTATCTGAATTCCTAACGAACTGAAGTTATTCCTAAACTATGTATGCTCTTTGTGTGAGAAATTCTGTATGTACCTCTGCCATCAAGTGAGGCTTATGTTTGGAGCGTCATGTGCACAGACACTTTGAAGAGCCTTTTGCAGGAGCAGAAGCCAGGGAATTGTCAAGTCACACTAGCAATTAGCGTGGGCCAAAGTGGAAAGATGGTTCAATGTTGGAACTCAGATGAGCAGCAACACATCAGTGCCTCATCAAACACTTACATCCTGACACAGGAATACCTTCATGCTCATCCAGCACCCTCCCTGCTCTAATTAGTCAGAATTTAATCGATCAGAGATACTGCACAGCTTTCAGTGATCATGTATTTTGTGTCTGACTTATCTCTAAAGGTTTCACATTTCTGATGACATTATGGAACTTTAAATTTTTAAAATTTCTGATGGTTTACTGGTAGTTCTGATAAGAGTCCATTCAGTTTCCTACACGGTGGCCTTCTTCTCTGCAGTAGGTCTGCCTTCCAGCCTGAGTGATCTTTCTTTCCACCGGACTAGAATTCCTAGCAAAGCCCTGGACCAAGATGATTCTCACAGACCCAGCCCTGCTTCTGTATCTTAGTACTTATTACTTTCTCACTGAGCCTGGTATCACTTGTATGGATGTCCTTAAGGTGGACAGAAAGTTTTCAGATTCTGTTTCCCTCTCTTATTTTTCCTTCTCTGAGTATTTCATAGTCTGAGTAGAAAAAGGTAGATCAATTTCATGTTAAACTAAAGATGGCTCCAGCTGAGGCAAGAGGGAGGAACCTTTGCCTTGTCACATACACCTGCTAGGGAAGGTTCTTCTGTGTCCATACATCTTAAAATCTCTCTGCCCATGGCAGCTCAGTCTCCGTGTGGGTACCCTAGTAAGGGGAACAGGAGCTGTCTCTGACATGAACTCAGTGGCTGGCTCTTTGATCACCCTTCCCTGGAGGGTGGGGCAGCCTTATCAGGCCACATAGGACAATACAGCCAGTCCTGATGAGACCTGATAGGCTAGGGTCACATGGAAGGGGAGGAGGACCTCCCCTATCAGTGGACTGGGGTAGGGACGTGGGAGGAGAAGAGGGAGGGCAGGAGGGATTGGGGCTGGACTGCTCTTCTTTTTGAAAGATGGGTTCTTGTGCTCTCATTTGCATAGAATGGTTTTTTAGAGGAATCTGTTCAGCCTCCTTCTTTCCTACACCAAACATCAGTACAGTTTTCCTGGTGTTACCTGTGGGCAGCATGCTGCATCTGAATGAGGGGCACATTTCTACCATGCTGACTGTGCTCCCTGCTTTTTGTGGGACTCCAATTACAAGCAGATAAGTGCTGAAATTAATTAATTATCTGACAGATAATTAATGATGTGCTTACCCAACTGTCCTGCTCCTCTATTCCCAGTGGAGACTAGATCTTTTAGTTGTCTGGCTTTTCTTCTGCAGCATCTAGTCAGCACAATGTGGTTTTCACTCTCAAAGTTTGTTCTAGAGTTCTAACGTGTGCAACAGTGTGGGTCAGCGTGACTGTGTCGAATGGTCTCCGGGTTGTGGATTATCACCCCATGTCCACTTCCCTCTTGGGGTAGCCAGGTCCATTGTGCACCAAGCTAGACTGAAGGGAGGGAAGCTTAGCCACAGTGCAGGATACTGATTGACGATTCGTGCTAGGGCAACAACACACTTGGGAACTGCTTTGGAGAACGGGTTCAGTTTATTGGGGGAAAGGAGGGTAGTTATGCCTTTGGGGAAGAGGCCAGGGTCTCTGTAGTAAGGCTTGTGTGGCCATGTACCATTGCCCAGGGCAGGAGTGTCTGGAGATGCCTCATCTGCATATTCAGATGGGGGGAGGGGGAACTTTATAAGGGCAAAAGCCTGATAACTGTCAGGGTAATAAATCCTTACTAGAGATGATGAAGGCGGAGCTGGCTTTATGGTAGCAGGTTGGGAAGGGGGAGGTGCCCAGCTCCTGCCAACCTCATGTTTGAGGTATATGGAGTAGAATCTCCCTTGACCCTTCCTCTGTAAGCATGGGCCATCACAGTTCTACAGTGGGTTTTTGCTTTCTTCATCACTTTACGCTCCTGGAGCCCTCACAACGTAAGTTTACCTTGAGAACACCGAGTATCTTTTTATTTGTTTGTTTTTGTTTTTGTTTTGAGGCAGGGTCTCACTATGCAGCTTTGCTGTCCTGGAACTCACTATTTGGACCAGACTGGTCTCGAACTGTGTAGACATCTGCCTGCCTTTGCCTCCCAAGTGCTATGATTAAAGGCATGAACAACCTTGCCTGGAAAACAAGTATCTTAAGTTCTATAAGACTTCTAGTCTAGCTTTTGGTCCAGGAAAACTACTAAAATAGTTATTAATGTTCTCTATTCTTCTTTAAGGCTTTTGGAATGTGACCAAAGCACAATTTAGCTCGGAACTAATTCATTCAGTGACAGAGGCCGGAGTTTTCCAAGTCTACATTTTCAGAAACACAGGTTACATTTGGCTGGTGGGAAAAGCAGGTGCCTGGTATCATCCAACCCCTGGGTGTCTCTGCAGTATCAGTTTCCACATGGGTGCTCTGGAGAGGACTAGGCCTAAAGACTTGGGGCAGGATAACTGAGTGTTTCTCCTCATAACTCTACCCTGTGGATTCTCCCCATCTCTTCTCCAGGACCTTATGTGCATTGGCTCAACAGAGAGCATCTTAGGCTCCATCACAGCTGGGTACTCGTCTTAGGTCCCCAGAGGGGAACTGGGCTTAGCAGTTCTCCTCTCATAGGCTGCTACCACTGCCCTTTGTTCTTGATGTCCAGAATCTGAAACACTGTGACCTCATATAATCTGGCTTTCCTATATCTTTCATATACACTGCATTTTTGGCTGCTTGATGATTTTTGAATGTGGTCTGGATTTGCAGGAGGCTCTTCTGTTTCTTCTGTTTATGACAGAAAATTGATGGTTTCTCAGACAGCTTCTTTGGGAGATGAAATGATTCTCACTAACAGAAGCAAAGCTGCTTCCAGACACCTCTTCTTTGCCAGCTTTGGACTCCAGGGTTGGGCATATGGCCCACCATCTTCCCCACAGCTTCTTGGGAGGAGCCTAGTTAGGGCTGGCTCTGCCCTAGCCTTGGGTGTGGGGTGGTGTCCCTATATGAACGTAAGAGGCACACCTGATAAAAGAATGGCTATCTATCATCACAGTGCTACAGAGGAAGTGAGGAAGGCCTGATAAAGCACTCAGGTGTCAGCAAGCCCCATGCAGGTGTGTGTGGGTGGGCACAGAAAGGACTTTAGAATCGGCTTCCAATTCCCTGTGCCGTTGCCTGATTTCACATGCAGCATTGACTCATTGTGAAGAAGCTCTGGAGGCCTGGAATAGCACCATGAGCCTGCTTAAGAGAGAGTAAACGCTGCCCATCTCTGAGCACATGATACGTCTTGCTTGACCGAGAGGCTGAGTCATAGCTTTTGCTTCCAACTTTCTTGCTTTCACATCTACAAAAGTCTCCAAATTTTAACTTCTTTTCTGACTTCAGCTACTTATTCTGGAGTCCTCTGTGGCTGTAAACTCCCAACTCATGAGTAGACAAAACTCTTTCTGTGCATGCTCCAGCTGAGGTTCTCTGTCTAGATCTTGCTTTGTTGGAAATGCAGTATGGAGCCTGGGCATCCTGCATTTGTCACTAAGTTGCAGAACACAGCTGGAATGGAACATGGGTGATGGGTCATGGAGAGTGGAACCCCAGGTAGTGGACCCACGCGTGGACTTACTCTGTTACACCCTACAGCACTCAGTCAATGAACACATTCTCATTGCCACAGGGACCAGGGAGTCTACCCATGCCTGGAGCATCCCTCCTTCGACACATCTGTCCTAGCCTTGGTCTCCACACCATGACTGGGGCTCACATTACTCAGGGCCAGACCTGGGAATGCAGAGAAGAGGTAGCATGGTCCCACAATTCCAGGCGGTTATGGAGACAGAGGTGAAAGTCCCTGTGTGACAAAGCTGAGTTTAGAGCAGTGGCCCCTGGAGGGTCTGAAGCAGATGTTGAGGGCAAGCTCTTTACAGGATTGAGTTCTAGATGATTCTAACACAGTGACAGATAATCTAATGGGAATCATGGGCCTTTCTGATGTCCTTGAGGTGTTTGTTCTTATCTTCTGGGTGAATTAAACAGAATACTTTGTAACACTATGATTATAAAGAGAAATCACACTTTTAGAGTCAAAGGTCTAACCCAAAGGGTTCTATTTAAATGGACTTTAATGTTGGCTCACTTTGACTTTCGCCTCCACGGAGGTTTCAAGGGGACACTATGAAGAATGACCTGCCCAGATGTGGGCACTGTTTTTACGGCCTCTTCCTGACCTTTGTTCACTGAGCATCCACAAAACAGTAATCACACGCTTCCTCTTCTGCTGGGTTTTAATCTTTGCCCACAAGGTGTCATGGTTTATTTACTATGTCAGCTTGACTGGCCACAAGGTGCCCAGCTATTTGGTCAAACACTGTGGGTGAGTGTGGGAGCGATTCTGCTAAGTCGATGTTTGACTCTATGGACAAGGGATCAGGGGCTTCCCCCAGGGTGGTGAGCCTCATGCAGTGTGGCCGAATGAACACTAAAGGCTGAGCAGCCTCCTTGGCTTTGGAAACGTCTTTAAAGGGATATCACCTTCCTCTGTACTTATGAGTGGAACTGCTCTTCCTGGGTCTGGCACCTACTGGCCTCTGGTGAGAGCTACTCCTTCATCTTTCCTGGTTCTCTTGCTTACAGAATCTGATCTCATTACCTGTCAGTCTCTTTAATTACACAGCCCAATTTGACATGCTCAATACATCTCTAAATGTCCGACACATCCACCTCCCCATACACCACACACCTTATTGGCTCTGCCTTTCTTGAGAGTCCTGACTATGCATACAATCAGCCAAGCCCTTTTTCAAATGAATCCAGAATTGAGGTGAGAACATAGTATCCCAGATGACCTTATGAAGTTGTTTGGTTCATCACATCTGGCAAAACTTGGTCTTATTGAACCTTAGTGATGACATTAAGAGGAAAGAAGACCCTAAACTGTTTTGTGGTCATGCTTTCTTAAAGGTTACACTTGCTTAATGGGGGGGGGAGGGGGGCTCAGACTTGTATCCGTTCTGCTGACTGGGATGTTTCACAGTCATTGGAATTCCGCCTTCTCGACTGGTTCATGGGTCCTCTGGCAACAAGGTGACACGCACATGCACTCAGCAAGTGAGTAGGATTCTGAGGCCATTGGCTGGGGCCTTCTGCTTGGTCTCCACGTGCAAATTCCTGCCTAATCACAAAAACATTGTGCAAATGTCAGTCACATGAATCTGTTTGTGAAACCCCGGATGCCATGTGCACATTCTCTTGGGACAACGCCGTGAGTGATTCAGCCCCAGATCTCCCCAGCATAGGGACATCCTCTGAGAAGCATGCTGGGGCCCAGCAAGCCAAGGACATGTCACATCATTGTGTCACTGTACAGCCGTCATGGGCAGCGGCAGCAACAGAATGTGGCTGTGCTGATACAGTGTCCCTACACTCAGCCTTGGTGTACACACCGTAGGTCCCTCTTTCTATGGTGCCTCACAGAGAATGGCAGCTGGCAGGATTTGGGAAACCAAAAGCACTAGTAAACACCAGACTATGTTTCAGTTCTGCCAGGCAGCTGGTCTCCAGCTTCCTGGGCAAACTGTACTCTGGAGTGAGCGGAGACAGTTTTGCGCTGAGCAGAGATTGCGTGGCTGGCTGTCCCCCCCTCCCCCGACACCAGCAGATGTGTCTCAGGCTGCCTGAGTTCTGTCTTCTGAGAGTAAAGGATATTACCATCATTCCACTGCTGGATACCCCATGTCTGTCTTGTGCTCTACCTCGCTTGCTTTCTGTGTTCATTCCTTGTCTTCTCCCAAGTCTAGACATGAAAGTGGCCCACAGTCTAGCCCTCTCCCATGCTAGGGTTTGTCCTGAGCAAGCAGGCTGGCAGCTGTGGCCCCACAGCCTCTCTGCCTCCCTGTCCTGGGACCACTTTGCTTGGTACCCATGATTCTACAAGATCCCACTTTCATTTTCTCTGTAGAACTTGAGGCTCTTTGTGAGCCTGCTGCATTTACTCCTTCTACCTGAACTTCTCATGTCCTTACTCTTTTTCACTGGTTATAATCCTGTTCCAGGTCTCTCCCAGCGCATTGCTGACATCACTGAGTGACTGACTAGGCCTGCTAACCTGGCTTCTCTGCGTACTCTCCCAGCTCACTGGAGGTTCTGATTCCAGCAAACTGTAATGTCTGTGAGCTCCTGCCTTCTGTCTCCACCAGCAGGCCACATCCCCGTCCTCCACGTGCACTGCTCAGCTTGCTCTTTCACCTGCTCGGCTGTGGCCCCGGGTATGCTCATTGCTGCTGTGATCATTGGGCATGACTCAAGGACAGTAGTTAGTACCGAAAGAGCCTACAGTCGAGAGATACCATGCAGTCACTGACAGAGCAGAGCTGGGCCCGAGCGAAGTACACACCTGTTTTCCTCTTCTGGGCCTCGAGAGTCCCTGGGGTTTTTCAGTTCACTGATAGAAACAGGTTTTGGATTATGAGCTTGTCGATGCTAGACTTTTGCTTCTGATTTTCTGCAACTGGGGACCATCACATTTTGTGATGATCTTTCTGCCAGAAAGATGACTAGCATGTTTTTCCTCATAAGTAGAATCTAGGTTAAACACACACACACACACACACACACACACACACACACACACACTGCACAACATAGAAGTACGAAGGGAAACTATCTGAGAAGAGAATAGTGCATCTCAGGGGGTATAGGACATACAGAGGAGGATGTGGCAGGGAGTGTGCTCGAAGTACACAATATATCCCAGCGGATGTGAAACCTGACACCTGTACAGTGGAGGTGGTTGATGAAGAGCTTTTAAAGGAGAGCCAGTGACGCACAGTCCTCTCAGAACTTCACCCAGCGGAAGTTTCCAAAAGCTGTCTTCAGGTTTTCACTCTTTACTTTGGATTCTCTTGATGGTGACTCAGAAGACCTGAGGGACACCGGCTGCTAGCGCCTCAGGCATCTCTGTATGTTAGTTATTACAGCAAAGTGCCTTACTCTGGGACTAGGACAAAGGACACTTAGGAGATCCGTGCAGTTGGGGATATAATGCATCTATCTTTGAGGTGCACTGTCCCATTTGTTCTCAGACTTGACATCTTCAAGGTTCCCCGTGACACTCCCCATGGCATTTTCTACATATTCCATTCTGCACACTTCCAGAGATGGCAAGCAATTTTGAACCCAGAGTATCCTGGGACAGTGGCTAGGCTGTCCTAGGCTGGTCCATGTAGGTCAGGTTAGCAGGTGTTAGCCCAAGGAGGCTGCTTGACTTTCTTAGTTTATATAAAAGATGATAGTTTATTTATTCACAAATATGTACAATAAAGTTTATAAAATAATAAAATGTTTTGGCTATTAAGTAGTCAGGCTGTATGCTTGGAGTGACTGGAACCTTCCAGCAGGAGATGACCATCAAGCAGTCTCTAAGTGTCTTTATAGTCACCTTTAAGAAGGGTGGAAGTTTCAGGGGAAGATGATGGATTGGCTGCTGCACTTCTCACATACTGCATATGGATAAGGAACCTGTGGAATAACAAAGGCTGCATCCCCTGGACTGGTCCTCAGGGTGGCCAACTTGCTGGGCATGTTGGCTCAAGCAGCTTGGATGCAGCAGCCTTTGGTCCTGGGCAGGAAACTGCTGTGGGCAAAAGTTCTGCATTTGGATGGATGAATCCAAAGCTAAGCAGGTGATTAGTATCTGGAGGTGATATTTAAAACACAGGCAGGACAAGCCCATGTGAAAGCAGGAAGACAGGAGAATGGCGGCCACATTCTGCCACATAGTTGAGGTCCACACAGAGGCTGATGTGGCCTTGCCAGAGAGAGGGCCTGTGCCTGAACTGCAGGTCACGTCTGTCCCTGGGCAGCACTCTCACTATGTCCTCTGTTTTTCCATCATGTACTTATTGACATGATAGCCAGAGAACCCTGGTCTGTCTGTCTGCCTCTTTCTCTCTCTTCCTTCCTTCCTTCCTTCCTTCCTTCCTTCCTTCCTTCCTTCCTTCCTTCCTTCCTTCCTTCCTTCCTCCTTTCTTCCCTCCCTCCTCCTTCCCCCCTCTTTAGTCTTAGATGACTTGAAAAGAAAGAGTAAGTTTCGGTACAGTTCAGATGCCACTGAATTTTCTGACTCAAAAAGCCTCACCTGAGGACCAGCAACCATGTTTCAGGCCATATCTCAATCACCTCTTTGCATGCTGGGAAACTTTGAGCTGGCTATTCACTAGAGTAACTGCACAATTTCTGTGTGGTTACTTTGGCTGGAACCTGCACAGACCCAGACAATGGCCCACAGGCAATGACCCAAGGACTTGGGCTGGGGACAGTATTGTGAGCTTGCTTTGGCACTCATTTGAGTGCCTAAAGCTCACAGGTATAATCCTCCTCCGTTCTCAGCCTCCCAGCAAAGGCTTCATAGCTGTACCCATTGCCCTGGTAGCAAAGGCCAAGTTTGTTGTCAGAGCATGACAAGCTGGCTTGCGGGTTGGCCAGGGCTTGCTCCTCATCACATAATATTGCTTCCCCCAGGAGGGGTCGCCTTCACTCTGTTTGCCTCACAGGGTAGGGAGGCAGCCTTAGCCAGATCCTGCCCCCATGAGCCTTTCAGGGAATTTTCTTCCTTTTGCTACCAATCTTGGGGTACTCACACTGGATTCCCAGTCTTTGGCTCTCCTTTGTTGCTTGTTAGAGAAGAGCTGGTTCCCGTAACTCCCTCCCAGAGGAGGGATGGGAGTCCGTTGCTTACTCACACACTAAGAGGAAACAGATGTTCGGGGCTGTGACTTTTCAGCCCAGCAACTTTTGGACTCATTGTCCACAGCTCTTTGAGCACCAGCATCTGTGGGACATCCCCAAGACACAGTGTCTCGGGCCCCTGACACCTCCCTTTTGCAAAGGAGAGAAGGCAACTGTCTCTCGAGCCCACTGAGTTGGCCTTTTCTGGCATGGGATCTTGGGGCTCTTAGGCCAGTGCTGGGCCAGTGAGTGCCTCTCCCTTTGGCACTATCCACATTTTACTGACTCAGTGCTCATTCAGAAATGAGGGACCATTCTTATTCATTTGTAAATCTTTTCATTTATCCTTTTATTAAAAATATCTGAGGCTCTACCATATCTAATTAAAGAAGATGCTATTCCAAGACACTGAGTCTCTAGATATGAGTGTGTCACACAGGCCTTGAACTTTGAGGCTTACATCTGTCTATTAGTGTCTTGTGCCCAAATTCCCTGAGCCATTGCAATCATAGTTCCCTGTGGGCACTCAGGTATGTCCTGAGAATGGGTCTCAGGATGCTCCAATGGTCAGGGGTCATCTACCTGTTTGTTATGCATGTATCCTATCTAGCATTTTTCTCTTTCTTGAGATACGATCTTGCTAAGTTGCACCGACTGGCATCAAGTTCATCATCGCCTGTCTTACATCTCTAGACTGCCACAGCACCACAATGAGGTAAGACACTGCTTGATCTCCTACAGTTTTGCAATCTTTGCCAGCAGAGAAATTCTTGGGCCCTGTCACTAGACACCTTCACGATCTTGCCTGTCCCTTTTCTCCTTCTGCCAACGAATGATTAACTCCTTCTTCATACTGTGTCTGACAATGTCTTCCCAGAGTGACAGATATCAGCAAGCACAGGCACGTAGTCATGACTATGTAGGTGTCACCCAAGCCTCCTCTGCACTTCCTGTCTGCGATGCCCCGATAGCATCTGGGGTTTGAACCTATGTGAAGATTTTCCTCTCACCTCGTGCATTGGGTTTTTGGTTGTCCCGCTTTTCCTACCCATATAGCTCTTGTTTCCTTTCTTCAGACGTGGAAGCCTAACTTTGACCTAACTTTGTTCCAGTAGCTAGAAAGCTCCATCAGGGAAGGCTTGGTGTTGAGCAGATACTGACCTAGTCCTGGTTACAGGAAGCAATCCCTCAGGGGACTTTTAATGCACACAGCTCTCTTTGTCCTCTCCCCTTTCCCTTTCTGCTCTTCTGTGTGACCTTGTCTACTCCAAGGCTTTTGACCATCTCTATTCAGCTAAAGACCAAATCATAATTCAAGGCAGGCCAATTCCTACTCTAACTCCATGAGCTGACTTCAAGTATCAGCTGCTGCCAGCTGCAGAGATGTGTTAGCTGATTCCACCAGAAAGCCTCAGCATATGAAAAGCAAATCTTCTGTCCTTTCCCACTATGGCACTGATTCTCTGCACTCCAGCTTCCTGAGTGCCCCCTGCACCCGTGGGTAAATGAGTGAGGGGCCCACGGGGCCAGACTCCAGGTATCTCTGTACTGTTCCAGGTCCCTGTCACCACTGGCCATCTCTTGCTCTTCAAATACGCTCCTGCCACTCCGAATCTAAACTTGATCTTTCTCTTATTTGTTCTGTAGATCCAGGGTGGCTCTCCGGAAATGTAACCACAGCTACAAATGTAACAACAGCTAGTACTCAGGACCAGAATCCTCAATTTTGGACTTCTGACTTCTTTCCAAAGTTCTTTCTAGAACTGTGCTTCCTCTGTCCACTGCGGCTGCAGCCTCAACCTAGATCCTGTCCACACTGGGCAATATTGGTGGTGTGCTTGGGTGTGTGGGAGAAATGTAGCCCCTAGTGAAGGCCTTAGGACCAGGCTGCTGAGCTGGGCTGCCTGGCTCTTTTTAAGCACTGTGGGCCCAAAGTAAAAAGGAGAGCATCTTATCCCTCCCATACAAGTATCTTCATGCCACACCGCGTAGACACTCAGCTCAGAACCAAACTCAGCTGATCACTGGTTAGGCCTGTCTCCTGATAATGCTCTGCCCCACCCCAGGGTCTTAAGGGGTGTATGTCCACAGCCCCATCTGCCACTTCTTACTGGCTCCTGGATTGCTTTGTTGTCCTCTCCACACACTATCCCTGCTGTTCTCAAAAGATGACCTTAGACTCTTCCTTCTGTGGATCACAGTCCAGCCACATGTGGGTGTCCGATGCCTGTGTTCTGAAAGCATCGATCTGACAGAATTTGTTGCCTGTGGAGATCACACCGACCTCCAGCGCTAGGGCAGAGTTTTTATGGCTAGAACAGCTCACCTTGTCAGCCTGCCAGAACGTCTTGCTTCATGAGCAACATCTTCTATCTGCCTTGCATTGGTATAAGCTTTTGTCCTGCTGTTAGGGAGTGTACACAGTAGGGCTGCATGGGACGGTGCAGTCCCATCTCCAGCTTCTCCCCACTTACTGCCCTGTTTCCTCCCTCACCCCCACCATTAGGTCCTCATCACTGGCTACCGTGCTTTCCCTTCTGGAGCCGAACTAAGATAGTATAGGTCAGTCAGTGGGACTTGTCCTCTGTGGTGGAAATTCCCATTACTCTGGCTGTGTAGTATTATAGGGTTGGCTTTTAAACTATAACTGTCGTACTGAGCTTGAGGCAAGGTATTTGTGGGGCCATATGTCTGTCTTGAGAGGTGTCTGTCTAGCAAAGTGTCTTTCAGGCAAGGGTTAAATGATAAAAACTGTACCACAGTTCTGGAGGCCAGAGTCTGAAGTCATGGTGCGACTAAGCTGGGTTCCAACCAGAATGCCTAGGGACCATCCCTGTCTCCTATGGTCTTGGTGTTCCTAGAAGCCCTTGTTGATACTCAGACTGAGCACACACCACTCCAGGATCCCCCTGCTTTATGCCGTGCATTCTTGCTCTCATCAGCTGGCTGGGTCCTTCAGCTAAACACAGATGGAAACTATGAGTAGTTGAGTTGCTTGTCTAGTGCTGGCAGAGCTGTCCTCATGAATGTCAAAAGCTTGTGGGCACCGAAGATGCCAGACTTGACTGAGGTTTACAGTCCTGAGTACCAGAATCTCACGATCCTGGTTCTAAGGTCATATACATATAGCTCTAGATACTCAGCTTGAAGTCTTACTGACCCAGGCTTCAGTTTGTCAGTGTCCTGGCACTGGCCAGCTGGAGTTATCTTTGGCCCCTATCAACTTCTAGAGGAGAAGCAATCAGAACCCATGTAATGTTACGGCTTTCAAGCTTTCTGTATCATGATCCATGGCTCCTAATGGTAGCAAATGTCACAGTTCTTGAGCCTTGGATGTCAGGACCCTTGGCCTTAAGGCTTGGCAGCAATCTGGGACACTTCCAGAAATGGGGCTGCAGGTTCCTCTACAATCTTCTTTATACCTTCATGTTTTCTGATACCTCTGATCATGCAGGCTGGGCCACCGGCCACTCCCTAGAACTCTTCTGAGCTGCCTTCCCGCAGCTCTGTGTCCACAGTTGGCTCTGCCCACCACTGCTGCTGCTTCTCCGTGATCTCCTCTTGGTATTTCTAGCACAGGCTCCTCAATTTCTGAAAAAAAAACAACAAAATACAAAGTAAACAAAGTCAAGACCTCTTGGAAGAAGACTTCTATTGGATTTCAGGACCAGGAATAGTAAGGAAGTATGTCTTTCAGTTGACTTGAAAAGTGAACCTGCTTATGTAATCCGAAAGGGATGTAGATCACAATACACTTCATGAAAATCAAAGGTGGTGTCGCACCAACCACAGCCCTTCTGTTGGGTCACCAGGGGAAATGCTTTCCTCTGCCCTGGATGAATATAATTGCAGGGTTATTTAGAGCTCCCTACAGTAGGCTTTGTGGAGTGGTCATGGCTGGAACACATCTTCAGCCATGTATTATTGACTCTCTGAGACTTCTGGAAGAGCCTTAGAATGATTGTAAAGTGTACAAAGTCACCAACTTGCTATGTAAGCAGTGTGGCTGCTAGCCAGAGAATGGGCAGTTTGGCTGATGGTTCTCTGCCAGACCTCAGGGAAGGGCCTGTAAATGGCCGCTTTGGACAGTTTCGGTTACTTACAGAAAGCATTAGCTGTGTGTCCACAGAGAAGACCTAATGAGAGCTCAGCACAAAACTATCCTGGCAACATTCAGCTGTGCTTCATAGCACTCAACCTCTGCTGCTGCCATCCAGGGATGGGCCGGTCCCTCTGTCAGTATCATTCTTGTCACTGGGTTAAATGAGATCAAGAAACAGTTGGTGAGAGCAGACTTCCTTCCACATGACCTCATCTTAATTTCCTTCTATATGTAGACCCTGGTTTCAGCACAGTAACATCCTTGGGGTCCACTGGACACAATCGCTCAGACCTTCCTTCCTCTGTCTACCCCCTTCTGTGTCATGTGCCTTCCTCATTGAGCACAGTTCACAGAGGTCTACATGTACTTGGAGACACCCCTGTTCTGTCATCTCTCTGCTGAATCTGTTGGTATATCACATCCCTTCCAAGGACACGGAGAAGGAAGGTATCTGGGAAAATCCCCTTTGTGCTGTGGTGGTATCATGGGGCCAGCCAGCTCCATGACTTCCTGCCTGAGCTATTCCTCTGGTCATGGCTGGTCACGGCTGGGCTCACCCATAGCCCTCAGCAACCTCTGCCTTAGGAGCTCATATCAACACTGATTCTATTACAGCCATGTCTCTTCCTGTCCTGCTCCTGGCCTTCCCAATGCCCCACCCTCAAATCACGTACTATCAGCTTATATCACCTCTTCCCTCATTCCCTTCTTGATTTTCTCTGTGGGGGGGTTCAAAGGTGAAATATTTCTACACTTTAGCATGGGGCCCGACAGGCTGAGTATGTAACAGAGAGTGTGTGCTCTTCCTACACCCTGTGCCCTCTGCTCCACTCTGTCATGTCTGCCATAGAGGGCACTACTCTATGAGCAGCACTGGAGCAGCTAGGCACTGAAACCTCTTCAGGGAACCTGCTGACAATGCCCTTCGGGCTTTGAATCAAACATAAATTTGAATCTAATTATTTTAATTACAACTAAGATTTTTTTTTTTTTTTTGGTCATCAGTTAGGTTGCTCAAAGCAATACATCTTCCTTCGAAGCAGACACCTGAGAGGTTAGTACCTTCTCTCTGTAAGTTAGAAAATAATGTGCATTTTAAATTTTTTATTGTATGTGGTTGGTTGGTTGATTTGTGTAGAGGAGGTATGTGCGTGTGTTTGGGTGTGTGCACATGTACCACAGCATGTGAGTAAAAGTCAGAGGACAACCTGTAGGGGTGAGTTTCCTTCTTCCACTAGGTAGGTTCAAAGATTCAAACTCAGGCTGGCAGGCTTTGTGGCATTGCTGTGGGTCCTGATATCTCTTTTCTTTTAATTTTATTTCTTTTAAAACAGTTTTTACCACAATTTATTTACTTTGCATCTCAGCTGTAGCCTTTCCCTCACGCTCTCCCACTGCTGCCCTCCTTCCCTCTTCTCCTCCCATGCCCCTCCCCCTGTCCACTGGTAGGGGAGGTCCTCCTCTTTCCATCTGACCCTAGCTTATCAAAGTCTCATTAGGACTGGCTGCATTGTCTTCCTCTGTGGCCTGGCAAGGCTGCTCCCCGCTCCCACGGGGAGGTGACCAAAGAGCCAGCCACTGAGTTCATGCCAGAGACTGTGCTTTACTAGGGAACCTACTTGGACACTGAATTGCCATGGGCTACATCTGTGTAGAGGTTCTAGATTATCTCTGTCAATGGTCCTTGGTGGGAGTATCAGTCTCAGAAAAGACCCCTGTGCTCAGATTTTTTGGTTCTGTTGCTCTCCTTGTAGAGCTCCTGTCCCCTCCAGGTCTATCTATCTCCCACTTCTTTCATAAGATTTCCTGTACTTTGCCCAAAGTTTGGCTATGAGTCTTAGCATCTGCTTCAATACCCTGCTGGGTAGAGTCTTTTCAGAGGCCCTCGGTGGTAGCCTCTTGTCCCGTTCTCTGCTTTCTCCCTCTTCCAATGTCTATCCCATTTGCCTTTCTGCATGAGGACTGAACATCTTACCCAGGGTCCTCTTATTGCTTAGCTTCTTTTAGGTATACAGATTTTAGTATGTTTATCCTATATTGTATGTCTATTATCCACTTATAAGTGAGTATATACCATGTGTGTCTTTCTGCTTCTGGGATAACTCATTCAGGATGATCTTTTCTAGTTCCCATTATTTGCCTGCAAATTTAATGATTTCATTGTTTTAAATTGCTGAGTAGTATTCCATTGTGTAAATGTACCACAATTTCTGTATCCATTCCTCTGTTGAAAGACATCTGGGTTGTTTCCAGATTCTGGCTATTACGAATAAAGCGGCTCTGAACATCGTTGAGCAAATGTCCTTATTGTGTACTTGAGCATCTTTTGGATATATGCCTAGGAGTGGTATAGCTGGGTCTTGAGGTTTCTTAAGGAGTGATATTTCTTATGAGGAAAAAAATGGCTTTCCCAATTGCAGCCTCTCCTCCTTCACCTCCCTGTTCTACGCGGCTTCTTTCATTCCAACAAAGGTGCAGGGATTGGAAATCAGCAGGGCTTCTCCTCTGATGGCATCTGCTGCTTCTCAGCCCACTTTGGTCCCAGACTGAGGAACCAGCACAGTGAGTGCCAAGACACTTCAGTCAAGTCTCCCACCCAGACCAGAGAGTGGCTGAGCACTCTCTCCATTTAATTTCTCTTTCCTGTCCTTTAAGTAGGTCTTGACTTTTAAAACTTTGAGTGTCACCTGAAAAGAATGAAGCCCAAACGAGGGTTGTGGAAGATGCCACAAGTCTCCCATGTCCTCTGGGCTCTGGTGAATCACCACCCCTGCCTGTTAACTGCTTCCTTGGCTGAAGGCTCCCATCTCATCCAGCTGTCATCTACCCTTGCTCTGGACTTACCTTCCCTGTACTGATGGCTGGTCCCTCTGGCTTGGGTGGTATAAATTTCAGGTTGTGGCGGGGACATCAGTTCCTGTCCCTATTTTCACTGAGTCTCTCACTGGCCTCAACCCTGTCTTAGTATCTGTGAGGGTCTGCTCACGACTGCAGGGTTTCCACTCTTGGGAAAGCTGCTCCAACAAGACCTGGGTGAGGACTAGGCTCTCTCAGAGAGACTTGGTAGAAGAGAGTTGCAGGGTCTTGTCTAAACAGATGAAGTGAGTTTAAACTAAAATCAGTTTTCCCTAGAAGTGGGTCTACATCCTAGGGTGGGAGATAAAATGGGTGGGCTCTCTTTTATGGTAATTTTTTTGCATATGACAAAATCAATTCTTTGAATATAATAACTTCTCCAGCACAGCAATGAACTTGATGTCTGACCACCGTCTTTTTGTGAGTCTAAACTACTCACTTAGTTTAGAAAAGCCCAGTATCACACTGGGTAATTTGAAACACATTTAAAGCATAGAATTGGCATTTTTGTTTCTCCTCAGCAAAATAGGGAGTCCCAGCCAATCTTGCTGGTTTTATTTATAGCATTTTATTTCCTGAGAGAAGACAGGAAAAGTGAGTCCCTGCCTGCCCCTCTTGTCTGACTCCTCCCCGGGCCCCTGTCTGGAAAGCTTTGGGTGGACTTGTAGGAGGGGCTTCAGCTCAGAGGGGCTGGATTTGGACTGAGTAGCCAGGTACTTTGAGCAAATGGTGAGACCAGAGGAGGAATTATGACCCTCCTTAGAAAGAATGAATTAAACGTGCCTCCGCGTGTGTCTGATTGACAGGCCTCTTGGGGAAAAGGCGTATAAAAGAGCCGGTCACTGCCTGGAGGCAGAGAGAGCATCGACTGTCAGCAGCCTCCCTGGCCAGGTCCGGTGGCAGCTGGTTTCCTCGGGACAGGACTCAGAGTACAGATACCGGTCGTCATTCGTCATTCATTTTCAAATACATCAGGTACCTTTTTTTATTTCTAAGACATTTCATTGGTTGTGATTTTTTTTTTTTTAGGAAAGTGCAGATGTCACCTCTGATGCCTTGCAGAGTGGCTTCCTCACCCCAAGTTTGTCTTGCATAGGGACCTGCCAGGAATCTTTGTCTCCAGGGCCTTTGCCTGTCCTGCCCACAGCAGGAATCTAATGAAGTGAGGATCTGCCTGGCTTCATTCCTAGGGTGGGAAGGACACACGGACATTTTCTACTTTAAAATCAGAAGGTTCTCCACTCAAATTTGTAATGGAGGAGGAAACAGAGAAAGGACTGTCAAAGGATCCATTGAAAACGTGAAAATAATTAGAGGGATTAGAGGGATCCTGACTTGAAACATTTTAAACATCTGAACAAGTTGTTGCTGTCATAATAATGTGTGTGTGTGTGGGGGGGGTTGTCACTGAAGGGAGGACGGACGTTTGGGTGGCTGCTTGGATAATTTGCATACAATAAGAGTTGGTAGCCTGGGGCAGCTAAAAGAAAGTGGTATGGTGGAGCGGGGAGGGAGAGGTAGGCAGAATAGTAGGGGTCGAAAGGGCATAGAGACCACCCAGCAAAGGCAATTTCACTTTGAATGTTCCCTGAAGTGAACCCTTTAAGACCTATATAAGTTGTGATAACAGCCCGTTGCAGAAAACCTTCATGAACGTCTACCCATAAACCTGCAGTGTAGACTTGTGGTCAGGGAAGAGTTCAGGGGAGGTGTGTGTGTGTGTGTGTGTGTGTGTGTGTGTGTGTGTAGCTTGGGTGCAATTGCACTGGCTGCCAGGAAGCTTGTTTCAGGACTTTTCACTCCTTTGTCCCTTTTTGAGTTTGGGGACGCAACAAAATGAGATGGGATCTTAACTAACAACTGCTGTTTATTTGTGACACGCCTGATTGGGGTTGACTTTCACCCAAACACAGGTTAATGTAGTCTGTTTCTGCATGTACGCTGGACAGCTTGAGGTATAAAATGTCATTTTGAGATGACTGAGCCAGCATCTGTCCTTGGGATAAGGTGGAAGTTGGGGATGGGGGTTCAAAGACAGGTGTCCTGAGGCACACACCTTGTTAATGACTCAGGGAGAGGGAAGGCCTTCAGGTGTGGACTCTGAAGAGTCTCTGAAGCGCCTGACAATGTCTGCCTCACACTTGAATTCTCAGAGATATGCCACTTCAAGACCTGACATAGGAGCCCTCCAGGTCTTGGTTAGCTGTGTCCCAAATGGCTCCATGAATATTCATTTGCTTAGGGTCTCCCTTCAGCACCCCAGAGAGGCCGATATTTTAAGGTGTTTTTTTTTTCAAGCCATGGACAAGGAAACTGAGTCAGAGGATGAAAAGTTGGGTGGCAAAGCTAGTGTTAGAGCTCAGGTGAGATGGTAAGTTTGGTTGCCTTCTGCAACTTGACCTTGCACTCAGTGCATGGGCACTGGTGACTGCTATAGGAGCCAAGCCCAGGTCCTCTGAAACTGAGGATCTTGCCCTATTGCTGTCCTCCAGGGAGAAAACTTTCCCTCTGTGGGGCCACTGTTTCCAGCTTAGCAAAGTGTTCTGGTGAATGGGACTGCTTGGATGTCCTTATCCATGAGAAGCTAAGCCATATAAGCCATCGAACAGAGATGAGGGACTGCAGTGTATGGGTCAGTTTCCACAGGGCTGGGTGTGACAGGCCATAGCCCCGTACTCCTCTCGGATGGGAAGCTAAGACCAAAGCACAAGGAAGCCGCTAAGGAGTTAACAGAGGAGCCAGGCTCCAGGCCAGGCCTCCTGACTTCTGATCCAGGGTCTGCTGAGCCAACTTAGAATCCCTGAGAATGGAAAAACAGGCCTGCAGGAGAATAGAAAAGCATGGTAAAATCCTTGCTGAGTGGAAGTTTCTGCTCGCCCTAAGAAGAATGTGGAGTTTATTCCTAACTTCAAAATACAGTCAGTATTGATTGTGTTTAATTCCATTATGCATAACTGGTTTTCCCAGATAGTTACACAGAGTGCCTTTTCAGAGAGTTCTAACTCTGCAGGATACTCCACGGGTCTAGGTCTCCTGGACTTAAGTCTTGGCAACTGGTCTACGGCAGAGTCTCGGGGAAACAAACAATGCCCTGGCCCAGCCTCCACTTGCTCCTCCAAAGAGACAGTCACAGCCACAGGACCCCCAAGTTGTCATGGTGATAGCACAGCAAGGGGGCTTAGAACCCCCTCACCTCAGTGTCACGGTGAGGCAGCAGGGTAAATGCTAGTAGCAATTGGAAGAGCCTAGCTGGGGAGGAAGTGTCTTGTCTAGAGCTTTGCTTCCCACAGATACATTTGCTTCTGATTTTTGTGTGAAAACTGTTTTTCAAAGGTCACGTGAGCAAACTTCCCAGTGACACTCAGGCTGCAGCTGTGCAATCATCGCCCACGAGACTGGTTTTCTCCTAAGTGTCACGAGTGGAGACAGGATGCTCTGGGCACTGGCCCTGCTGGCTCTGGGCGTGGGGCCAGGAGCTTATGGTGAGTACGGACATAACCCGTGTCTCTGTTTGCAGCGTGGCTTAGCTGCAGGCTAGAGGCAGCATGCAGTTGTAGTTGCATCTTGCATAGGAAGACATAATGCTTTTTCTTTCTTTTCTTCATTCTTCCTTTTTCTTCTTTTTTTTTTCCAAGACAGGGTTTCTCTGTGTAGCCTTGGCTATCCTAGACTCATTTTGTAGACCAGGCTGGCCCTGAACTCACAGAGATCTGCCTGCCTCTACCTCCCTGAGAGGTGGGATTATAGGCGTCTGCCACCATCCCCAACACATGAAGGTTTCTTAACTTCTTGTAGATAAAAATATTTATGGACTTTTGAGTGGTCTGTCTCGGACAGAGAGATTGTCTTTCGGAAACTAGGAGTAAAGACCAATGTGGTGCATCAGTGGTGAGGTATTTGCTTCACATAACTTGGCCTTTGTGCATTATTATAATTTATAGAACTTGGACTGCCAGTTTAAGTAGCAATGGTCACAGAGTCTAATTATCTTCATTGTGTTACTGTCAACATCTTTATTAAGATGATGATATTTGTGTCTCTGTAAGCAGCAGTTTATTCTGTTATCAGTGGCCAGGCACTTGGTGAGAAGCTACGCTTCGTTTTAACATTCTAGTCTATTATTTTGAATTATTGAACCTGTTTTAATTATGATGAGATCCTGGTTACTTTTCTCATTGAAGTTGGTGGTGACTTCACTCACTGATAGCGTGCTCAGTTGTCTCAGATCCTGGCCTGTAGAGTACACTGTTTATCAGTCCCTGAAGGCATTTCTGCAGAAATGAAGAGTTGTCTACACCATCTCCTTAAAGCAGAATATCATCCCGAGGGTGCGGCAAAGGATTTAGTGGATCCTAAAATCCTACGTGCAACAAAGTCTAAGGCCCCCTTTTATTCACTCTCTCTTCCCCAGTCCCATGACAGAGGGGAGGCTGGGCTCAGCCCAAATCTGGAACAAATAACCACAGGGGTCAGGGGGTGGAACTCAGAGGCCTGGTCTGCAGTGCGCTGTGGGCATGTGCACACTGCTGGCGTTTATGGATGGCGCCATGTTCCGGGTTCATACTTGCTGCACGGTAGCCCTGGAGAAAGCCAGCCTCCGGCACCGCGGGGAGGCTGCTCCAGCCCAGCCAGCGTTGGGAGTGACAGACACAGGGAAGAAGCCCTTGCGAGCTCGAGGCCCTCCGGCCTGCAGCCCAGAAAGCCTCAGCTTCAGCCTGTGGGTAACTGTGCCCCTGTGATTCCTTTCAGCAGCTGGGGAGCACCGCGAAGACACGTCATTTGACCTTTTCGGCATCAGCAACATTAACCGGAAGACCATTGGTGCGAAGCAGTTCCGAGGGCCTGACCCTGGGGTGCCCGCTTACCGTTTTGTACGGTTTGACTACATCCCCCCAGTGAACACAGACGACTTCAGCAGGATTGTCAAGCTGGCAAGGAGAAAGGAGGGCTTCTTCCTCACGGCCCAGCTGAAGCAGGACCGCAATTCCCGGGGCACACTCTTGGTGTTGGAAGGCCCTGGCACCTCTCAGAGGCAGTTTGAGATTGTGTCCAATGGCCCAGGGGACACCTTGGACCTCAACTACTGGGTGGAAGGCATTCAACATACCAACTTCCTGGAGGATGTGGGCCTGGCTGACTCCCAGTGGAAGAATGTGACCGTGCAGGTGGCCAGCGAGACCTATAGCCTGTATGTAGGCTGTGACCTTGTTGACAGCGTCACCCTGGAAGAGCCGTTCTATGAGCAGCTGGAGACAGACAGGAGCAGGATGTATGTGGCCAAAGGTGCATCTCGAGAGAGTCACTTCAGGGTGTGTATGCAGCAAGGCAGCCTCGGGACAGAGCTTTCCAGGGAGCTCACAGCGATGGGCAACTCAGTGCAGCAATTGTGTTGGGAAAGGTGTAATCCTTCCATAGAGAAACATGTAACAGGTGCTGTGGCCCATGTGTGCACACTCTACATGCCTGTACATACCACATACACATTCACACATATCACAATGCTCCCTTGTGCAGCACCTATACTTTGATATTCACAGACATGTGCACACTCAAGTGTGTGAACATACCACACGTGCGCCTGCACACCACACACACCTATACATCTGCTGCAAGTGCATACTTGTATAATGCACTTGCTTATGCAATATGTGAACACACCATGCATTCACATTCCTTGCACAAGCACGCAGAAGCATGCATACCATGGCCACACACCCTTATACATATACTCATTTGTACATGTGTGCACACGACAGACACATTTGCACTCATAAACATAATGCTGACATGTGGAATTACACACATACACAAGGGACACATAAGAACTTGTGTACACACATGTGCACCATGCTTCTGTACACATGGCACCTATGCACACACATATAACAATCAACTCAGTATGCACAGAATACATACTCCTAAGCTATGAGAAGTGGATCTGTATCAGGGTATATTGTTCTTGGATGCCTGAGTGAGGTGCTGAGATTCCTAGAAACTCCAAATTACTTTAGTAGGCCTGAAGCCACATCCTAGCTCTTACTCTGGGAATAAAGCAGTTGGTGCACTAAGGAGGGACTGAGTTCCTCAAACAAAAGCTGCTGCTTTGGGAGTGGATAACTCCCTGTCCCCTCGCTGCAGCTCAGGAAGTTTGGATCCTTCTAAAACTGGGAATTTAGAACCTGTAATGTTGGATCTTAGATCTAATTTTATTAAATCCAGTATGCAGAGAGCTCTTGGATTAAAGGTGTGTGCTAAGGCTGGGTGAACCACATTGTAATCATCCATTTACAATAAACAGAAAGCAACAACATGGCATTCCACTCCCATGTGATTATATACCCCAGATATCTACCTGGTAATCTATAGGGAGCAAAAGCTGCCTGTCCCTAGGCCTTCCTAATTCTCCTCCAAGGTTAATTTTCTCCTAGTTAGAAATATTTTTATGCTAAACCTCTGCATGCATCTGTGTGTATGCATACATGCTTGTGTGTGTGTGTGTGTGTGTGTGTGTGTGTGTGTATGAGAGAGACTAGTCACATTTTCAAACTAACAGGAATAGGGTAACTGATATAAAGAGACTTCAGAAATGCGGGGTAAAACAGAGGTGACCCAGGGCTGTTGGAATCTTCTATTCTGCATTTATCAGCTTCCATTGAACTTGTGGTTTATATGTAGTCTGGTTCCTCTGTCTCCCTCCAGGGCTTGCTGCAGAATGTCCATCTCGTGTTTGCAGATTCTGTGGAAGATATTCTAAGCAAGAAAGGCTGTCAACACAGGCAGGCAGGTGTGTGAGCTCTGATCCAGGAGTTTCTGTTCTGTCTGAGTAGGTTGCTGCTGGGCCATGTGTGTGTAAGCCCTGTTGGAGACTTGGGTCAAGTGCTTTTATCCTCTGTGGGTGAGTTTGCTGGGCAGCTTAGACGTCCAATCCTTGAAAGTGATAAATTGTCAGTTATCATTACTGAATAGATTTTAAGAATAACAATCCCATTTGGGGGGGCAGTTCTGAGGAGATAGTCCAGTCCATGATCAAGATCATTCATACCTTTCATGGCTTCTGAACACATTCTAACATGTAGGTTTCTTCAACAGGATGTTTTAGGCTTAGAGTTACAAGTCAACAACACATACAACTATTAAAAAGAAACACTTAAACATTTCTGGAAGTTCTGAGCCATTCTTAATAAAGTGGACTCACACAGAAATCTAAATCTGTTCCTTTAGGATGGGGAGTAAGAACCGGCTAACTGGATGTATGTTCTTCCATCCATAAGTCAGGACCCACTGTGAGTTCTCCGCTCAGAGCTGGGGCCTGCCAGAGACTCCCATTCTTCTCCATGGGTCACGCCAGACTCCAAGATGCCAGCTAGCTTATAAGGCTGATCTCAGAGTGTGGTTTCTTTGATGTTTCTCAAAATGGGAATGTCTCTGTTACAAGGCTAAGCCACTCAAATTTCATTTCAAATTTTCAAGGTGCGGAAACTGGAATAGATATGGGAGGTACAGATTGGCTCAAACATTTGTCTGTCCAAACCCATTCATGGTAGAGGCAGGGTGAACAAAGGCACAAATTAGTTCATTCTGCTTAACTCTAAGACATGAAATAGAAATAGATAAGCTAAAGATTTTAAAAACATAAATGATGACTAAAATCCACTTGAACCCACTATTTAATAGTGCCCCTGTCTACTGAGCTATAAAAATATTGATATTAGCATGGCTTTTTGTGGTCACTGGCACACTGGATTGCAACAAGAATTTGAGGCCAAGTAATGGACACTCACTCAGTTGTGGAGTGATGCCTGCTATCCCTGCCTTCCCTGGAGCGTCTCACTCTTTTCTGAGGATGACTCTGTTTTTGGATTTGTCTCAAAGCACCTTGAGAAATTAAGGGGGTCTTCTATGTGTGCATGGCCCAGGCAGAGACTTCCTATGATTGCACCAGGACCATGAATCTACCTTTCCTTTGGGGAGCCCTTAGGCAACAGAGCATGATTTGTGGAGAGCAAACAGTGTTGCCTGGAGGTGCTATGTTTCTGGTGTGATGATACCTGAGTTTGCTTTTATTCTGAAAGGAAGCCCTAAGAATTGGCACTCAGGTTGAAATGGGGCATAGGAAAGGTGAAGGGAGAAATGAGTACACAGACTATGTGTTGGAGGGACAGACTATGCGGTTAACAATGAGGACAAGGCACTGATCCTCAACTCCGTTTGATTGAGGTGTGTGATGTGTGACCCTGAATTACAAACGACTTGCCTCCCATAGCTTGTCCTGCCTTTCTCTGTTCCCAGTCTGGATCCCTGCCCTGCCAAGGGATGATATAGGCATACGATATGGGACAGGTTCCTTTTGTCAAGCCCTGGTCTTTCCTGGAAGCAATTGCTACCAAATACTCTTGAGTTTATGGATAAAACTTAGCATGTGGCCACTCCAAGTAAACACAGATTTTTATGGGTTCCAGTTTATAGCTATGGGGGTGACACCCCAGGGTCTGTGCTCCGCTGACCGTGCTTTCTTACCTTTAGCTGAGGTCAACACCATCAGTGAGCACACAGAGACCCTGCACCTGAGCCCTCACATCACCACAGATATGGTGGGCCAGGGTGTAGAGAAGACACAGGAAGTGTGCACACACTCCTGCGAGGAGCTGAGCAACATGATGAATGAGCTGTCTGGACTGCATGTCATGGTGAACCAGCTGAGCAAGAACCTGGAGAAAGTGGTGGGTACCTGGTGGAAGGTAGAGGTGGTGAGCAAGGGGAGTGGGAACAGATGGAAGTCTGTCAGGGAAGCCTCGGGGGCCAGTCCTCCTTGGAGCCTTGCGAGATAGCTAGTCGGGGCTCTGGGGACTAATGCTTCACTACTTTGGAAACACTGGTTAGAAAGACACATTAAGTAGATGTCCAGGACAGGCCCTTCGGGAACACCGTCACTCTCACTAACCGCAAAGTTAGTGAGAGGAAAGATGGAGGGATGCAAGAAGTGTTGCAAATAAAGGCACAGTCAGGGGACAGAAGCACTCCGTAACACATCTGCGGTTCTGGGAAATGCATCTCCCAGAGAATAAAAGGCATCCATGCAGAGGAAGCCATGTTGTGTGAAGGGCTGAGTGCTGAGAGGAGCAGCCCAGGCTTGAGGAATGCCTCTGCCTTACGATTTTATAAGGCTGACGGACTTGAGTGTGTATAGCCCAAAGTGCGTGGAGGCAGGGTGTTCAGTGGCTTAGAAGACGGAGACGAGAGCTGTATTCTCTTCTGGCTGTGCTGCCCTGTGGTGCCCGTGAAATCGTGAGAAGCAGTAGTGGGTCAGGGAGAGCACCACGCAGACACTTCCTGAAAGGCTCCTTTATTGCTGAGGGAGAAAAGCCCACCCCAAGGCCTGTGCAGAGTGCTCTGGGAGGCTGTCTTTTGGGCACAGTTCTCCTCTACCCTAGTTTGCCTCCCCAGGTGGCATCAGTTAATTCCTTGCTTGGTGCCTGGTGATGGTCCTGGCTAGCTTGCCAGATGACCTGGGAACAGAGCTCAGCAGAGATAGGGGTTGTTCACAGGGCAGATCTTTACATCTGCCATGTATTCCAGTCTCCGTCCCTGAGCATGAAGTCAAGGGTCAAGGGAGTGTGTGAAACCCTGAAGCTGCACAAAGCCACAGGGATGGCATGTTTATGTGTGTATTTGTAGTAGAAGGTTCGTGACATTCATCTGATCCCTAAAGCCTATCCCCACCGCCCGTCACCCAGTCCACCATGGGGGAAACCTACGGAGTGCTGAGACGGCCAAGGCAGATGTTTAGTAGCAGTTTGTGCAAGTTTATATGAGTTTTAGATTTTTACCTCCTTTTCCTGGCATAATGTTCAGATGGCCAGAATTATGGCTGTCTTCTTCCATGTTATTGCTCATCACACGATGTCTGTCATGTCCTGTCTGCTGAACAAAGGAAGCATGGTGAATTCATGAATTGGCCTCTCTCCCCTGACCTCTGCCTACTGCATAATGGTGGCTTTGCTTTCATCTCTGAGGCATGTTCAGCCCAGAGGTTGAGAAGTAGGGTGTATGGTTGTCCGTTCATTGGATATTAGCTATGAGGTGAGAAGAGGTATGGAGGCCATGGAAACAGACAGTGTGTATAGTTGAGCTCTGTGACTCAGTCTTTGCTGCAAAGTTCCTGTGGTTTGTGGCACCATCTGTCCTCAGGCAGGGTTGCACCCGCACCTGATGGTTTCGCTGCTTGACCTAAGCTCCTCAATGAAGGAGGACCGTGGAATTCTTATCCTAACCCTCACCTCTCTTTCCAGTCCAGTGATAACCAGTTCCTTTTGGAGCTCATTGGGGGCCCTCTGAAGACAAGAAACATGTCAGCCTGTGTGCAGGAGGGCCGAATCTTTGCAGAAAATGAAACCTGGGTTGTAGACAGTTGTACCACGTGCACCTGCAAGGTGAGTTCCAGGGATAAGTAAGTCCTCCTGCAAGCAGATGTGCCGCCGGCAGGGCAGGCATGTTCACATTGTCATACGCAGATCCGTGTGGCTGGCTATGGCTTGCTCAGCACATATGTACAAAAGATGTTCAGATACATGTAGGGCTCAGCATGAGAGCCTCAGACATAGAAGTGAACATAAATGTCATTTAAATTGACCTCTTTGTGATGTGGAAAAAGAAACGACAGCATGGAGGGTGGAGTGGCTTGTCTAGTGTTGTTGAGCATCGTGGAGAGAGGCAGTGGGAATGGAGCCACCTCAGGGCTCCTATCGTTCGCATTTGATCCCATCCATCTCTGACAGGGCCACCGTGCTGAGCAGAGACGTCAGGAAAGCCTGGTGATCGTCAAGAAAATGTAGATGGTTTAGTTTCTTTTCATTGTTCCCTGTCCGTGTGTTGATCTCAGATACTGGGTGACCTGAAAATGTTCTGTCATTCTTCTTCTTCCCAACCCAAAGGACTCAAAAGCTGATGTTGTCATCTCTCTGCTCATGGTGGGAGGACAGAGTATCAGAGCCATTGGGTCTGTTCCAACCCTGTATTTGAAGTAGAGTTTGTAGATGGAAAAATACCTAGCCATTCTACTGGCCCTTTCCCAGCTCCTGTGACGATGTCCTACAGTCAATGACTGTTTTCCACGTATTTTTTCTATACTTTCAGAAATTTAAAACAGTGTGCCATCAGATCACCTGCTCTCCTGCAACGTGTGCCAACCCGTCTTTTGTGGAGGGCGAGTGCTGTCCATCCTGTTCCCACTGTAAGTTGTTGCCTGTGGTTAGCATGTTGTGAATCCTTGTGATTGCATCTGTTTGTTTGTTTTGTGGTTTGAATAGAGGAGGGCGAGGCTCAAGTTCCTATAGACAGGCAGCGAGGGGAGCAGAGGGTGGCTAAGGCCCACTTCAGCCACCAGCAAGTGGCCGGGAAGCCATTGAGAGCTCTAGAAATTAAGTGCCTGCAGCTGTTCTGGCTCATCGCAGACAAGAAGGCCCCAGTGACCCTGCAGGGACTAAAGTTCCAACTCCCAGGCCAAGAACAAGGCCCCTGTGTCAGTAGCCTCTGTGAGTCAGGAGCTGCCACTAGACCTGAGCTGAGAGAAGACTGAATAGTTGCTGTGAAACCCATGATACGGTAAATAAACACAAAATCCGGAGACTGTTACTCAATGATGCATTCAAGTAACAGAGACATGGTCCAAGTGACCCAGACTGGGACTATGGCGAGGCCAGTTCTGTGAGGTCCAGCACTGTGGAGACAGAGCCGGGCTAACATCAAGGAGTCCCAGAGGTGCTCTAGAGCTCCCTGCCTCCCTCAGAATTCCCCATCAGTCTGTGGATAACCGGGCCAATGATCTGGATCTGGCTTCCAGCTGATGCTTAGTTACAGCTTCCCTTCATGGGTGGGCAAGCCCTTCCCACCCAGTTGTCATCCCTCAGTATTCTGGATGCCTCTGCTCCAGTTTTATTCTGGTGTTATTCTGGTATTTCTTTTGGTGTTTGCCCAGAAACAGAGATACTTGCTCAACACAACAACACTACTATCACAGTGCTGGGTGCCTAAGCCTACTCCTACATTGGCAAGAGTACAATAGACAGCTTGGGTATGACAGCTTAGTGCACTGCCTGTGCTCAGTGTTGTCTCTTGCAGCTGCCCTTCTTTCCTTCCTTTATTATCCAAAGGGATCCCTACTGGGAGTCCCCTATTCAAGAGCACCTACTAAGAGACCTACTGTGTGCTTAGCCTAGGCCCCAGCAACTGGTAGACTATATACCCTGTCTGTGAAATTTTTATTTCAGAAGAATTGCCTTTTAATTGAATCTCCCTTAGTTTAAAGTGTTTGGAAATAAACTAGGCAACCTGTAATTTCAACTGATGGTTGACATGTTATCTTAAATGAGTCACCAGAAGCCATGTAGAAATGTTCTCTTGGTGGCTTTGAATATGCCTCCGGTAGACAAGACTCAGCATTCTCTTTTGGAGCCATCTCCTCTACACTGTAAACTAGCTTCCCTGAACATATCTAGATAATTCACTTAGTACCAAAGCACTTCCCCGTGCTTTGCTCTTCCTATTGAAAGCACCCAAGCCCTCGCCCAGGTGGTAGGCCTCGTTCCTCCTGCCAAGCACCTCCCTACTAAGAAGTCTCCAAAGCAGGCCCCACATGGTCATAGTGCCTGACCTCCCTGAGGCCTGTGGAGAGGGAGGGCACAACCTCATTTGTATGTGTACCTTCTTGGCTAGCTACAGACAATGATGAGGGCTGGTCTCCATGGGCAGAGTGGACTGAGTGTTCTGTCACCTGTGGCTCTGGGACCCAGCAGAGAGGACGCTCTTGTGACGTCACCAGCAACACCTGCTTGGGCCCCTCCATCCAGACAAGGACCTGCAGCCTGGGCAAATGTGATACGAGAAGTGAGTGTCCAGGGCAGGGTGGACGGTTTCCCGCGTGGGTACGCCAGTGGCAGCTATTTGCTGGTGTCTGGAGGCTGCGGCCTCAGGGGATGTTTTGCCAAGTGGGGAGCTTTCTCTTGCATGAAGGTCATGTTCTCTTGCTTGCCCTCTCCAGTGGAAACAGGGATTAGCTGGGAAGGCAGATCTTGGGTTTGGGGATTGCCCAGCCCAGGGTCACAGCCAGAGACATTGATCTCTTCCGGCTTCCTCTATCAGTCCGGCAGAATGGTGGCTGGAGTCACTGGTCACCCTGGTCTTCATGCTCCGTGACTTGTGGAGTTGGCAATGTCACCCGCATACGTCTCTGCAACTCGCCAGTGCCCCAGATGGGTGGCAAGAACTGCAAGGGCAGTGGCCGGGAGACCAAGGCCTGCGAGCGTGCACCGTGCCCAAGTGAGTAGGTGATGCTGGGAGCGGTGAGGGGGTGTCAGCTGCTGGTAACTAAGCCCTGCCCCAACCTAATCTGGTCACTAAATCAAAAGCCAACATAGCTTCAGCACTGAGAGTATGGCTGCTCTGTTGCTCTGACATCAGTGCCTGTCACTGGCTCCATACCCTGAATTCCCGAGTCAGCCTGAAGTCCTCTTTACCATTCACGGATCAGTCAAGCAGACAGAGATTGCCACCTACAGAAAAATAAGCCAGAATGTGAATTTGGACCTAAAGCAGGAAATGAACAGAGCAAGTGTCAGGACAGGGCTTTGCCCGAGTCATACCAATGTGCTGCTCAGGAGACAGCAAGGCTGGGCTCTCACAGAGCACTGGGTGCAGGAGGATTGCTTCTACAACAGATTATCAACCCAGTTCTTCACTGCCCACCTGTCCAATGCAATAAGAATCAGCCCCACAAAGTGTTTCAGATTAGAGGCCCGTTGTGCCGGAGGCATGGCTAAGTAAGGAAATCCGGGCTTCTGGCTAAAGAGGATTGTTAAGTATTTTCAGAGGCAACGCCATCTATCAGCATCTCTGTAGCCAATATCACTCCCTGAATCATGACTAGAAATTCACAGCAGGCCAGTTCCTTCCTTCTCACTCACACACCAGTTCCTTCAACTGCACTGCAATAGCCAAGATATCTCCTTCATCTTCCTGCTGCTCTTGCCAATGCCCATCATACACGCAGCCCTCTTCTCAGCCAGCTTCCCTGGTTCTCGCTACAGTTGATGGCCGTTGGAGTCCCTGGTCCCCTTGGTCGGCCTGCACTGTTACCTGTGCCGGAGGGATCCGTGAGCGCACACGGGTTTGCAACAGCCCTGAGCCCCAGTATGGAGGGAAGGACTGTGTGGGGGATGTGAAGGAACATCAAATGTGCAACAAGAAGAGCTGCCCTATTGGTGAGTAATGAACCATGTCTGCTTGTGTGTGTGTGTGTGTGTGTGTGTGTGTGTGTGTGTGTGAAAGGAGCTGCCCCGCTGGAAGGTCACAGGGCATGCACACGTGAATATGTGTATGCCCACATGTGCACATATACATGACATGTGTTCTTAACACTGTCCCACATTCTCTATGCAGATGGGTGCTTATCCAACCCATGTTTTCCTGGAGCCAAGTGCAACAGCTTCCCTGATGGGTCCTGGTCCTGTGGCTCCTGCCCAGAGGGCTTCTTGGGCAATGGTACTCACTGTGAGGACCTGGATGAGGTTGGTGCCTCTGCCTTGGGGCAGCAGGGTATCCTGTGGAGATCTGGAGAGAGGCTAACTTCCATTTGTCTTCACAGTGTGCCGTAGTCTCAGACATCTGCTTCTCAACTAACAAAGCTTCCCGCTGTGTCAACACCAACCCTGGCTTCCACTGCCTGCCTTGCCCCCCACGCTACAAGGGGAGCCAGCCCTTTGGGGTCGGCCTGGAGGCTGCTAGGACAGAAAAACAAGTAAGTGGCGCTAGCCTTAACCTAAAGTCTAGGCAAGTGGAGATGGGGTGGAAGGGAATGGGCAGCATTGTTGGGAGAGGGGACCTCTTGGGCTCTGTTGTTCATCTGAGCCCTCTCCTGCTGACACAGAGGAATCCAGATGTTTTCATGAAAAGGGCCTATGAACTTCAGCGTAGCAGTTATGTCTTGGTCCATACTGGGATGTTCCAGTAGAATGCTCGAGCCAGGGTAGGGATAAAGACTTATTTCTCACGGTTTTGGAGGCTGGAAATCCAAGACTGAGGACCAGGCATCCAGCTCATGCATTCTCAAGGGTGCCGGTGGCCACCATCTTCCCCCAGTAAGTCCTGTCTGTAGTTCATATTGCACTCACTCTTAACAGGTGTGTGAGCCAGAAAACCCCTGCAAAGACAAGACTCACAGCTGCCACAAGCATGCCGAGTGCATCTACCTGGGCCACTTCAGTGACCCCATGTACAAGTGTGAATGCCAGACGGGCTATGCCGGTGATGGGCTCATCTGCGGGGAGGACTCAGACCTGGACGGCTGGCCCAACAGCAACCTGGTGTGTGCCACCAACGCCACCTACCACTGCATCAAGGTAAGGGTCGCACTTTCCTCAGGCTGAGAGCCAGGGTTCTGTGCTGTGTCCTTCCTTCAGTGGTTATCAGAGGTCTTTGGTCAGTATTAGGGGACTGCGCCTCAGCCTTTTCATCAGCATAGGGTTCTGCTGGTCAATCCTGCTTCCTCAGTGAACAGGCCTGTTCTCTTCAGTCAGTGTAAGGATTTGCCCCCCCCCCCCTCCGTCCCTCTTCAGCGACTCATTGCCAGGAGAGACAGGCCAATTTGGAAGCGATGATCGAAATAGTGAAAAACCTCCAAATTGTCTCATTCCTGCCTACGTTCTACATGAACTTCAAGACTGGACCGTGGCTACACATTTTCCCACAACTGAAGGCATGTAGAGAGCATGGGCCTGACGTGTGTAGCACACAGCTGTCCACCTGAAGCACTGAACACAGGTGGTCTCTCCCTTCACTTTCTTTCCATTCCAGGGACTGTTGTGGAAACCAGCACACACTTGTGGTGCTTGCTGCTGGGGTCCCGAGCCCAACAGCAGTGAGGTGCACAGGCTAACTCCATGCCTGGCCACAGAGTGTAGGAGACTTAAGGGCCCCAGACAAGCTTTCCTGCTTGGGAATCACTTAGCAAGATCCCCAGCAAATGTAAAAAAATTCACGTGTGTAGCAGGGTGTAGTTGTGTTTGGGGAATGAACATTTGATCTGCTACATGAGATGCTAATACAGGTCTAAGCTGCTGTCCTCTCACGAGTGGAAGTGCTGCAGGGTTTCCCGCCAAAAACGTCATTTGAAAAACATAATTACACGTATATTAACTCATTTTAAGTTAAAAGTGGTGAAGTTTTAGTGCAGGAATTTCTTCTGTCAGAGCCTCTTGAGTGGAGATGGCAAGTACTGGCTAAACACTCAGGGCTTTCACAGAAACAAGGAAGCAGTACACACACACACACACACACACACACAGCCCGTTTCCTCCAGTCTGTGTTGCTATGATGACTGCTAGTTTTTAAAACATTTGTGGAATTTCAAACAACAATATGCTAGCTTCAAAAAAGACCTGTCATAGACACACACAATGTATTTACATACACACACACAGGCATCAATGTGGTTGAAACCAAAAGTGTACTTCCATGCCCTGCTCTTCTTTCGTTCCTCGGCTGCCTTGTGGCTCAGGTTTGGGTCACCGTACAGTGGACGGAGTGGAGCAGCTTTCCCACCGTCACACGTATCGAATGTGGAGTGCCGGTGTGGAGCTAGCTAGCCCTGCCTTCTGAGCTTTTTCATTTCAGCACAGGAACTGCAAAGCTTATGCTGTGCACACCTCTCAGAGGGCTTCTTCCGTTGAATGCTGCTCACCTGTGAGGGCTGAGCTTGTGTACATACTGCAGCTCTTGGCTCATTGAATGAGACTATGCGAAAACCAGGACGCTGCTATTCCACGTCCCTGCTGGTTCAAGCAGCCCTCACTCTCCTCTGTTCTCCCAGGTGTCTGGTCCATTCCTCAAGACTTTGGGCTCAGAACAGGGCTCCTTCTGTCTCTACTCATGTGCAGCAGTGACATAATTCCCAGGGTAGGACTTAGAACAGCATAGGTCCAGGCCAGCTGGCTCTGACCCTCATTCTTCTGCTTCTATCTGAGGACTTGTATCAGATATTTATATCTTTGGCTTCCTAAGTCTTGTTTTATTTTTCCCTGTGTTGGAAAGCAGGACCCTTTGGAATGCTTTCGTGCTTATTATTCCTCCCCAACTCACAGGACAACTGTCCCAAACTGCCAAATTCCGGGCAGGAGGATTTTGATAAGGATGGGATTGGAGATGCCTGTGATGAGGACGATGACAATGACGGTGTGAACGATGAGAAGGTAGGGATGGCGCTGCTCTCAGGCACTGACAGGTTGGAAGATGGGACTCCAACTGCTCCTCTGACACATGTTTGTCAACACCCGAAGCCACCAATAGAAAAAGTCATCGCTGCAAATGCTTATTAGCTGGTGCACGGGGCTCCCCTGGGTACAATGCAGAGACTCCTCAGTAACTTCACTTTCTTTGATTGCACTTGAAAAAAAAAACTTTATCAGCTCCCTTTTCTTCTGGTGAGCTGTGTTGGAGGCAGGACACAGGTGCCAGAAAGAGAAGGTTTAGCATGAGGCTCACATAGCTCCCCAAGGATGGGTTCTCTAGGGTGACATTCAGTGTTCTCCTCCATCTACTTTCACATTCTTTTTCACTCACCCATCCATCTGCTCACCTACTCTCTAATCCCTGTGAAGTAGAGGAGACTGCTGCTTTGCAATAGGAAATGCCCACACTCAGAGGACAGGACAGCTGTGAAACCACATAGTGGGGAAGCAGTGCCCGCGGAGACTGACTGGCTCATTTTCTTTGTTGGTTGTCTACTCATAAGCCCTGAACTGTGTTACGGCTCTGTGTTCTTTCTGATGTCCTGTTCTGGTGTTTTTTTAGGACAACTGCCAGCTTCTCTTCAATCCCCGTCAATTAGACTATGACAAGGATGAGGTTGGAGACCGCTGTGACAATTGCCCCTATGTGCACAATCAGGCACAGATTGACACAGACAACAATGGCGAGGGTGATGCCTGCTCTGTGGACATCGATGGAGACGGTCAGTGGCTTGGCTCACTTTAGTGACACAGATCAGGGTGCATGGTTATGAGTGAGTCGGCACTTGGTGTGCTGAGGTTCACAACCACAATCCAACCAGCCATAGAAAAGGAGATTGCATTCACTGAGCATGTACAGACTTTTAAATTTTGATTTATTTCTGTGTGTGTGAGGGTGTGAGGGTGTGTGGAAGGGGGAGGTGCTGCCCGGTGGGTGTGGAGGTCAGAAAACAGCTTTCAGGAGTTGGTCCCCTCTCCTTCTGCCTTCTTGAAGCAGGATCTCTCTGGTTTCTGCTGCCTGTGTGCTCCAGACAAGCTGTTCTGAGAACACCCAGCTGCTTCCCCTGTGTCTTCTACTCAGCTTGCAGGCTGCCATTGCAGATGCCCACCACTGCATCTGTTTTTTGTTTGTTTGGTTTTAATGTGGATTCTGAGGATCAAACTTGGGTCATCATGTTTGTATTAGGAGTACTTTTACCCACAGAACCACCTTACCGACCCCAAGACCTTCACCATGCTGTTAATCTAAACAACAAAATTGTAATGTAGAGATGACTTTCCAGTATGTAGGTTGTTTGTAAATATCACTCCATTTTGTGTAATGGATTTACACATCTGGATTTTGGCATTTCTGTGGCTCCTGGTAGTTGCCTTCCATGAACATCAGGGCAACTGCAATTTTGAACTTTTTAGAGGAGCCCAATTTATCTATATACTTATGAAATTGGTTCCTTAAATAGTTTGCCTTTTCCACAAGCCTCAGGTTCATTCTTGGAAAACCACAGTGCTCTGTATTTTCTTCCTTTGATGTCAATCCCACAGCTGCAGTGAATCCTCCATCTAAAACATCTGAGAACTGGGACCCTCGCCTTGTCCATTTGCTCCCAGAAGGCATTGAGGGGAGCTGTTTGTCTCACCTCCATTCTGGCTTTTCCTTGTTTATTGATAAGGCCTAACCACAGGGCTTGGGTCCCCAGAGAGATGGAGTGATTCAGCAGTACTCTGTGAGTTCTGACAGCACTGCAAGTTGGCATTTTATCCTGAGACTGGTGGCCTCTGTGACAGAGGCCAGAGACCTACTACACCACCCTTGGAACTCAGTCACTCCTTTATGAGGGTGTCTGTGTACCCTGTGAGTCTCACACTCCTCCTCATCCCTTCCCAGCCTGAATTTCCTTCATCCCCTCTGACTCACTCTACCCATCTTGAAGTATATGTTCCTGTAGAACTTCCTAGTCAGTTTCTACATCCAGCGTTATCCTCAGCACAGTCTGGACCACTCTGCCTTCTCAGAGCTCGATGCACTCGGCAGGCACCTCATGTCCATCCTAATGTAGGCTGGTGCATCTGTTGCACTGAGTGGGAGTCTCTGGTTCCTATGCCCCCCTCTCTCATATATATTTATATAGTTAATTATTATCTCTCCAGTGCTGGTAGACTTTCTTACCTATTTTCAGACTTCTAAAACCCTTGCCCATCTATCTTGTACATATTTGTAGAATGGATGAGTCAACATCATCCCAAGGTTACCATGTTCCTATGACTTAACACATGCCTTCTGAGATCCCAATGGTAACCCCCAAAGCAGCACACTCATAGACATGTTACACTCACCCTCTCCTACTTGGGTATCACTGCCCAGAGAATCCCAGACACTCATTGTATTTTAGGTTAAGGGAACTGGATTTTTTTTGAGACAGGGTCTCACTAAGAATGGAAAATAAATCATGGACTCTTCCATGAATCTAATAATCTTTACATTTTGACCTATTCTTAGTGAAATCTTGTCTGTATCTTATCCAGTATGATGGGAAAATGATGTACTTTCTCTTAACTCAGTGTATTACCACTTTGTTTCACCAACAGATGTTTTCAATGAGCGAGACAACTGCCCCTATGTCTACAACACTGACCAGAGAGACACAGATGGTGATGGCGTGGGTGACCACTGTGACAACTGTCCTCTGATGCACAACCCTGATCAGGTGATGGGATGTCTCCAAACAGGGGTCTGTGGTCCTCAGCTGCTGACTAGAGAGGAGCCTTTGAGGGTGACCAACATCTCAGGTCACCATCATCTCATCTCAGGGCGTTCCTCCTCCTCAAACAGCCTCATAAAGATGCTCCTGTGTGGTTCTCATTGGCTCTGCCAAGCATGACAGCATAGTTTTCTATAATCTCAGCTGGAACCTCTTACAGAGCCCAAATCTAAGCACATTATATCTAGTGGCTAAAGGCCAAGGGAGGAAGTAGCTTCCCCTCACTGTCTGGGGGGAACTTGGTCTCCATGGTTACTCTGAGGCAAACCCAGAACTAGCTACATTTCCAGGCTTGCCCTTGAAAGGAACAAGAAGAATGTGAACTAGAAATACTATCTGTTGAGTATATAGTAACAAATGGTGGGAAAAGTGGTACAGTGATTGCTGAGTGGTAGTTAACTACAATAAGTTCCCTATGGGATGGGGCACAGAATAAGAGATTCTGAACCCAGGCATCTGGATTCCAGGCTCTTTTCTGTGTAGACAGTAAGTGATACAGCATACCACATTTTTGCACCTTGGCTCTAGTGCTGGCCTGTAACATAAGGGGAGCAGGTCTTCATGTGCTTCCTCGGGGGGTATTCATGGTGTTCAATTCCTGCTCTGTCCCCCAGACGGATCAGGACAATGATCTTGTTGGAGATCAGTGCGACAACAATGAAGACATAGATGATGACGGCCACCAGAACAACCAAGACAACTGCCCATACATCTCCAACTCCAACCAGGCTGACCATGACAACGATGGCAAGGGCGATGCCTGCGACTCTGACGATGACAATGATGGTGTTCCGGATGACAGGGACAACTGCCGCCTTGTATTCAACCCAGACCAGGAAGACTCAGACGGTGGGTGCCTTCCTCGGTACATGTGTGTGTTGCAAAGCACATGAACAGCCTCTCAGAGCCAGAACTTCTCCGGTAATAGAGCTACTTGAAAATTCGAGTTAGCAGGATGGCTATCTTAAGGTGCAGGGTACAGGGATGGCTGGTCTTCTTTCTAGCCTGCTTGGCAGTTTCAGCTTCTTCCTGTGTGTTTAATATTCTACCAGTAGGGGTGAAGTCTCTTTGTGCCAGGATGGGGAAAGCTCTCAGCATCTGTGTACTTTTGAAAATCTTCGGCAATCACTTAGATAGAAAAAGGGTTAACAGAGTGACAGGATGGGGGGGGGTATATTGTTTTATATCTAATACCTAAGATAGGGAAAGTATAAAATAGAAGGTCTTATGTAAATCAGGGGTCTGTAGCCGTGCAGGCGCTGGAGGAAGTCACACCCCAGAAAGGACTGCAGTCCTGAATAACAAAGCAGGCAGCTGTGCTTGCTAATGGGCTGGTCCTTACTCCCTCCCAGTGCAGGATGATCCAAGCTCTCTTTGGAAGACACTTATCCTGAACAAATGAAGACCAGGAGTCCTGGGGTGTTGAGCCAATATGACTCAGAAGCACGTGAAAAGGCTGGACAAGGCCCAAGGGCAGCTCCAGGATCCTCCCTGCACAGGGAAGAGGACTTTCAGGAGAAAGCTCCCAGCTTGATGCAGACAGTGGGCGGTGGGGTTTGGCTCCCCTAGGAAGGGGACTGGAAGGAGAAGCTAGGAGTATTTTTATTACTTTTAAGATGCTGTTACTGAGGCTGGGGAATGATTGAATTGGTAGGGTACTTGTCCAGCATGATACTCAGTACTACACAGACAAGGACATAGCGGCACTTACCTATAACTAAGGAGGCAGAAGTAGGAGGAAGCCAAGTCATCCTTGGCTCCATAAAAGCCAGCTTGAAGTGAGCCTGTGCTATGATACCCTGTCTCAAGAAATAAAACACACGAACCCCTAATTATGTGTTTCACACAGTAGGGGAGCCTGTGATATTGGATACAGAACGGGACACCAGTTTGAGGAATTGGGGACTCAAGATACCAATCTACATACCAAATATGGTTTCTTTTCTTCTTTTAGAAATAAGAGCAAAATGCCTTACTGCCTCTGTCTTTGGGCATCTCGCTATGGCCAACGACAGGGCAGCTGTAAGCTCACAAGCATGACCTATCCCTCTTTGCAGACCAACCCCATTGGGTCCGCTCTCCCTAGGGAAAGTCATGTGTGCTGGAAAGGTTCTACTTCGAATACCAAGTAAATTAAAATGGTTCCAGTTACAAAGAGCAACAATGAGAAATGAGCTTAGAGACACATTGGCAACAGCCAACTTTCTGTTTTCAACTCTGAGTGTGGGGAGCAGAGAAAGGAGAGAAAGAAAGCTTTCTTATGCAGGCTTTAGCACACCGTGTTATCCTTGGCTGCCATGTTTGCAGTGAGGATGTTTTAAAAAGTGTCCCTGGAATTCCTTATAGCTCTACAAGCTCAAAGTTTTGGAGGCAGTTAACCTGCAATCTACAATTAACTGCCAGGTGTGCAGCCTCAGACCTTAGGAGCCCAGAGGTCTCTGCTTATATAAGTGAAGACAAATACAACTAACCTACCTTGTATCCCTGATTTTTTCTCTTCCTTATCCACAGGCGATGGCCGAGGGGATATTTGTAAAGATGACTTCGACAATGACAATGTCCCAGATATTGATGACGTGTGCCCTGAAAACAACGCCATCACTGAGACAGACTTCAGGAACTTCCAGATGGTCCCTCTGGATCCCAAGGGAACTACACAAATTGATCCCAACTGGGTAATTCGTCACCAGGGCAAAGAGCTGGTGCAGACAGCAAACTCGGACCCTGGCATTGCCGTAGGTAAGCCTGAGACCATGACTGAGGTGATGTGGCTGTGTGGCCAAGTAAGGCCATGTGGACAGGATTCAGGATAAATTTTCTGATAGCCTTACCCTTTCTTGGTGCGTGAAACAGTCTCCCTTCATAATCTGGTTAGGGGCTCTTGGAAAGCACAGGCTCACCTTTCCAGTCTATTGAATTTGGTGTCCAGTTAAACCAGTTCATACTATGGACTCTCTGAAATGGTACACAGTGGAGCCTCTGCCACAAAACGGTCAATTGGGTCACAAGTTCTGTAACTTTGGGTAATCTCTCTGTGAAGAGCATGGGGTATTTAAGCTAATCTAAGCTCTTTAGACCCATGTTTCTGTGACATGGGTCCCTGAGGGGCCCCCAAGGTGCTTTTCCTTGGGCCTCCAGACCATCTATGTTTCCTCTGCCCCTAGGTTTTGATGAGTTTGGATCTGTGGACTTCAGTGGCACTTTCTATGTCAACACTGACCGGGATGATGACTATGCTGGCTTCGTCTTTGGCTATCAGTCCAGCAGCCGCTTCTATGTGGTGATGTGGAAGCAGGTTACCCAGACCTACTGGGAAGACAAGCCCAGCCGGGCTTATGGCTACTCTGGTGTGTCCCTGAAAGTGGTAAACTCCACCACTGGTACTGGCGAGCACCTGAGAAATGCGCTATGGCACACGGGAAACACAGCAGGCCAGGTGAGGAACTGGGCAGTTGATGACCTCTCCCAGACAGATGCTAAACTCCTAGCCCATTCTGGAGAGAGACACCCTTCTGTTCTGATTAATTTTTATTCAAGTAGTAATCACTTTAATAATTGGTGTTGAATACCCACTTTATTAAACACAGTATACCCAGTTCTTTTGACGTGGGTAGCAGGATTGAACACATGTCCAATGTCTTGCAGAGACAGTACTTGACAACGTCAGGCCTGTCTATAGTTCCACATCCAAGAGGCAGAAGATATGAATTCAGATCATGACTGTCTGGGCCAAGTGTTCTCATGCTCTTAGTGCTAACTGTAACATCCTTTGCAGTGGCTTTAGGTGCACGCTATAGTATCCCATAGGTGTGCATATTAGGGTAGATGATATACAGTATTTAAAAAATACAGCATACAAAACAAAATGTACCAACGAGGTAGTACACCAAGTGGGATGTTGCTTTGCATGGTCCAGGAGGAGAAGGATGGTAGAGAAGCAGGCATCTCACCAGTCAACAATGTTGCTCTTCCACAGGTGCGCACTCTATGGCATGATCCCAAAAACATTGGCTGGAAAGACTATACTGCCTACAGGTGGCACCTGATTCACAGGCCTAAGACAGGCTACATGAGGTAAGGGCAGCTGTACATTTCTGTCTAGTGGTAGTCCTTTCAAGACCCTCTTTTCATTGCATAGGCTAATCTTCTTTTCCATTAAACAACCACTCTGCCTTTCCATTGGATGCCCAATGAAAAGGCCAGATGGCTTTTTCACTGCATGGACAATCTGCCTTCTCTGTCTGCCTTCCCATTGGAGAGTATCAAAAGATAAGTGTGCCATAATGAACTCTTATATTCTTCTCTGGATTCCTCAGTTTTAAATGCCTTTGGTCATCAATCTTGCATCCTTACTATACATTACTTACTTTAAAATCTTGAAAAGTAAACTGTGTCTTAGGATACTTGTTGGGTGCTATACGAAGAACTCCACAACTATCTGGGTAGAATTCAGGATAAGCAAATGCTGTCCCACGGAGTCATACCCAGCTGCCTGGTGTTTGTGGATCCTTGAGGGTTTCAGTGAGTGAAGTGTACACTGGTGTTTGAGGTGTGATGTCTCTGCAAAGATGTCCCATCTGTCATGTGATCCATCCAAGAATTCTGTGGCATCACTTCCCACTCTGGGCCAGGAAGGAAGAGTTCTGTCTCTACCCTCAGGCAGCTTTTACAATGGGACAAAGATGAGATTCAGAATGCTCATGGAAAATGAAAGCTATGGGAGCTATACTCAGAGAAAGACCTGGCTCCGAGGAAGAGAACCAGATACCCACTCCCCAAAGCAATCAGGAAAACCATTTACTCTTCACACAGCTTTGGCTCTTAAAGGCAACCTACTAAAAATCTGGGTGACTGTAGTCACACACACCAAGGGTGCATCAGTTTTGCCTATGAGAAGGAATGGGCTCTTTAGAGTCTGCTGTGTGACAGAACTCAGTGTTCCTAAAAGGAAGGCAATTCCTAGCCCTGCCTCCTTTGGGGAACCCTGAGAAGAGGGTAGGGATCCCTCTGGGCTGGGCTGGGTGTAGCTCAGTGGTAGAGCACAGAACACTTGGTCAGCATATACAAGGTCATGCTTTCACCCTCAGCACCAAACAGGCAGAGTAGATTCCTCTAGGTCAACAGCTGGCATCCAGAGCCAACCCCTGGCCTCTGGTAAATGTTCAAGTTCTCTTTCATCTTTTACTTCCTTTCCTGTTTTAGAGTTTTAGTGCATGAAGGAAAGCAGGTCATGGCTGACTCAGGACCAATCTATGACCAAACCTATGCTGGTGGACGGCTAGGTCTGTTTGTCTTCTCCCAAGAAATGGTCTACTTCTCAGACCTCAAGTATGAATGCAGAGGTGAGTGCACGCTCACATCAGGGAATGTTCTCATAGGGCCAGGATGGGCTGGCATCTACTTTTCTGTCCACAAAGGCTTCATCTCAGGGGAATGAACTACCGCCACGAGTTAGGACTTTCGCTCTTCCCAATAAAGATACAATTTAGGCAACTTAAGTTTGTTCCTTCTTTTTTCTTTCTTTTTCTTCTTTCTCTTCTTTCTTGATGGCTCTTTTTTTGTTGTTTTAAATTAAGTCTGAGTGGCTTTGGTAGGACAAATAATTTCTTATCTGTCACAGGCTCTACCTGCCACGGTAATGAGTTCTATAGTTTCTTGTTTCCATACCTTCTGAATTTCTAAGAGCATGTTAGATTACTATCTTCACTAAAAATTGAAAGAAGAAAGGAGAGGATGAAAGGAAAGGGGGATTAAGTGGGAAGGAAGGGAAGAAGGAGGGAAGGAAGAAGTGAGGGAAGAAAAGAGGCTAGAAGTTTATTTATCTGAACCAAATTATAAATCTGAAAGCAAGCTTGATTCCAGTCTGGTCTAATGACATGACTTGTACAGAAGTTGGTAAAGCTCACAAATATTGCCCAATGTTCATACCCTGAAAACAATACACAAATTAAAAAGAAGCAAAAGTAAGAACATAATTTTTGCTCCTTCTTCCACTATGTTTGGATTTCATTGAAGCTCTTTCTTTCTTAATATCTCCACTCATTAATACACTCATCTATGCATGCATCCTTCCAAAAATTTATTTACTCCTCCATCCAAACACCCATTCATCCTTTTTATCTTTCTGTTCATTCACCCATCTCTTATCTGCTCATTCATCCAAACATCTCTTGGTCATCCCATCAATCTTTTCTACTCATCTTTCAATGTATACCTTCTTAAAATTAAAATGATGATATTTGAGGTTATAGGTAAAACAGAGGCAGGAGGATCACTTCATTTGAGGCCAGTCTGAGCTATATAGTGAATTCTAGGACAACCTCATCTTCAAGTATGTGATGAAGAAAATAAACAAAATAAAATACCCCCTGGTTGCTTCATCCTAATTCCATTGTTCCTTCTCTTCTAGATGTCTAGAGAACAGGCTACGGTTCCAGCAATGTGCTACAAATACTGTTTCCTAGACACATTGGTCCATCTTGGTACTTGCAGCTTTTTTGTCTTGCGGCATTTCCTATTTCTTGACCTTACCTGAGTGGATCTTCACCTCCTTCGTCAGCACCAAGTCTAAGTGCCTTCAAGGAATAAACATCAAGGGAGTTCCAAAATGAGCATCTAGCCTGCTATTGGAAAGCAGTTTGATGAAATATGAGACATACTGTGGAGTGAAAACTGAGCATGTTTTTGCATTGCCTTTTCTTGTTTGTTTAAAAAGAATGACGTTTACATGTAAAATGTAATTACAGTATTTATGTGTATATGAAGTTGAAGGGACTATTGTGTTTAAGTCATTCTCATAAATTAAGCATGAAAAATATTGCTCACCTACTTTCAGTGCTTAATGTTGTCACTGTTCTTGGATTCGTGCTGTTCTACAATAACACACAAATCCTGTGAGGTTGATTATGAAGAAAGATCAGGTGAACTTGGCTGCAGTAAGAAAGAGGCCAGAAGATAGTCATATGAGACTGTGGCCCTTGTCCAGTGTTGTGAAACACTGACCAATAAGAACATAGAAAATGATTGCAAAGTTAGATGAAAACCACTTTTTTATTCCTCTTGGCCCACAGTTCCAGCTGACTTGATAAAGAAAGCATGTCCTTTCAGAGGGGAATCCTTCAGGGTTCCAGCTCTGGCTTCTCAGAGCTTTCATAACAAAATCTCAGCATAAGTAATTTCCTGTTAAGCTGGCTGTGTGGGTTGGGCCTTGTGGGGCTCTCTACCTGGCTGGAAGTCATGACTGTTGGGATCTCTGTCTGGGCATCCTTCCCTGTCCCTGCTATTAGGAAATGGACTGGCAGGAAGTTGGCAAATGCACTTTGGTACCCTACTCCTACTCTAGGCTTCCAAATGATACAAAAGTTGCTTTTGCAGAATTTGGTAACACATTTTATTAAGGTTCCAGGTACAGTTGTTTTGTTAATATTTATTAAATGAATTTGGAATGATGCTCTACTCACTGATAACTTATTTTAAACAAAGTAACAAGTATGTAGTATAATTTCTAGAAATAAACAGATGACAAGGATATAATGATATAGAGATACACTTACCAAATATCTGCTGGTTCAAATACAAGGCTCTATGTCATGATAAAATGGAACCTTAATATGCACAGTTACCAATGATTTTAATTCAGTTCTTCCTACTGTTATCTATTTGCTGTATATAGGTTCTTTTTATTTTAATGCTGAAGGAAACATCATTTGTTGTTTTTTTTTTCCAGGCACACCCATTCATCAGTCACATCATAACAGTCACATGCTTGATTTAGATTATTTTCTTTTTCCGCTTTAAGCTGCATGATCTCCCAGCAGGAAGTACTGTCTCTTTCACTCCACATGAGTTCAGTGGAAGTGTATCTTGCCCCTCAGGTGGGGGTGAATCATAATCCCCTTTCTGATAATGGCAACTGCATTCCTAAGTCAGACAGAAAGAACCCATGACTTTGGTCTGGGTTTCCACAATTTGTCTTGACACAGTTATTTGTATTGGCACCATTGAGGGTGAGTTTCCTTGTGTTTTGTTTTCCTGCACTTTTTACTTTTGGTGAAACTGTATTCCCAAGGCCAACAAGGCCTTCTGACCATGAGGATGTGAAGGGCATTTAGTCTTTCACTTGGGGCATTTGGTTGAATGGTACAAGGTGGTGGGGATGATGTGAATACGTTCAATGTACCATATTATTTTTGTAAATTATTTATGTAGTTTTAAAAAACAAGAGCTTCTCATATACATTAATGAAACATTGTCCTTTTTTTTGCCAAAGATTGTAAATATTTATTTATTTGTTCATTGGGTCAGATTTTCACCACTGAAACCCTACGTTTAGCTACAGCTTCATTTTTATAACAAAGATTAACAACAGCAAATAAATTATAAAAAGGTTTCTATTAATGAATCTCTCTCCCTTTTTTAAAAGAGTTAGTGGGGTTCCTTCTCGAGGGGGTTGGGCATTTCACCTAGGGAGAACCCACATTTTGACTCTTGATACGGAAAGGGCGTTGTCCTTTGGCTGCAAGTTTTCCTGGTGTGTGTGCAGGTTAGACGTTCAAAGCAGTTGTATTTTGACACAGTCCTCCTTCCACTGAAGATCCGAGGGTGCACAGTACTCAGTCCCTCAGCAGAACCCTAGCTCCTGGTTCTCATTGTCAGGCAGAGCCTTTCAGTGACTCCAGGAAGAACCACTACAGGGTTTAGAAAAGATGGAGACACAGGGACTGACCATGGACACAGTTGGGCTCTGCTTCCCCTACTGAACCCGAGTAGAGGAAGGAGCAAAGAGCAGACAGCACCCAGCAAAACTAGTCCTGGTGTGGTACAGAGAAGGGATGGTCACACAGCACTGTAGCCTGGGATTTCTTTAGTACCTAACTAATGGGAAGGTTCATGCATGTGACGGTGGAGTTAAGCAAGTGGAGACACGAGAGAGCAACACAGAGGTAGAGGAGGAATGCCATGGGGCAGAGACAGAGACAAAGTGGGTATCTTTGGCTCATCAGTGATAGGGTCATGAGATACAGGGTCTACTTCTGTGGCAATGTGACTAGTTGTGACAGAATTTTTACTACTGTGTGGGTTCTTCTTTCTTCTTCCCTTTCAACTCCCTAGCACTAAATATGAGAGAATAGAGAGAAAAGGAAAGAAATCCCTGAATAAAATCAGGAGTCAGAAAGGGGTAACGTTATCCTTAGATTACTTCCTGCTGATTAGGGGCATCAAGTTCCTTGGGAAAAGTTTGATCTTCACTGTCAGGATATCTAATTTCTTCTTGTTGTTTCCTCTTTGCACATAACTACTTAACAAACATTGATGAACAAACAACAGGCAACCAACAACCACCTGCCCTGCCTCTCAGCTTCCTAGCATTTATATACCCTCTGAAAAGTTCCCAGAATTCCAAACACCACACACTCGCAGAAACTATCTACAGCTGGCAAAACCACTCCTCTGCATGAGCACGAGGTAAATCATAGTCAACTGCTGCAAAGCAGCCCCATATCTCCATGCCTGGGATTGAAAACAAAAACATATTCTTATAATATTTCTGTGATTTTTTAAAATGAAAATCCCAGAATTTCCGCTACACCTAGTGTTGGTCAAGCTGAGTCAGTGGACTCGCTTTCGTAGCTATAGAGAAAACTGCCAGACATGTATACACGAGTGAGCCAGGCTCTGAAATGCTCAGAACCACAGTGGCAGGGTGGGACATAATCTTGGCTGATCAGTGGTGTAGTGTGGAAGGACACTTAATGCACTTTAATTCAAGAAACACAAGAGACACAGGAAAGGATTAAGCAGTGCTAAAAAGCCAGCCTTAAAGTGGAGCATTGCTCAGTTACTCGGTTGCACTTTTGTTTTTCTATTTGATCATCTGTGAACAAGCACATGGTCTCTGACAGCACCCCTGCCTGCCCCACAGGCCCCTAAGCACATCAGAGTCCTCAGGATTGCATCTTGTGTGTCCACGACCTGACCAGGAGTGAGGGGTCCTTGGAATCTGGTGACTTATGTGAGAGAATGGCCCCACAGATATCCTCTCTTCTGCTTCTTGCACATTTTGCATGATCTTTAGGCTGCACACTTTCAGTCTAGAGCCAAATGCCATGATTCTGGAAGCTGAGACTTTCTACTGTAGGTGACAAAGGACTGGAAGTCCAGTGTGAACTCTGGGTTCACTCTTGTGAGTGAAGGAGTCCATGTTATAACAGACCTCTTATTCCCCAAGTGACGGCACTTAAGGTGTGCAACTACCAGGAAGGGAGAAAGTTTTGGGGAAGAATTGTACTAACGATTATCAAGCCTAGATTTGTGCTTCTTCCAATGCAAAGCTAAACTGTTCTTTGGACATGAGAGCTTTTGGAACCTTCATAGCTATGGGAAGTTTTGGAAACTCAGGTTGACTTTTCTCACTTGCTCTGGGTTTCTAGAGCAGCCTTTCTGGATCCAGGAGCAGAATGGTCACTAAGGTGCAAGAACCAGATGAGGAGAGTCAGGGTTACTTTACTAGTTCTGGGGCCCCAGGGCTCAGTGAGCAACAGTGAACTGGTGACACATACATTGGGGGTTCTGCTGAAAAATGAAACCATGTGAGAGATACTTCTGTGAGCCCTTCCTCAGTCAAGCTTTTCCAGAGCTAACATCCCAGTGCTAGTGAGGCATCTGAGAGAACTGAGGGTGTGGTTGGCCATGTCATCTGCCTCCCGGGGATGGGTGCTTCTCTGCTCCCAGGATATGCTTGGCAGAGCATACTGTTAAGATGAGAGATCTCAGTGCCATGGTAGCCAGGACAGTAGCCTGGGAACTCTCTTAGGTATTTTTGCCAAGAAACCTATGCTGCCAGTTACCAAGCGTCTGCCCTAGGCACCTCTTACTTTTTGTTGCATCTGTATAACACAGGAGTAGAGAGGCTCACCTCTGACACTTCTCACTCCAGGTGAGGTTCTGAGAGGCCTTGGAGCATGGGCCAGTACTGAGACTAGGCATCCGGTCCTCATCTTGCCTGCTCAGAAGCACTGTGTGTTGCTGGTAGCTGCAGTAGGACGCCTCCACTTACAGGCTAAATTTGGGTTTTCATGTTTAGATGCCCTTTGCATCTTATGATGGCTTTCCCACTCCGTTCACATCGTACCTTAGAGAGAAATGGTATTTTTAGCATTCAGCTTCCCACGTGCTTGGCTCAGAAATCCAGAGGATCAGATCTAAACCTGAGCATCCTGTGAACAGGGGTCGGATGTTTTTGTCAGGCAGCAGCTGAGAGGGGAGGTTGAGGCTAAAAGAAGCACCTTACATCAAAGCCTATGGTTCTGGAGCAGATTCTTCTGAGAAACCACAGGACACATTATGTGCACATCTGTGCATGCCTGTGCTGAAGAGGGGCACAGGTGTGTGTCTGATGAGTCTGTCAGCCTGTGCTCACTGTCTGTGTGCATCCCTGGTTAAGCCACTTACACATTCTGAGCATTACATCCTTATCTTTTACAGAGCAGGAACAACCTTGCTTAGTGGGGGTGGGCTGGGTAGTTTTGTGTCAGCCTGATACAATAGTCATAGCCATACAATAGCAATAGTCATCAAGTGGAGTGAACATCAACTGAGAAAATACCTCTGTAAGACTGGTGCATAGGCAAGCCTGTAGGGCATTTTCTTTTTTCTTTTTAGATATGTAGGGCTTGTTAAATGCAACAGCCCAAGACCATGGTCAGGAACAGTGGACTCAGGAACCAAACTATGATATTGATTGTCTTTTAGAGTTACCTTATAAAGGCAAAAACTGTAGTTAGCTCATACAGGGCACCGGAGAGAAGACTACAATGGAACAGGGCAATCACCTTTGCATTGTTATTTTCACTAATTAGACAAATCAGTTTAAGCTGACTTTTAATTTGATTGGTCTCAAGTGGAGTTTTTATTCAGGAGAGTTTCTAGGAGTAGCAGGCAAAGTATGCTGAACATTATATAGTTTTTGGTCAGTCTTTTTATTTATTTATTTTTTCAAGACAGGGTTTCTCTGTGTAGCCTTGGCTGTGCTGGACTCCCTTTGTAGACTCGGCTGGCCTCAAACTCACAGCAATCTACCTGCCTCTGCCTCCCTGAGTGCAAGGATTAAAGGCATGTGCCACCAGGCCCTGCTTGAGAGCTTTTCTCTATCTCAGCAACAAGCTGAGATAATGTGGCTGTTAGGCCTGAAACAAAAATGGTTATAATTATGCCAAAAGAACCAGGCCTCACCAATTTTCTCTACTAGTTTTTCTAGTGAAGTTTGCACTTGTTATTTTAGAGAATAAATTGAGTAAAACCTGTAAGGGTTTTTTTTCCCCCCCTGTGAGAACACAGAAAAAAATTTTAAAAATTGCAATCTCATTGTTGGTGATAATTTATATCCACAAAATTACTGAAAACATTCCATAATTGCTTTATTTGGCACATACTTTTGACTTGGAGAATGAGCTATTTTAATTTTTATAATTTTAAAATTATTTAATTTTGAAAATTACAACTGGTCATTTACTGTAATTACTTACGTTTTAAAATTTATTTTTTTTATTAATTACAGTTTATTCACTTTGTATCCCATCTGTAGCCCCCTCCCTCCTCCACTCCCAATCCCACCCTCCCTCTCTCTTCTCCACCCATGCCCTTCCCCCTGTCTACCGAGAGGGGAGGTCCTCCTCCCCTTCCATCTAATCCTAGTCTATCAGGAGTGGCTGCATTGTCCTCCTCTGTGGCCTGGTAAGGCTTCACCCCTCTCAAAGGGAGGTGATCAAAGAGCAGGCCACTGAGTTCATGTCAGAGACAGTCCCTGTTTCCATTACTAGGGATGTTTTCTTAATTAGTGATTGATAGAGGAGGGCCCAGCCAGTTGTGGGTGGGCCACTACTAGGCTGGTAAATCTTGGCTTGTATAAGGAAGCAGGCTGAGTAAGCCAGCATGCAGCACTCCTGCATGGCTTCTGCATTAGCTTCTAGGTTCCTGCCCTCTTTGAGTTCCCGTTCCGATTTCCTTCCGTGATGGGCTAGGTAGGACGTGAAAGTGTAAGCGAAATAAGCCCTTCCTGCCCCAGCTTGCTTTCTCTCCTGGTATTTTATCACAGCAAATAGAAACCCTGACTGAGAGAGGGAGTATTGTGAGAGCTGACTGAAATGAATAGCAATAAGATAAACCCTTCATTTAGATGTTTTGAAGTGGATAGGTAAAAATGACGTCAGTGAGAAAGAAGAGAGAAGGAACGTAACAGACCTGGGACAGGGGACGCTGTGCATCAGCTTGGGGTGGTGTGAGACCCAGCAGCTATGAGCAGCCTCTGAGCGGCAGCAGTGGGGCCATGAACAACGAGGCAAGCATGAGCCACAGAGCACGGGGGTGGGGGGGGGAGGTCAGGGGAAGCTCTCCATGAAAGTCTCTGAACAGGATGCCAAAGGGTTTGACAAACACCCAATCCTAATCCCCTCGGTGTGCATTTCTCAAGGAATTTGATTTTTATAAGTTCAAATGAGTTTCCCTGTGAGCTAATGCACTTTAGAAAATGACTGCGCCGATGGGGAAAAGATAGTGAAGTCAGGAGCTGAATGAAGCCTGCAACGGAGTTGGGAGGAAGCCAGAGTCATCAGAGTCACCATGGAGCTGAGAGTGCCCTAGTAGGGTCACGTTCTGGTGACTGGACAAGCATGACCTCATGTTGGTCCTCTATCCATGACTAGAGCTATTATAACAGTAACCCTGAATCCTTGTGCGAGTCTCCACTATCCGAGGCAGCTTTGTGACTGCGATCTTCCCTAGCTTGGGGTAGGCGTGGGTCATCCTGTTTGGTATGGAAGTGACCCCAGGAGCTGTAGAATGATGGAGGAACTGAGGTGCATGTCATTAGGGATCACCAATGCGAGCAGGTGAACCTCTAGACTTACCTGAGGATCAGGAAGGGGCTGTTCTCTGAAAGAAGGAGCCTGGGATTGGCCTTTCTTTATCATCTGGACTCTTGCCCCTGACCTTTAACTGTTTCCCGTAGAAGAAGCAGAACAAACAAACGTCAGAACCTGGGTATAGGCAAGCCAGGCTTAGATTCCGTCCCCCATAGGGCGATTAAAGAAAGCAGTAAGCATGGAGCACAAAGGGGGTCTATTTGATGTGAAGATGCACACTGAACCATACAACTTCAAGGTCCTGCCTGGGGGGTTCGGAGCATCTGTATCTAAACAGAAGGAAAGGGTCCTGCACAGCTGAGCAGTCCTTAAGGTGTGGTCCATTCATCATCGATGTTTTTCTGTTTTGCAAGATAGCCTGACAAGTTGTCGAAACAGTGTGAAATCTTTCCCAGGAGGAACGGTCTCTGTGGCCGACATCATGCCTCTCAGACTTCCCTTCTCTTGGTAAGAGATTCCTGAGGAAAGTGTAATTTCTCAGGCCCACTGTTTCAATAGCCTGACAGCTACAGGGAGGGACACAAGTATCTTTTTAGAATATCTTCATGCCTATCAGGACGGCCGCGATGTGAGTCAGAAAATGTGAGAGGCGTTCTTCACTGCGGCCCCTCTGCGGCATCTCTTTGGAGCCGAGGCCTGGACGCAGCACAGGAAGCCAGCTCCTCTACTCTGTCCTTTAGGTACAGATTACAACTCACTGGGAGACAGTTCAGACTCGGTGCTCTGCCCTGGACTGCATAACACAAGTAAAACCAGGCTTACATCCTCGGTTTTAGCTAAGTGTTCTGGGCCAAAAATGAACTTTAATGCTACCAGTTGATTCTGTTTTCTACTTTCATCCAAAGAAGCAGGACCCTCACATTCCTGACAAAGCAGAGTCTTGAGAGAGCCTCCTCGTTTTGAGCTGGAAAGCAGATTATGCTTTGGGATTCTGAGAAAATACGGACTCAGTTTTTTTGTTTTATTTATTTATTTTTTGGTAAGGAAATTTCCAGTTTCTGTCAGCAACTGCATTATATGCAGGGGGACAATGACCTCCAGATATGGGTAGGGTGTGGCTGATGCTCTGGAGTGAGGTCATCGAAGTCATGAGAGATTCAGTTAGCACAGAATGGGCTGCTCCTAAGGTAGAAAATGTTCAGGGGCTTTTGCAAGGCCGAGCAAAACTTGGTGAGCATGCTATGCTGAAGCAGAGGCCCTGTGATGGCGACCAGGCATCTAGCTGTGATGGCTCTTGAAGTCTGCTCTTTCCATCTTCGCCCCCAGCTCAGCATCTCCTCAGTGATGATGGGGCTGACTCAGTCAACTCCAACTGAAGGACAAGCAGGATCTCCTTACACAATGAAAAAGACCAAGGCCTCCTAACCTCATGGGAGACAGAGATGCTGTCCCACCCGGAAGAAGGCTGACTGAGGCACTCAGGAGGGAGACTCCACTGGGTGCCCAGGACAGATCCAATGACTAAGGCCAAGGAAAACAGGCTGAAAAGTAAAATGTTAAGTGTAGGTGTGTAGTCAAAGAGCTCCCGGAAGTACAGTGTGGACTCTTGGGAAGCAAAAGTGTGAAAACACAGGCCCTCAGTTCAGCTGGCTCCAAAGAGAAACAGATCAAGGCAGAGGGCTGTGGAAAGACTTTTGCAGGGGCAGGTAAGGTTGAGACTTTTATGGATCTATACCTGGAGCTCAGGGCCTGATGATCTCAGAATTGTATGATGTGTAGATACAACTAGAGAGGGAAATAAATCAGAGGCTAGGACAAGGTTTCTTGTAGAAAATGGTTAGTTTTTAAGAACAAAGAAGAGATTTGATGTTAAGGTGAGACATATCTAGCCTGGCCTTTCTCTTCTTGCATTCTCTGTTCACCTGTTAACATATTTTTGGTTACCATCTCAAGGATGGAAGGAAATCACAGTTCAGACAAAATAAAGTCATGTTTTGAAATACAATTCAGTTATACAAACTATCTCAATACCTCACTTTCTTTCCTTATTTTAGCAACAAAGGAGTTGGTTCAGGTAGGCAGCCTCGCCCTTTCTGCTAAGCAGGCCTCTGCTTAGAGAAGGAGGTGAGCTGAGCCAGGAGAGCTGAGCCGGTTCTGTAAGGATACCCAGCTAGGCATTAGACAGGTGATTGATTATCTTTCTCAGAGAACAAAACAAAACATATCTCCCAGGAGTGTAAAGAATTAACTTAGAAAGGGTAAGCCACTATTTAGTAATAAGTGACAAAACCTCTCTTACCCACTATGACCCTGGCTGTCATTGAACTCCTAGAAATCCACTTCCTAGTTGGCACACTAGACTTCAATGTTGAAGAGACGCTGAGGGGGCTATTCCTGACTTCCCTGTGGGCCAGTGTGTTATTTATTATCTGGTTTCCTTAGAACTTTCTCAAAACCCGCTCCCATCAGGCTCATCATGGGCTGAAGAGACCCTACCTACTCCAGATTTAAAATTTGTGTTTGATGTTTTTCTGCTTCAGTTGCAGCCCTAGTGTCTGGCTCATTTTGAGTTTGGGTTTCCCCTTGTAATTTTGCTCATTTTATGTAGTGTTAATCTTTTTGTAGTGTTTTTGTATATCTTTTACTTTTTATGTTCAAGTAGCTTTCAAAAGTTTAAATCCAGAATTCTTATTCAAGAAAATCTACTATCTTAGGAGAAATAGTTGGTATTTCTGGCCCAAACAAGACAAAATATATATTTTGGGGGAAGAAAAGCTAATCATTTGTGGTTCTCTTGGTGGCCAATATGACTATAGCCAGCTTTTATTTGATGATGATATGAAAATTTTTAACATTTACCTTAAAGAATTACCATGAACTTCATCAGAAAACTAAGATTCTAAGTTTCCTAGAGAAGCTTGAAGGGATGATGTAAGAAAGAAAGCTGGTAGATATCCAGCCTGAGGCTTCAGCAGCTAAGGCTCCCCACAAAGCAAATTCCAGCTTGCCTCTCTGCTGATCCCAGGCTGTGCTCAGGGAAAAGAGCTACCAGAGAAAGCTGGAGACATTCCTCTCTGGTCAGGACCTCCCCTTGCTCAGGGGTCCGCAGATACTTTGAACAAGGCATGCCCTGCTGAGTTTAAATGGTGGCCCAGGGTTTGAGGCTCATCTTGTCCTTAAAAAAAAGGCTTCACTTTGGGAGGGAGAGGGTGAAGGTAAACGAAGGCCAGGGGTGGAGGGAGTTGGAAAATATCTGACTGCAAATGAGATGAAATACATCAATTATTTCACTCACCCCTGAGTGAAATATCTTGCAGAATGCCATCTGAGTTCTTGACTCTCTGTGGGAACATGGACTGTGGTTTAATGACACAGGAATGGCCCCACCCTCCTTTCCCTCCTATCAGGATCATGTAAAGGGGGGGGGGGAGAGTCTACGTAAAGCAAGGATGACTCTATGTCCATGTTTCTATACTTTCTATAGAGGGTTGTTATTGTGTAAGCTTTGCAACATTTGACAAACCAAAGCACTGGAAACTATAAGAAGCAGCCAATTGATGGCACCAAGCAAGGCTTGAAATAAGCTCAGACTAACTTGTAAAGAAACATGGCCACCATGGAAACTAGAATGTGGTCTTCTGTGTTGGGTATCAAACACATACTTCATACCAAGCTGCATGGTTCACAGAACAGCATCAGCATGATTGCCCTCCTCGGCCTAGATGAGTAGACCAGCCTGGGCTCATCTGACTCAAGGCCATTCACCAGATATGGCTCACTGGAGTGACCCTATGACCTGTATCTGATCAGCCTCTTTCTCCAAAGCAGGAGAACAATATTCCTCTGAGAACACCCCCACATCAGGTAGTCAGTGGGGTTTCCCGAATGTCCACCATCAGTTCCTAGCACATGTTCCACTGTCTCACAGGGAGTACCACTCTGTGCCTTCATTGTTTGTGGGTCCAGCACTTTGTGTGTCATTTGGAAGAACTCTTTCTTGGCCTCTGTACTGTGATCGACAATCAATGACTCCTGGTCATTCTTTTCCTGCCAGGGCTGCCCTGGTATAGCTCTAAGGCTCTGGATGCCTGGAAGTATGAATTCCCGATTAGACTCTTAGGCTCTGCACACCAGTGCAGGCCGGAAATGTAAAACATGCCAAAGTGAAGGCTGGTCTCTTTTCCTTCCTTGAACTGCCTAGAGAGACTGAAGTTCAGAGGCCTGGAGGCTTCCTTGTAGTACAAAAACCAACTCAGCTCCCCCTGGCTAAAAGTTACACACTTTAAAACACTGTTAAAATCATTACTCTACAATAGTCATTATTGTTAGCACCTTTTAATGTTTATTTTTCAAAGAATCTGGACTGTTGGAGGACTAAGCCAACACGACCGTCTGGTTGTCAACTGTCAGCAAATCCTTGCAGCCTTGGGCAGGGAGTATTGATCAAGATGACACTTGCTGACTCATGTTAATGTCATCATAACTTCTTGGCTACTTTGAATGCTTTGTAGACGTTGAAGAAACAATAGCTATAAACCATTTAACTGCTGGAGCCATAGGCTTTTCCTCCAGTCACAGCTGCTTCAGACATCACCTGGTGACTCTAGGCCGTTCACCCTGGGGCTTTTTTTTTTCACTCAGCACCAATGGGAGGGGACATCTCCCCAGTGACTCAACAGAAAGACCTGTGATTGGCATTTACATGAGGCTTGTAATTGATGGAACTGGAGGTTTTACATTATAATCAGTGCACAGTATATCATACTGCCCTTCAGGCTACCAAAGCAAGCTGTGTGTCACTCTTCCAGTTGGTTTAAGGAGGCTTTTCCGTATGTATGCATTGTGCCACAACATTAGACCCCAATAAAGACTTCTCCCAAAAGCTCTTTTGCCTACTTGTGGTATGTTCCAAAGGGCATAGTGGACTAAGCTTGCTGCACAAGAAACAGACAAAAACTTGGATTCCAGCTCCAACAACAGCAAGGAGGAGATAGATGAAGAGTTGAGAGTTTCTGGGGTCTCAGAGCTATCAGACCAGGAAGCAGCTGAAGGTCCCAGGGAGACACTGAGGGCAGAAACTGCAAATAGGTAAGAAGGGAAGCTAAGAGAGGCTGTAGGAGATGAGATGGGGGAAGACCCCAAGGTGGGATCTGAGGATAGGAAGACTGCAAGCCTCGTCACTAGAAAGCTGCCAAGGACCACGGATAAGGATCAAGAGCTGTCACTCTGGTCTATGGGTATTTGTGTTCTAATCCTGAGCCTTTGCCTGGAACACCAAGTGCAGTAAGACTCTGCCTTGAGCACTCCGAGAAGTGAACCTCCTGCTTGAAATGCTGGAGCCATTAGCTTCTAGTTCTCAAAGCTTAGAGATGTAAGCCTATGGTATGAAAGCCCAGTCTATGGTTGCTGGAACTCAGAGTCGTCAACTCTAAGGAAGCTGCCTCTTACCAATTCCAAGACGTTTGTCCATGGAGAGCAAAGGAACACAGCCAGCTGCCTTCATATTTCTGCTCTCCAAGTGCACAGCAGAGGGCGGGGCCCGCTCCCACTGCAACAACCTCAGGAGGAAATTATCTGCACAGAGGAGCACACAGACTCAGCACAGGGCACGAAAGCAAGCGTCAGACAACGCCTGTCCTTAGATCCTTGCTTCTCCTCTTCTGAATGCCAGCTCTTCCTCTACCCTCTCACCTAAATGATATTATCAAGTGATGTGTTCATCCTCTTTAATTTTTGCCTGGAGACAAACAAGATGCTTTTGTCTGCTTTTGACAGCAAATCCATCGCTTTCTTAGTGATAATCATAGATTTAAAAAAATAGTTTATCTAGTTTACATCCACCATCACATCTTACCCTCCCTTTTCTCCTCCAGGTCTCTCAATATCAACTCCCCTTGCCATCCCCTCTCCTTTTCTCCTCAAAAAAGGGGAGGCCTCTCATGGGTATCAACCCTCTTAGCCTATCAAGTTGCAGTAGGACTAGAAATATCTCCTATGGAGGCTAGACAAGGAAGCCCAGTTAGGGGTTAGGGATCCAAAGGCAGGCAACAGAGTCAGAGGCAGCTCCTGCTCCTGTTGTTAGGGGTGCCATATGAAGATCAAGCTGCACATTTGTCACATATGTGTATAGGGCCTAGTTCCATCCCAGGCATGCTGTCTTGTGGTTAGATAACCATAGTTTTAATGACATCTGTAGATGTTTTTATAATTGGTCTGAGATGAATTTTCAGTACAAGTGTTCTGTGATTAGAATAACACAGAGAGCCTGTAAAACATTTTTAGATATGGAGTGACACTTGCTAATATGAATTGCTTTCTTGCCTATTTCAAACACGAGTTCACACATATGTTCATACTTACAGGGAAAACACCCACTCAGAATTTATTAGATGATCCATGCAATGTAATAAACACACCAGTTTTCTGTCTGGCACCTGTCTGCAGATAAAATCATATGTCTTGTCTTTTGAAAGACAGATAACAGAAGTCAATGAGACATTGGTAACATTTTTCTCAGAAGTACAGAATCCCAAACTCCTGGTGAAAGGGATATATATATATATTCTAGTTATTGAAACTAAGAACTGATGAGTGTAATCATTTCTTTGGTGCCTAAATGTTTTCCAAATTTGAACAAGGACCTATGACCTATTTCCAAAACACTTCTTCCCAGGTCTAATCTGGACATATCACATACAGACACATTCATAACACAAATGTGATTGCCAATAATTTGAGAAATTGAATAGGCCATTGAAATTCTTATTTTTCCTATAATTACTTACATAAAAATTACTTGCATAAAAAACAAGTTGCAAACAAAATTTATTTGTTCTTTGTTGCTGTTAATTTAATGGTATGGTCTAATAATGTTTATTATTAACCCTATAATTATTATGGCAGTATTATCTAACCTGCTATCATAATCAGTAAAGGACACAGACTCCCGATAGATTTTATAATTGCCTTATTTCACCTTGGACTGGGCAGATAATTCCACCCACGTTCTGTCATATCTCCCAGCCCCCATCCCATTTCATCTGCTTTAATCATTCCTATGTGGGCTACCTTTCATCCATAATTCCAAAATACTTGCTTGTATTCTTCATCTGGGATGTTCCTCCATCACTGATGGCCACTTGCTTCTCCCATGCTAATCCACGGTGGCTTCCTTTTTTTTCTTCCTGCCTCTCTTTCCCAAGATCTTCTCTGTCCTCCAAAGCCTGCAAACATTGACCACACCTCCCCATCCACCTTGCCCAGGTGTTGGTTAAACAGAGAAGCACCGTTTACAATGTTATTTGGTGAGTGTCTGCTTGTAGCAAGCAAGTCTCGGGGGGGGGAGGGGAGTGGTTAACATTAGAATAGATTGAACCAGACCAACTACTAACAGTTCTTGTTAATTATTATTTTATAATGTAATTATAAATGGGATAAGATGCCGTCACTAAAATGAACTCTACCAACAGTGCAGACCACTGAAATGGGCTTTCATTCTTTAGTTTTCTACAAATTTTATCTTATATAGAAATTATCTTATATAATAATTTCAAGGCTACTTTGCTTTCACACATTCCATAAAATTGCTTCTCCCTGCAATGACAACCAGTGAGTCTATCCTTTTCCAAAAAGCTATTTGTTTGTTTGTTTGTTTGTTTGTTTTGGCTTTTTGAGACAGGGTTTCTCTGTGTAGCCTTGGCTGTCCTGAACTCACTTTGTAGACCAGGCTGACCTCACAACGATCCATCTGCCTCTGCCTCCCTGAGTGCTATGATAAAGGTGTGTGCCTCCATGTCTGACTTCAGAGAGCTTCTCAGAGAGAAAAGGGACACAGTTTGCCCATATCTGTGTGTAGAGTTGTCCTTCAACTTTTACCTGTCCCACAGGTAAAAGAAATGCAGATAGGAGAGCCTGGGTTGGCGAAGAGGAGGCTCCATTTTCAGGGCTCTTCTGCCATACCTAGGATGCTATCACTTACTTAACTTCATGTTCTTAAGACAGAAACATTTTCTAAAAGAGGGTCTATGGTAATACTGTGCCTGTGGCAGTGTGCCACCAGCGCCACGCAAGAGTGTGGCAAGCACCAGCTTAGCAGTGCAAGCGTCCTCAGTCTGAATGAAGCATTGCTCGGGGGAGGGGCGGGTATGATGAGCAACAATGCAAGATGTGTAAGTGCACTAGGACAGCAGTGAGCCAGTCTGGCCGAAGTTCTCCATCAAATTAATCAAATTTCTGGGTGCGTGACAGGAACCGGCCATGTAGAAACACAAACTCTTGGTGTAATTAATCTTTTAAAAAAATCATCAACTTCCCTGGGAGAGAAAACAATGGTGTGATGACTAATCATGACCATGACTGTCAATTTAATGGATTTTTAGAATCACCATGAAAACAGATCTCTGGACATATTTGTTAGGGATTTTCTAGGTTAGGCTAATTGAGTAAGAAAGACCCACACTGAATGTGGGGCACTGGCTGTACTCTCATGACCCTGCCAGCTCTAGAAACCAGGACCCGGAGACTCTTGTATATTTTAAAAGCCTAGGCCTTTAACTTGGGTTGCCTCCCAGTTCCTCTAACCTGAATAACTCTGCCTCCATCCATTCATGACCTGGTCTGCCTCTCTTATCATGTTCACACCCATCCACCACCCTTTCCCCTCACTGAATCCTCTCTTCTCATCTCTTTCCCATCATCCCGGTCTCTCTACTAGGAAGTTCTGCCTTCCACTTCCTGCCCCCTACCTTCGCAACTTGGGCTCTTGAATGAATCAAACTAATTATTGTTCAGCAGTTGCCTTGGTAAAACCTAATTATAAAGAGGGAAATATTTGACAGTCAGCCATGCTCAGTGGCATGTGAACAGCATTGCTTGCAGACAGCCAGCAGAGACACATGTTAGCACATGTCAGGGGCAGCTGTAAACGTACCAAATTTCATATGTCTTATATCCAATGGCAGTCATATCTGAGTTTCATGCAACTGTCTGAGAGGGTCTGAAGAGGCTGCCATCATACTTGTGCTCTACATTTGGAAGACATAAAAGCCAGGTGGAATGCAGAGAAACCCAATGCATGACAGACCAGGCGCCATCTAATTAGCAGGGAATAGCTCAGACTCCCGACCTTGGCTTCAGCTTCTGGCATGCCAGTGAACCCAACTCCACTGCAGAGGGTCATGTAACACACACTCTGCTGACTAGGAGAACTCTGAAACCAGAGCAATAAAACAGAACGGGCTCACTGAAAGGAGTTGACAAGCCACAGAAAGCGATGTTTTATCCTTAGCTACCACCCTGTCTGCCTTTGCTGGAGCTCAGGAACCAGGGTCTGTGTTCAGCATGTTTCAGCTCATTCCTCCCCCTCTCCTTCCTTGTCTTTGTCCCCGATGATAAAACATGCTCTGCCTTCTTAATATGCACCATGCTGAAGCACAGATATAGGAACTTATTTTTTTAACGTATGTAAAGAGATCAAGTCCATTATTTGTTTCTGCTCCACTAGAATGAACAAAGGCTTATTGTTCAGGCAGGTTAAGAATCTTTCTGCTACCAGAGTGATGGTGCTGTGTAAATATGTGGTACTTCCAAAGATCTTTATTGCATTAATGGGAGAACACTTAATCTTTTTTCACACGTGCCTCATAAAATCAAATATGTCCTCCTTGGGGAGCAGAAGCCCTATGAGAAGAGCTCAAGAGCATGCTCATGAGAGTTTCCCACTTTAACCAGTGACCGGCCATCATCAAGGAGCTTGCATGTAGTCATCACCCAAGCCTCCAGTCTAAAAGTCAAGATTTGTTCTAAATTGCACCATTGCCAGATTCTCTGTGCTGTTGATTCTATAGTAGGGGTCTTAGACAAGACCTTCCCCAGGGTCGTGCTTTGTGCTTATATGGGACCTCTACTGGCCCTGGTGTGATCTTCTATGTCATACAAACCCACCTGTCATCTAATGCTACCATTGAAGGTATCCAACACTGCTCAGAAGCCCAATGAAACCCATCTTTCCTGCAGCATCTGTCCTCTCCCAACATCTCTGTCACACAGTCAACTGCCTTGTCCTGTCACTTCAAAGGACAGCTAGCGTAAACCTATGAAAATACTATCATGATTATGTTTCCTATTCCTTTAATCCTCCACAGTCTTCCTGTGACTCATAGAGCCTAAGGTGTCCCCTGGACAACTTCCTCTCACTTGGCAGGCTCATCACTAAGTGCTGCTTCCTGCTTCCGGGGTATAGAAACTCCTACCTCTAGAGCTCTCTGAGATTTATTCTATCCCTGTATCCTTATTTGCCCAAAGGAAGATGTGGGAAATGGATCATGTGCTCACCAAGGCTGTTGACTTTCTTCTTGGCTATGTTGAGGCAATCTTCCCGCAGAATATCCCTTGAGCAAAGAATGTCTGTGCATAAGGATACCCTAAGCCACTTGCTGTTTCTGGCTATAATTCTACATTGACAAATATTTTATTTGTTTTTCAGACATTTGTTTTCTACCCTGAGTAAATACAGAAGAGAACAAAGCCCTCCAATGATAGTGGATCCACATCTGGAGAGGAATACAAGTCTCTACATGATGTAAGTGACTAGAAACTATTTATCCACTGTGATGGTTGAGAAGTTTATTCCAGTGACTTTTGACCACTGAAATTTGGGGTTCTTCACTACATCCATCTACACAGACCTCTCTATCTTAGGTGAGACCTGCTACCTATTCTCGTGGGTATCTGTGTTTCTTTTTTTCTTTATTGTATTACATGCTATGATGTATTAACTCTGGAAACACAAACAAGCTACTGATTAGGACTTGCCCAGCATTCCAATGTCTTGGAGGGATACAGGTGAATAGAAGCACAATCTTGAGAGTCCATGTTTTTATCCCTGGAGAGTTCTAAGTATTCTTTGTTCCCATTGACTCTAGGAGCATAAATCTTTGTTCACTTTAAGAAAATGGCATCATACATAAAAGAAAGATGATAGGCAGATGGTGATAACAGATAATAAACAGATAGATGATAGATGGATGGATAGATAATAGATACAATATAGACAATATATAAATGATATGCAGAATGGAAGGATACATTAGCTAACTATCTATGATATCACTTACAGATGTTGTCTGCTGTTGGGTCATTGAGGCAGAGTGGACATAGCATGGGGACAACTATAAAGGCCACAGCATGGATAGCCTCTATGTCAAAGCAGTTGGCATGGTCTTAGAACTTACTAGGCCTGGTACCTGCAAGAAGGGAGTAGACCTGACTGTCCCTCTAGAGAGGACATCACAGACTATTGAGTGTAATGTCTACCATTGCAGTAGGCTGTGGTCCAGAAACTCCTCACAGCCATGGAGTTTCTGATTCTGCCTGAGAAGCAGCTGTGTATCTGTAGCCTGCTGAGGTGTCCTGTCCTCCACACCACTGTCCTCTGACCTTGTTCCCTAGCAACCTTCCAGCACTGCAAGGCAGTCTCTGGCATTCATAGTAGGTAGATCAGAGACCAGAAGTGACTGCCTTTCCACTGCTACCCTAGCTTCTATATAATTACATATGTTTTTTTGCAACAGGGGAGAAGCCTCCACGTAAGATCTCCATGTTACCACCTAGCATGGGTTGTCAAGCAGATCTGGAAAGACTAGTGAGGGCTTGGAAGACAGATGATGCTAAAGGCCAAGTTGTAAGGTCAGACACACCATGGGAATGTCTGTCTATACAACACATATAATCTCAACAACATGGCACACACACACTCAAGGCTTCATGGGATTATTCATGTTGCCCACAAGTAAATGACTGAAATTGAAATGCAGCAGAAGGGAGTTAGAATGTGACTGACCAATCTTCAACAGCTGCCTGGAGACCAGTGTCTCAGGGAGAGCTGAAAAAACAATCGCAAAGACTGGACTCACACAGGTGCCATATACCGACCTCATCCTTAGCTTGGAGCAGTTTTTACTGGGTGATGTTCCGGCACTATTAAGTCTGAAAACTTGAAAAACCCCGGAACCATATGGAGGGATGAATATGCAGGAGAATCTGGGCCACATATGCAAGAGTTCATTGTCTCCAGGGAACATTTGCATGCTAGGAGGAATTTGCTAAGAAAACACATTTGGTAGCTAGGAAGAGGAAGCATGAGACATGGGACCCGGAGAATATTCAACATTCCAGTGACAATGAAACTTACTCTCTGTAAACTTTGCTGGGAAACAAAGCTCTTCACATGGAACCTAAGCATAAAGTCAATCCACAGGGCCATGCATAAGACATTCACAAAACACTGAAAGGAAATAACCCCGTGCTCCACAAACACAATTAAGGAGTAAACATAGAGTATGGCACAGCCCTTGTAGGGCTGTCCCTACTCAGAAAGACTGACCTTTGCTTTAATAGAGTTCTAGCAGAATTTGAATCTAACTTCTGGGGTAGAAGTGGAAGGAGGGCAAACAGAACTAGCTGGAAAATGATGAATTCTGGGCATTGTTTATTGTATGCGACTATTCAGAAGATTTAATGTTCATCAGAGTTTGGATTAAATGGGAGTAAGGGCTGCTGGCAGCCTTAGAATCAGTATACAGCTCTTCTGCAGTAAGATAATGGATATCAGTGTACATAATGTTTAATATTTTCTAATTGTATTTTCATGGAATAAGTACCTGAAGTAAACACCACCACTTTTAGGATTGGATTGTACATGCCTGCTTGTGTGTGAGAGTGTGTGTGTGTAGATCTGTGTGCTAGTATGTGCCAGATGTGTGGAGGCTGGAAGCCAATGAGGTAGGTGTCTTTGCTCTCCACCTCACCTTTTGAGACAGTCTCTCATTAAACCTGGTGCTCAAAGATTCAGTAGACTAGCTGGCCAGCAAGCTTTACTGGTCCTGCTGTGTCCACCCTGGGGCTTGGATTATAGATGTGTGTTGAAGCACTCAGGTTTATTAGGATATTAGGATCTGAACTTAGGTCCTCATGCTTGCAAGGCAAATACTTTACTGACTGAGCCATCTTTCCAGCCCCAGAAGTTCTCTTTGTAGAATTTGAGGAGGATGGGATTCTCTGCTTCTCATCCAACATCCCATCATGTCACTAGGACTATAAATTTTAAAAAAATTAAAAATGACAAGCTGTTATTACAACTATTGGTGACTCTTTACTAAAGGTGAAGTTTTAGCCTTGCATTGGGCTTGGGCTCGACCTACAAAATGGAGGCCTGTATATTCCTCCTCTATGATGTCAAGTTGCCTCAGCTATTTCCTTACAGTTGCACCAAGCTGACTGGTGGGCTTGGTTGTTGTTTTTCTCAGTAACTTGCAGAACTTAGCAGAGATCAAGCTTCCTCATTCAACCATTGTGATTGGCCTCATGGGGGAGGCACCAGGCTGTGGCTGTAGCTCAGTTGGTAAAGGGCTTGCCCACTATGCACAAAGCCCTGGGTTTAATACCTATCACTGGTTCGATGGCATGGTGGCACACATCCATAATCCCAACACTTGAGAGGTAGAAGCAGGAGAATCAGAAGTTCAAGATCATTATTGGAACACAGCAACTCCGTATGACATGGTACATGTGACACCGTCACTGCTTCAGCAGGACATAAAACTGTTAAATCTTCTCACAAATAAACATCATTTTAAAGGGGATATTTAAAGTCTAGCCTCTGGTAAGTCAACCACGCTCTAGTGGGAAACCACACATCCAAGAATGCTTGGGCAGCACAAACTGGTCTCGGTGAATTTAAAGATAAAAAGGATACAAAATTGGATGGGTGTAAAGGAGGGTGGATCCGGGAAAGCTTAGGGGGTGAATACAGTCAAAACACACTGTATGAAACTCTCAAAAAAAAAACAGTAAAATACTTTTTAAATGAGCGACATAAAACAATTCAGTAGTTGGCCTTAAATGAATACCACTTTTTTATTCAAAGGGGAGAAATGTTTTTAAAGGTTACAGACGTGGTATTAAAAACAAATGGCAAGATGAGATTTCAGGAGATTATAAACTAATTTAAGCTTTTCAAATATAAAGTACAGACCTGGACCCCAAAGTATAATTTGGCCAGACAAAATTGTTGGGAATTTGCCTTCTCTTAACTCACTTTGCAACAAAACACCGGCCTCTTTCCATTTCCCCTGAACTCCCTTCCTGGACTGATCCTCTGAGAGGGCCGCCACGTTGTTGGTTGGCCCTGTCCAGAGCTGACTTAGTAAGAGGAGAATGTGCCTGGCTCTTTCTATCAGGGGCTTCCAAGCACAGCCTTCTTGAGTCCTGGAAAACGATTCCAGCCACAGTGGAGAACTCGAAAGCTTTGCCACTCTGAGATTTCATAGCGCAACTGTTGTCAAAGGTTCCTTTTCCAAATAACTCTTGGCAAGAAAATTTTTCCAGGACTTGTCTATTCAAATTCATCAGAAACCAAAAGTGTAAGCTAAAATGAGACTGTCAAGATTTTGATGCCTTCTGCTTCCATCCTGTTAATGTGAAAACTAGCTCTTTCATGGATGTCCCTGCCTCCTCACCACCTACTTCATCCTCACTAACTTCTGTCAAACCAAAGTCCTTATTCCCCAGAAACACTGGTTCCCACAATACTGCCCCCACTACTCTGTGGTTGCTGTGGGGCCACTGAACCGTCTAGAAGCTTGTTAAGGAGGAAAAGGCCCAGGTGATCATCAGCCCCTCCCACCTAAACTTCAAGGTGTCATAGACATTTGCACACTAATTAAGAAATTGTTTTCCATTTTCTCTTTGTGATAAGAACAATGGATGCATTCTTTGCCTTTCCCCCATCACTTTCTTAGGGAGCACTTCTCTCTCTAGCACTGGAGACAGTTTTCTTCATGGACATTTTCTGAAGGTGAAGCTTGACCTCCATGTCATTCTCTCTAGTCCTTGTCTAGAGGGGCACCAGTCTGGCTTTCTCACACTTGGAAGCCCTGCCAGCTCTTCACTGTGTTGAAGCATTGCAAATGTCCTAGCCCAGCCTTTAGACTCATTTCAGTCATGTCCCAGTTTGATAACTGCTTGTGGTTTTAACCCTGGTGGTGCTGCTTACATGCTGGGAGAGTACAGGTAGGAGAGTCTGCTTTGATCAAATTCAGCATAAGACTTACAAAAGTTGAGACTGCAGCTAGCCAAGGTGTTGAAAGTCACTAATCACGTGTTTAGAACATGTAGAGTGGGGATATTGGGCATCCAGAGAGAAGAGAATGACCCTAAAAGGGTGAACACATCAGTGGAGTAGAGATGAAGGCTACACTGTAAACTGCTAAAGAAAAGGCAGTGGCACGCTTACATTTCTCAGGTTGTTCCTTTAGCAGGGCGGGTCTTCATGTCCTTCACACTGTGCATCCTACGTCAGAAGGAACGTGGGTCATCAGGAAGCTTAGCAACTGTATGGAGTCGATTGCTAGTCCCATACTGAAGACCTAGCCAATGTCTGTACTTGGAAAGGAGGTCCTCAGAGGTGAGGACACCCATATGATGACTCATGAGACCATAAACTTATAGGATCTATGTCTCTCTAAGAAGAGGATGAGGCCACAGGTATCACAAAGAAGGAAGAGAAGGTGAGGATGCTTCTAGGAGGAGGTGGTCTGGGAGCTGGGAAAAGGATTCTGGGAAGAAGCCAGTGAGCTGTCCCTGGCTTTGGTCCCCAGCCTCCAGAGCTGTGAAAAGGAGCTGTGCTCTGTGTAAGCTGCTCAACGGTAGAACTGAGTGTACTGACACGCTTCCCTTTGGTTACACATCCTGAGCCTGTTGCTTCAACCACACTGTGAGAATTGGATGTCATCAAAGTAACCAACTATCAAACCTCTAGCTCCATAAAGCTTTAGGAACCCCGAGAGTGCGTCTTTCAATAGTCCAGATGTGGTCCTCAGTGCTCAGGCTCACACCAGCTCTAATGCACCCCAGGGCTGGCTTCTGGAAACCTGGTTCTCCTCTTTATAAAACTTGGAGAACAGAAGTCCTTGCTGGTTCGTTTGTGTAGATTAAATGGGGTGATAGAGGAAGGGAGCTCTGCCAGGGGTCTCATGCTGCAGGGTGGCATGGCCTTAGGGCTTACATTCAAGGGATCTGGCAACGTTCCTACAGCCTAGATAGCAGAGTAGAAGATGGTCAGACCTGGCACATGCAGGGAATCCTCTGCCAGCAGGTGAATGGTTCTAGTCTGCCAAGATGCTTGTGCCTGCGTCCTTCTTTCCTGGAATGTCTTAAGAGTAGGATCTTCATTTGGTCACGCTTACTTCATAGCTACTTGTCTAAGACGTGGTCTACAGAAAGACCAAGTTAATGGGGGGTGGGCATGTCCGTTTGTACTTTATTTTGCAACATAAGACCAAGTCCTTTCAACTTTGCCTGTTTCCATTATGTTTGGCCATTCTGTCCTCATCCCTCAAGCCAGACAGAGCTAGGATGGTAGTAATTATAGATGAGAATCTACAGAATTCTACTTGACAAAGACACAGGAAGACACCACTTTTAAAGTGATGCATGCTGGGGAACATGAAAGGAACAGGGAGGCTGACCTCTAGTGTCATGTTTTTATTGTAGATTATAGGAGCCTTCATGGAGTTTAGTAAATTAAAGGCAGTTCGCATTGCTAGAATTTTCTGGGCGAAAAGTTAGTGCTAACTTCTGGATGTCTTCCAAACTTTGACAAAATGACTCAACATTGACTCCTAGGGCCCATCATGAACAGTCATAGGGTTTCTGTCCTTGAGACATACACAGATCCTATCCTGCCCACAGCAGATGGGATGAGCACTTTCCTGTGGAGAGCAGTGATTAGTCTCTGTGGATTTCAAATGTCTAGTAATCACCTGTCAGGGATGGTGGCGATGGGTGTAGTGTTTCAGTGAAATGCTAGTTCTGATGGTCTCAGAAGCTCCTTTTAGCTACACCCTGAAACTCCTAGGAGCCCATGGTAAACACAGAATCCTTGGTACTCTCCATAGCGTATGCATAAAAATTTAAAATATTTCCTTTGAAGAACAGCACTGCTGAAAGGTCTTTGCAGTACTTGCTCCATGCTAAGCCCCTGGCTGGCCATTGGCAAAAGGGTTAGCAATAGGACCACAGAGGGTTCACAGAGGGTTGGCCTGACTCATACTTCAGATTCCACCATCTCCTAGGTCTCCTTCTTCTCGTTGCTGTTTCTCTCCATCACAAGAACTTTCACGCTGTCCTGCCCAAGGTCCTCTTGGTGGATGGTAGTTTCCTGTACTCAGAGGCAGTCAGATAGCTGCTGCCTGACCTTGGACCCTGGCTTCCAGCTGCCAAGCTGCAGTTGTCAATAAGGCCTGGTCCCGGCTCTCAGAGCCTGGCCCCTGCTTGCCACGTAGCAGTGCTGGCGGGAGGCGGTTGAAGCCCTGTGCACTGGCGCCATTCCCAGAGCAGCAGGAAATCTCTCAGTGTTTGTTTTCGCTCTTAACAGTCAAAATTCTTTGACTCCAAAATGATTTCCAGGAATTACAGTATGAGAACTTAATATGTGTGTGCTTTTATTTTGTTCTTCAAAATAAATAAATAAATCAATAAATAAAAGTGAAACCAAGGCAGAGGTCATAAGCGGGTGTCTGCACGCGGGCATGTTCTGCTTTGGAGTTGGTGCACATTGGCCCATGGTCTACTCAGACGGGCATTTTAAGTTTAATGGCTTTTTTTCTTTTCTTTCTCTTTTTTTTTTTTTGGAAGTAGTTCAAGCACGGAGAATAATGTTGGGATGTGAGGTGCAGAAGGGCTTGGGAGATGGCTCCGATTCTTCTTTGTCTTAGAACTCTCAGCCAAATGGTCTGGAGTTTCTCAGTGCTTGGTGTCGACTTTCTCAACTTTCCCACGTCAGAGTTACTCCAGCCTTGACAACCGTGTTCACAGAGACTGCTGAGTCCCCAGACAGGGCCAAAGGGTATCTTGATGTAAGGATTCAGGATGAGGCAAGCTTGGCCAGGGGCCTTTGGGGAAATTATCTGGCCATTTCCCGTCTTTTTCTTTCTGTCTGTCTGTCTTTCTTTTAAATGCCCCTTTGTAGGGCGCCTGTCAACCACTGCCTTCCACCCTTAGCCCCTCTCTCTGTTCTTTTCTTCTTTATTGATGTAACTCTTTCTTGTTCCTGTTATTTGTTGTATCTGTCTTATTTAATAATCTCATTTTCTCCCAATAAAAATACATCTCTACGTGGAAGTTATTTGTTTTTTTCACTGTGTTCAAAGACCTTGGCATGTAAAGGTTTCTCATTTAAAGATTTGTGAATGGACTTACCCAGACACATAGTGGCTTGTAGTCTGGGGTTCTGCAGTAGAGCCCAAATGAATGACTTTCACCAGCTTCCCACCATGAAAAGGAAGTATCTTTATGTGCCGGTTGCTCAGAGATTGCCACCCAGCATTGCACCCACAGTTACCTCATTCAGAAGGTCTGAACCTCAGCAGAGGAGAAGCAGAACCACCTAAAAGGGTAAGAGGACCTGGACAGATATTTTCCAAGAGAAGGAATTGGGTGAGTTGTAAGTTGGTGAAAAGGTACTTAACCCGACCAGCTCTTAGAGAAATCCAAATCGAATCTACCAATAAGAAAACTAAAACAGGAAATGAGCAATGTTAAGACTGAGTGATTGATGAGGACAATGACAGCATTGACCATGATCACATCAATGAAGGGGGAGGAATGGGGGGGAGCCTGTGGATCGGAGATAGTGACGATGGCAGAGGAAGCTGCAGACACAGCAGTGACACGCCAGAAGACTCTGTGTCGCATGTCAATGTTGAAAAGAGGCAGCTGACAGTTCAACCACAAAGATAAGAAGAAAAATTTTCAGGCAAATATTTAAGAGATTTTTTTTTTTTGCATCAGCCTCCACTTCATTGTTCAGTTCAGCATGCTTAGCGGTCAGAAAGAAAATGATCCCAGAAACTCAGATAAAGGGGAGCTCAAGGCAAACCAGAGTCAGCTTCTTCTGATAAGGATCGATTCAGTTCTGATGATCCTAAAATCAATCGGGACTAAAGCATGTTCAAAATAGCATACAAGGAGGAGGATTGTCATGTCATGCTAAAGTGTTAGGAGCCCTGGAAACTGTAGCAGCCTACATTAATCCTAATTAAATTCATAATGTGTGTTTATCCTTTGGACTATGCTTCAAAAGAATGGTAAAAGAATGATAATAAGTAAAACTAGCACACGTGATTAATGTAGAAATAATAAGAGTAGTAAAGGGAGAGTAATTGAAAGGGAATAAAGAAAACAAGATGAGAGAGTTTAAATCCAAATATAGTGGGGACGATGTTATTGCAATCCATCAAAAATATCATTGGACTAGATTAAAACAACAACAAAAAATACTCAGAGGTCAAAGGTAAGAAAAGATGTCATATAAAGGAAACACATTCCTAGCATTACTAGATAAGAAAGATGGTTTTATGACAAATATTTTTTTCTAGGAATGTCCTTAGAAGATTTACTGATTCTCAATATAAATAGGATTTAGTTTCTTAGTCTAATAAAATTCTATTTAGAGCATCCAAAAGTGGTTTCAAAACACATAAAGCAAAGATGGACGCAAAGTGGAGAACCAGAAACCTTGTGAGAGCGATCCAGTACTATAGCTGAGGAAGCAGGTCAGGAGAGACAGCAGCAAAGGACAGTGACAAGCAGCTGGAGTGACGGACGTCACCTGGCGGACACCTGAGCCTCAGGCTGTTGGAGCCATCAGGAAACAGTAGGCTGAGTGACTCAGAGCAGAGAGTTGCTTCTTGGTTCTGGAGGTAGCATATCTGGTCAGAGAGCCAGAGAGGTGACCTAAGATCAGAGCTCAGCATGGTGTTCTAGCAAATGTCCCCCCCGCCTCCCTCTCACACTTTCTGTCCTAGCCCCATCATCTTCACTGTGGTTCCCATGATGCAGAGGACGGGGGGGGGGGAGGGCTAAGGGGTCCATTTTACAGGGGCTTCGATCATAGTCAGGGCCTTCGCCCTCATGACCTCATCACCCACAAAACCATCATAGCAGAAATAAGAATTTCAACACCTGAACTTGAGAGGGCATTGACACCCTCTCCACAGCACCCTGCGTGCACAGATAGACACGGTAGAGTGTACATCCCTGTTGAGAGCACACAGATTTCCCCAAACTAACTATGCAGAAACACAGAGAATGTCAAGCCCAGGAGTGAAACCTCCCAGGATTCTCCATTTCCTCTGGAGCAGACCATCTCCATGGCTTTTCCTCATCTCTACCCAGCTCTGTTTCTTGCTCTTGCCTCACCAGTTCACTCAGGAAGCCACAACTCTCATCTATGATGCTGTTGCTAATGGCTACGTTATTCAGTCAACTCTCTGGTTCAGTGCAGCTTTGTCTCTCTGGCCTCAGTTTATTTCCTCTTCAGCTCCATGGTGTTGGGAGAGGAAGCTGCCATACTGTGTGGAGTCTGTAGAATCTTTGTGCCTCCCACGTCTGTTCTGCTCTCCTGCTAAGTGAGTGTTCATATTGTACTCGTGATAGCGAGCAGGCACACAGCACTGGTCTCAGAGCCTCCAGAGGCATTTTCACTGTGCGTCTCGCCAATGTCAGCTCTTACTTCACCACCATCCTGCAGCAGTGTACTCTGTGAGCAGTGTTCATGCATGCTGGTTCTGTGCCAGTTCCCTGACCTACTTGTCCTGTTCCTGATCCTGGTGTGTGCATGTCCTCCACTCTAATAGAGTCTTTCTACTCCTATCACCACTTTCCATTTCTGTGGTAGTTTGAAGAGGAATAGCCCCCGTAGACTCATATGTTTGAATGCTTGGCCATAAAGAGTCATACTACTAGGAGGTATGGCCTTATTGGAGTAGGGGTGGTCTTGTCACTGTGGAGGTGGGCTTTGAAGTCATATATGCTCAAGCTATGCTCAGTGTGACACAATCTCCTACTGCCTGTGTATCAAGATGTAGAGCTCTCAGCTCCTTGTCCAGCACCATGTCTGTCTGCACGCTGCTGTGCTTCCCGCCATGATGATAATGGACTAGGCCTCTGAACTGTAAGCCAGCCCCAATGAAATGTCTTCCTTTATAAGAGCTCCCATGTTCATGGTGTCTCTTCACAGCAATGGAAGAGACAATTTCTAAGACAATCACTAAGACAATTTCTCATGTGGCATTTCCCGGGCTCCTGAACCAGCCTTGCTTCTGATTCTCTTCTCTCCCTCTCTCCTCCCACATTCTTCTCTCCCCGTCTCTCTTCCCACTTATCTCTATTTTTTCCGTATCTTTCCATCTCTCCATTTCTCCATCTTTTTCCTCTCTCTTCTCCACAGCCTTAGATCTGAACCACAGTGTCAACTCTAGTCTGCATTTAAAGGTGGATCCCTCATAATGGACCAAAGGCATACTGCCGGTTGTAGCAAACCAGAAAAAAAGAATACTTGGGAATACAATACATCATAATTTTGAAAATTTGCTTCAAAATTTATAAAGCAGTAACTGTTTAATAATGCTCAGAGAAAACAGTATACCCTCAAGACCATAATTCATATTTAGCAGATTTAAGATCCAGGAGTGCCTGGTTTGCAGGTTTCACTCTGAACTTGTGCACATGCTTTAATCCCATCAGGTTAGGAGATTCTAATTTCTATTTATATTTACTATGTTAAGTTCCCTTGTTCCTCCCTCCCTCTTTATTCAAATAAAAGCCCATTCAATGCAATGGTTCTCTTGTAGTTTTCATGATGATTTTATTTCTTTTAACAATCCCCACTTTTTAGTAAGAATTTCACCTTTATATTCATTTCTCTCTTTTTCAAGTTTGCTCTTACTTGATGAAGTGTGGTTGCAATGGCTGCTGCCCAGCCTGCTGGATGGTTCCTACAGCCATGTCATCTGTGTGGCCTTTGCTGACCATCCTTTCTGTTTTTGTTGTTGTTGATATTGTCCTATTTCTCTGTATAGGGAAGAAGTTTAGCTGCATTTGGGGAATTTTGTTAAGGAACTTTGGGGGCTGATAAAATCCTCTTTCAGAAACATTTCTGTGGTTTGTTTATACACACCCAACACATCCACTGCCTTTGCTGCTGTGCTCACACCCGGGGTGTTCTTTCCCTTATACTTTCTCCTTGTTCTCTGATTAGAGTCTGGGCTTCTCCTTTTTCTCCATCACATACTTGTCTGCTTGTCTCCCTTCCTACCATAGTGACCCATTTTCATGGTTTGCCACTTCACTTTAGTGAGAAAAAAATTAACCATATCACAAAATCACTTTGTGCAGTGTTCTTCAAAGCACTGTTAGCTTTACTATGGCCACCCAGAAAAAGGGGTACAACTCAGATGATAGGTACCATCCAGCTTAAGATCATCATCCTGTCTGGATGTCCCACCTGGGCAGCAAGAAACTTATGACATGTATAAGAATTCTGACTAACATACAGATAAGTTTATATGTATATTTTGTGGATATAGAAGTTGATATAAACTTCCATCTTTTCCTCTCCGAAGGCACAGGCATTTCTGCATCTTTAACATTATGAGTACATGACTATTCACAGCTAGTATTGCTTAAGTCCTGGCAGTTCATAGAACAGGGGCAGCCTGACATGACTTGCTACTATGCCCTGTAGTGCCAATTTAAATTTTGGATTTGTTTTCTCTCTTCATGTTAATATTGCTTCACACTGTGTAAGATCTTGCTAGGGGAAAATACATTAGCTTAGTACTAAGATACTAAAAAATGAGTAAAAGATGTTCAAAGCTCATAAAATTCCTTTTAACTTAGAACATATGTATAGACAATGACAAGAGTATGTGTTGATTTATAGAGACAGTTTGGGAATGTGATAGCTTTAAAATATTTTTATTGGGCAGTTCAGCTGCATTTCTGAAATGTATATTCAGATGCTTTTGAAATATTACAGGTGACAGATGTTCCAAAGTATGAGTCCAATTCAGTTTTCCATAAGATCCTTCCAGCAGTTTCCCTGTGTGAATTTCTTAGTCTTCCCTACAAGTTGTTTGGAATATGCCTCTCCACTAGGGGTAGGTCATTTTTCTGTCTGGAAAATGCTTTTCTTTGAGCATGTAGCTTCTGGAAGGAGGCCTATAGAATGGAAAGCAAAAGGCAGATACTATTTAACCTGTCAAAACAATCCAAGTAAAGTCTGTGACCAAGAAAAAGTTCTAGCTCAGCCCTCTTGCAGGTATAGCCGCTTCTTCCTGGAAAGCCTTTGGCTTCTAGCTGTCCGTTAAGTTGTTTACCTCTGCCAGTCAATATGGGTTCATTCCACTCTGAACCAACAGAGCGCATCACTCACATCCTCTGTTCCTATAGCTCACATTCTCTGGACCATAGCTCCCTGCCACTGTCCACACATGCTGGAATGACTCCAGGTTTCATGCAGCTTGGCAGGCATTCCACTGTAGACTACCCAGCCCAAAGCTGGCTTTTAATAGTGACTTGATATCTATTCCTTCTTTCTCTTAGTACTTAGAATCTTGCTGTACTTGGTAAGTTGGTCAATTCAGGCTATCACCATCACCACAAGGTCAGGTCATACCCGAGGAGGTCATTCCTCCAAGCCTTCTAAGAACCTGGGCTATAGCTGAGATTTGAGAGAAAACCTTCTGAGGATGTCCTGGATGTCTTCTCCAACAGAAAGACTCAAAGACAGCCCGAGGCTCGGGTGCTTCTCTCATGGCTGCTGTGCTTGGTGTCTCTGCCCTGCTCTGATTGCCCGGCGACGTCTCCATAACAGAGGTCTACAGATTTCTAAGTCTGTAAGCTCCCCACGTCCTACAAAGAAAGGCATTATATTTTTAACTAGTAAGAACCACTTTCCTCCAGAGTATTCTAACTTACAAATGAATCACTTCTCCATCGACAGAATGTTAATGTGGACCCCTCCCCACATTCCGTTAATGTTTACACACAAACTGATTCTATAGTGGCAGCTTTAACATTAGTGAGTAGAGTTTGTGGGGGGTCTGAAAACACTGGTGTGAGGACTCCATCTAAGGGGTGCTCCATTTGGTCGTCGTACATGCTGAGTGGCGAATTGTCCAGCCTGTTTTCTGCCTGATTTGCATCATGTATTGCGCATGGTATGTGAGATAAACCTTACTGTCTAAGCGAAAGCCACTTCATGTTTTCTTTCAAGTATAATAATTTCCAATTATACACTATGCTCTTGTGGGTAGAGACTGTCAATTAAAATATGCAATTATCTCTGATAATATTGAATGAAAAGATCTTTTTCAAAACAAGTAAGACTACGTAGTCTTTCAATGACTGAGTCAAATCAATTTAAAAATACTCATTCTTGAAGAATTCTTCTCTTGAATCTAAAAATGCCTTAATTATGTTTGACTATTTGGAACCATTGTCTTTATTGATTGCTTAATTCTGCAAATATTTATTGACTATTAGTCACACTGTTTGATGCTGTTTGACCATGAGGGACATGAAAAAAATGTTTCTGCCTGTGCTTATTTATGTAATCACATCCTTTATATTAAGAATTATAGAAAAGTCTGGGATAGAGCCAATTTGTCAGAAGTATAGGCAGCCTGGGGTCAGCATACTGATGGGCTGTTGGTCAAAGCCTGATATAGGGATAACATTGGTCACCCTGCAATGAAATGACCATAAGTAACATTGAAATGTGAACTATTGGATCATATTGCTACACAAATGATTCAAGGTTCTTAATAACGTGTAAAAGCACACAGACAAGACGTCATAGCCAACAGAAGTACAAGATGAAGAACTCTGCTGGTAGAAAGAACCATGCTTTCCTGGAGTCAGGCTTGGAGCAAGAGCCACAGGAAGGAGGCAATTTCAAAGATGGAGGTGCTCTGAGAGGAGGCCGCAGTTTCGCTACATCGCCCAGACTGTCTGTTTCACATGGGCCAACATGGATTAAAATGGCAAACTGTATACTCCAGACAAGGGTAATTTATTTCCTGTCAATATTACCTCAATATGCTTGCTAAAAATATAGTAAGACATACTTTGCAGAGTTGATAACTATCTGTGGAAATGGATGCAGATGATGGGAGGAAAAATGACTGAGGCACTCACATGTCATGTATAACGGAGTGCTGTTTTGCAGTGATTCTTATCTTTATGAAGACACAGCTGAAGACTTCATTGACAGTGTGACCTGTTTATTAATCATCTGTTTTCTACAGAGTGCTTTTAGCCAGACTGAAGGTTCTGCTGGCATCTGAGCTGCCTGGCTGTGGTCTGACCTAGGACTCTCTGCTCTCATGGTGTGTTTGGGTGTATGTGTGTGTGTGTGGGGGGGTGCTTTGTTTCCCAACTAATTTAATAACAATTAAGAACTTAGTCTGGTGGACCAATGTTAGCAAGCACCTAAAACAGGAAGCCTTTTGTGATGATTTTCTGCTTTTTCTCTTATATCTGGACAAACTATCAAAACCCAGTTTTAACGTGTTATCTGAGGAGGTTAATTCTGAGGGTTCCTGAGAGATATTATATGGAAAAGCAGTATTGTTTGTAATTAATTGAAAGATACACATAATGTTAGTTTACATTGCTTTGGTTTATATGGAACACCTTCCAAAGCTCAAAAGTGTAGAATTCACACCATTTTATATTACATATTTGGTCACCAAACATGTCCTGCTTTGATCTTCTCGTAGGAGTAGTAATCCAGCAAGTGCTTTGCAGAGGGACCCAAGGTCATGAGTGCTTGAAGATTGTAGGACTTCGAGAAAGGCAATCAGACAAGAGAACAGAAGAGTCTTGAGCAGCAGGGCTAACTCACATTTCTATCCACATCATTCTGGATGCTTTGAAGCTCTTTCTTAAAGTGTTATATTTGAGGAGAATCTTCCATTCATTTCATAGATTCTCAATGGGTATGTATTCTGCATCAGATATTAGAGTGAATGTAGAATAAGTTTCTTACCCTATACACATGTATAACGTTCATAAATCATTTATTAGAAACACAGGCTTTAAAAAAACTCTTCATGGCCCTGAGGAGACAAGATGAACTGGGGTCGGATGGAAGGGGAGGAGATCCTCCCCCATCGGCGGATTTGGAGGGGGCGGGGAGGAGATGAGGGAGGGATGGGGAGAGTGGGAGGGAATGAGCAAGGGGTCTACGCCTGGGATGCAAAGTACCTAACCTGTGATTGATATAAAATAAATAAATAACATTAAAAAAAAACACTGTGGAAGACTGTTAGGACTGTAGAACACAGGTTGAAATGAGTTATGTTTTGCTAGCTGCTCAGTGAAACAGTGTTTCTGCTAAGAAAATAAATGTTGTTATTGTCTGGGGAAAAAAAAAACTCTTCATGGCATAAACGCAGTCTGGAGACCTAAACCACACAACACTCATTCAGGGTCTGAAAGGATGTGCTAGCTGCTGTGTCATGGGAGAAGCTACTCTGGTTCCTGCCTTTGGGAACCACTGTCGCTCAGTCTTCTCCCTTTGCTGCGCATTGAATTCCACTCTGAGTGAATCTTGTCTTGTAAGGAGTTTCTTTCCCTTAGCATCAAGCCTTCCTATTTCCCTTCCTGCAGCTCTTGTATGGCTGCTCTGCTCCTGAACTGGACTGTTAAGTTCACTGAAAATAAGGAGTTTGTTGTCCTTGCCGACATTATACCCAATATGCCATACAAAAGACGTTTAATAAAGTATGACAACATAAGTGGACGCAGCAGTGATTTCCAGTATTGGCAGTGGGACATGACGCTCATGTGCAACAAACCCAGAGGTCCACATTTCAAGGAGAAAAGCAAATAGAAGGTGAGTGGTTGGAGACGTTCTAAAACACAGTTGATAAGCAGTGCTGCAACTCCTAGCGCTGTTGGAATGCCATAGCCATGGTCTTTAAAAATAGGATGAAGCCATGAGGGACATAGGGCTAGATTCCGATGTTTTTGAGAACAACCACAACACAACACAACCCACAGCACAGCACAATCCGCATCATAACACAACCTAAACACAACACAAATCACAGCGCAGCCTACATAACAATGCAACTCACATCACAAAACCTACAACACACACAACCCACAACACATCACAATATAACCCACAACACAACACAACCCTCATAATGGTGAAACCAACAGCATAACACAACCCACATCATAATACAACCTACAACACAACAAAACCCACCTATAATACAGCCCACATCACAGTACAACCCACAACACAACAACACACACACACAATGCAACCTAAATCATAGTACAACCCACAATGCAACAATACACACAGTACAACCTACATCACAGTGCAACCCACAACACATCACAACCCACAACATAACACAACCCTCAACACAACCCATACCACAATACAACCCACAACACAACACAACCCACAACACAGCACACACAATGGCACAATTGATACAACCATGGAGCATCAGAGGTTACATGAGGAAATATCTGTGGAGATTTGACCTTGGGAAGCTCCTGGACCATGGCTGTAGAGTGCAGGGATTCACAGCCCCTCTCTCATTCCATGCCAAAATGCAGCTCTGTGTAGCCACTTCTGGCTGGCCATCATCCTCTCCCTTCTGCTCCTTCATTCTGCTCATTGGCCTGTGAGCCGCCTGAGGAATACCAATGCCTCACAGTTTGGAATGGTCACATTAATGGTTATAAGATGTGACTTCAAATTATTTTTATCTTGGAAAGGAAAATTTTAACCAAGAAATCATTACATATTTATTTTAACATTTCGTGAGTAGAAACACATTTTCTTTGTTTTATTTTGCCCTTCAGCATTTTGGAAAAGCTGAGAGGAAAAGGGTTTTGGAAGACATAAAAAGGAGAGTTTTTTTTTTTGGCTTTAAATATGTTGGGAGTATTAAACTTTCAACTCTTTTGGAATCTTATCAGAAATATTATTCTGAGGCTTCAACCCTGTTATTGCTACCATGATGGAAGTCAGTTTTCCCCCCCTGTGGTGAATTGTATACTTGTGTTCCTCAGGAATTCCTGCCTGTGCCCCAATAAATTTCAGAATCAACCCATCCTTTGGGATCTTTATGAAAAGTAGCAGCAGAGGAAACAGGCCATGTGATGAGCCTGGTGCTTTCTCACCAATCACAGGCCCTCTGTGTGTCAGCTCACTTGCTCAGCATCTGTTATTTAGGATTCTGCTCAGTATCTGTGTCATTTAGGATTCTATGATCCTTATTTTAAGGAAATGAATCTGAGGCTTGGAAAAAATAGTTAATAACCTAAAATGTACCAAGACCTCAACACTTCATTCTGCAAGTCTCTTCTGTAGTGAAAAGCAAGGTGACAGATGCATGGAGCAAAACAAGTGAGAGCAGATTTGATCTGTACCAGCAGAGTGAAGGAAAACAGATCCTGAGATACCTGTGGAATGGCGGAAGGCCTGAAGGACACAGGGCCTAAAACCAAGCAAATCTCCTTCATAGAAACAGCCTCTCCAATTGTTCCTACAGGAAGAAAGCGGCTTTCTCTTCAGCTCTGGCTGGAATCTGCACACTCCTTCCTGTCAAACGTCTGTGTACACGGCTGAAGCCTCATTCTGACACTCAGCTTTCGCTTCCACAGAGTCTCTCGTGGAAACTGAAGCCTAACACACTGGCTGAGGAGCCATGTGACAGTCTTCCCTTGTGACCACTCTGCTTCCAGCTTCATTTCCTGTTCGTCTGTCTTCCCTCGGTCCACCATATCCTTACTTAGCTCTGAAAAGATGCAAAACCTGTTTTCATTTCAGGACTTGTAAGTCTAACTTCCACAGATCAGGGCAGTAACTGGACCCATGTGCTTATTTTTATTTCCTTGCCTGTACACTACGCTTCTTTACTTTGGAATTCAGAGGAGGGATTTATCTTGTTTTATTTTTTATTCCTAGCTCTTGGAGCCACAGGTACAGTAAGAGAAGTTGACTGAAAACAATGCGTATTGATTGCCTTTGTTAATGATGATTAAAATAGTGGCTAATGCACAATTTGATTATGAATCTCTTAAATGCTTATTTTAAAATGAAACAGGTTAAGATAGATACTGAACTAAATAGAATGAATTATATGCTGCAGCAATGGCTGCATATGGGAGGCCGCGGGGAGGCTCCTCAGAGCAAGAGGAGGCCTCCGTTGTGTAAAGGCCCCAAGTGACTCTCCAGAGCCATGTGACTACACCCAAAATGATGTTTCTCTAAGAGAACCAAACTGGCTCCATACCACCCCACTCTCATATTTCATACGTGACCAGCCTTGAGGTAGGCAGGAGAGCAACTGAACCCCAGTGTTTCACAGTGTCATTGCTGAGCCAGAATTCAACAACTTTAGACATTTATTGGCAGGCCAAATCACAAGAGGTGTTCCCAGAGCAGAGAATAATCCTGTCCCTCACTGCAAGCCTCCTTGGAGGAAACAGAGACACTGGGCTCAGAGGAGGCATGATGAAAGGGGTCAGTGGACCCCTCCTATGGACACAGGAGCCTAGGAGAAGCTGGAAGTCGGGGAACTGACACCTCATTCTTCATTGTTTGAGGGAACCATTTATTTCCAATATTTGGAAGATAAAGAGAGAGAAAAAAACTGTTTATCCTGATGGAATGACCTTTGAGCTCACAGTTCTAAAGGGTATTTATGAGGTCGCACAGTCTGTGCCTGGCTATTTGGTCCAATGAAGTCTCAGTGTTGAAGGATGAAAGGAGAAAAATGCGTACAAGGCCTGTTGGTTGGAATGATTTGTACTTATCTCAGCACTGAGAGTCTCTGATGAGGTTTTGAAGTAGGCTTGGAATGCATTGGAATTGGAGGAGTTGTCTAAATTCTCCTGTAACTGCCATAGCTGATTTTTGAATATCACCTTGCTTACCACTGCGAAGGCTTCATAGCTTCTTCTTCTTCTGTTCTTCATTTCTGTCAGTTTTTTTCTGTGACTGTGGGTTGTAGGACATGACATGCGTCTTACATCTTGGACCCAGGAAAATGGAGCTATGCTTGTCCCACAGTAAACTCACAGAAAGCCCAATCTCCTAGCATTTGTCATCCCTGGATTGTGTTCTCTTGCTCCAGGGACAACAGCTTTTGGTATAGTGTTGTGACTCTTAGTACTTTCACTGTATAAATGAGCAATTTCTTCAATTTATTTTTGCAGTAAGACAAATACAGCTTAGAGAATATTTTTATGCTGATGAGATACATTTTTAAAATCCTGTTTGTATTACATTTTCAGAATGCTGCAATGCTACAGAGCTTAAATAAATGTCAAAACCACACACACACACACACACACACACACACACACATCCTCATTTTTTGATGATCCATTACAAACAAAAATCAAAAATTTCTCACAATTCTTTCAAGAGCAAAATTAATATCCATCTTTTAAAATGTGTTTTTAATAAATTCCCCAGGGCCCTGGAAGCTACAGCAGATTCACACAAAGTTCCTCACACTGTCATTATTTTGTATGGAAGCCAGCCCAAGGAGCTCAGAGAAAGGGTGGCGGATACATAAGTTTACACAGCAACTCCACAAAAAATGCGGGTTTGGAAGGATCTTGAACGCCAGCTTTGCAGTGGAAAGTCTTGCCTCATGGTCCTTTATTAGGGACAACAGGAAGGATCATTTAAATCCGTGTGTTTCCCATTTCCCATAAAGTTCTTTCCTTTGTTTGTCTTAGTGGAATGTTGCTTTTCCAAGGTGCTGTTCGTGAGTGGGAAGAGGACAGAGGGATGGAAACCCTGATAGGATTCGAGAGCAGGAGCACGCGTTGGTTTTGAAGCTTTCCCCTTCCTTCCAGTTCCCTTCCTTCCAGTCAGTGATTAGGGACGGCTGCTGTTTTCCACCCTGCTTTCTCCCATCCCTCACATCCTCTGATTCCTCCTGCCAGCATTCTACTATTTAATGAAATTATTAATCACTTAAGAAACTTAAAGGAGACTGTTTCTGCTCTCTGTAGATTCTTTGAGCTACCCAGCTTTCCAGTGTGTCTAATGAGACATTTTCAGCACATAAGCCAACTGTAGTGAGTCTTATCGAAAAGTATGCTGTCTCCAGCTCTTTAAGGTCTACAGTTCCCACCTCAGCCAACTCAATATGGTGCGACATGAAGAGAAACTGTTTTTTAGCATGTTCCTGAAATGTTGGGCAGACTCTGGAATGAGGTAGATGTTACCGTTTGATAAACTGGAAGTTTCATTTGCAACTGTGATAAAGTCTGAATGGTGTAGAATTAAAGATATTAGTAACTTAGATGAGATTGTCTTCGGAAGATGTCCATCTTCAGCCTTTTCTTTAGAGCTTGCAAAGTTGGAAACTGGTTACCACAGGAGTGCATATTCCCAAATATTGGAAATGCTTCAAAACGATAGAGGATAGCTGCCCGATTGAGACACCAGACATTTCTGAAAAGGCCAAAAAAGTAGCCAATGCTGTGTGAGTCTTGGTGTGACCTCCAGTCTTCTGTGTAGATGAGAGAGACCACATCCATGCCATGTGAGCTAGCGTGCCAGGCCTAACTGATCTGTAGCCTGTCCTCACAGTCTGCTGAGGGAAAGGAAGGCAGTAGATGTCTTGTTCCAAAGGACCTAGGGATTGGGAGAATTCATGACTGGCAGGGTAGAGTGTATGATTCTTTTTTAATTTTTATTTTTTACAATTTATTCATTATAGATCCCAATTGTAGTCCCCTCCCTTGCCTCCTTTTGGTTCCCCCTTCCCTCCCTCTTCCTCCTTATCCCCTTCCCCTAGTCCACTGAATCGGGGAGTCCTCCTACCCTGCCACCTGATCCTAGCTTATCAAGTCTCATCAAGATTGCCTGGATCCTCTTCCTCTGTGGCCTGGCAAGGCTGCATCACCAGGGGGAAGTGATCAAAAATCAGGCAACAAAGTTCATGTCAGAGAACCCTGCTCCCCTTATTCAGGAACCCACATGGAGTCTTAACTTGCCTATGGGCTACATCTGAGCAGAGGGTCTAGGTCCTCTCCATGCATTGTCCTTGGTTGGTCCATAAGTCTCTGCAGGTCCCCCTGGGCCCAGAATTTTTGGTTTTGTTGGTCTCCTTGTGTTGCTTCTGTCCCCTCTGGATCCTTCTGTTCCCCATTCTTCCATAAGATTCCCTGTGATCTGCCCAAAGTTTGTCTGTGAGTCTCAGCATCTGCTTCAATCCCCAGTTGGGTGGAGCCTTTCAGAGGACATATATGGTAGGATCCTGTCCTGTTCCCTCTCTTCCAGTGCTTATGGTATCTATCCTGTTTGCCATTCTGAATGAGATTTAATCATCCTCTCTAGGGTCCTCCTTGCTGTTTAGCTTCTTTAGGTCTGTAGATTTTAGTACGGTTATCCTATATTATATGGCTAATATCCACTTATAGGTGAGTATATAGCATGTGTGTCTTTCTGGTTGTGGGTAACCTAACTCAAAATGATCTTTCTAGTTCCACCCATTTGCCTGCAAATTTCATGATTTCCTTGTTTTTAATGGGACCTCATGGAACTGAAAAACTTCTGTAAAGCAAAGGACACTTTCAACAGAATAAAACGGTAGCCTACAGACTGGGAAAAGATTTTTACCAACCCTACATCTGACAGAAGGCCAATATCCAGAATATATAAAGAACTCAAGAAATTAGACATCAACAAACCAAACAATCCAATCAAAAAGAGGCACAGAGATAAACGGAGAATTCTCAACAGAGGACTATCGAATGGCAGATAAACAATTAAAGGAATGCTCAACATCCTTAGTCACCAGGGAAATGAAAATCTAAATGACTCTGGGAGTTCATCTTACACCAATCAGAATGGATAAGATCAAAAACTCAAGAGACAACCCATTCTGGAGAGGATGTGGGAAAAAGGGGAACCCTCCTCCATTGCTGGTAGGAGTGCAAACTTGTACAACCACTTTGGAAATCAAGCTGGCACTTTCTCAGAAAATTGGGACTAGTGCTACCTCAAGATCCAGCTATACCACTCCTGGGTATATACCTTAAAGATGCTCCACCATTCAACAAGAACATTTGTTTAACTATGTTCATAGCAGCTTTATTCATAATAGCCAGAATCTGGAAACAACCCAGATGTCCCTTAATGGAAGAATGGATACAGAAATTGTGGCACATTTATGAAATGGAATACTACTTAGCTATTAGAAACAATAAAAACATGAAATTTGCAGGCACATGGATGTATTTCTTTTGTAAAGTAACATCTTTATATTATTATGAGATGAGGTTGACATATAATACTGATTATTCTGGGAGTTGCTAGGGTCAGAGCCTGGGCCCTGACAAACCCTAATGAGTCAGGCTCAGCAGACATTTTCAATGGGCCAATTAAAAAAAAGCGATAGCAAAAAGCAGAGAAAATTCTGTGGCTGCTTTCAGAAGAGGGACACAGAGGTCCCGTGGACCCTCTTACACGAGTCCATTTTCATTTCTGAGGTCCTGATATGAGGTTGAGCTCTGTACGCCTAAGCAGCTCTGGTCACACTGTCGTCTGAACCACTCATTGCTGTCTCTCCTTCAAGGTGATCTGACAAATTGTCAGTCAGCATGAGATCTCGTTCCCTCTAATTGGGAAGCTTCAGCTTTTTCTTTTCCCAACTTAAGATTCCTAAGAAATTCCAGCTTCAGTAGTAGGAGACTGAAAGGGAAAGACTTTGGATCTCTTTGGAAGTATCCTCCTTCCTGCCAGTATGGGTACCAATCTGTACCAGAAAGGGGGTAGGGTTAGGACATGTGCCAAGTACTGGGCTGTGTCAGAGCAGACATGGTCATCAGCTAAGAAACTGAGCAGTATGAAAGGCAGACGCCTCTTTCCTTCCTCTAGAAAGTCTAGCTGTTCGCCCCTCACCATTCCTATTGGGTGCAAAAGTCATCCAATCATTTCTGGGATGATTTTAGTGAAAAACACAACATGGCTGGCATTGCAGAGTTGGTGTGTGGCTGTTTTCAGAGGGGTGGTAAGTATCAACACTTCTTTAACTTCCCAGGTTACACATCTTCTGAAGTGTGCTGTGGCCCTGAAACCTATTTGGAGAGATTATAGCTAGGTTTCATCTCAATTCTTGTCAGAGTTTTAACCGTAGGATAAAATAGCCAAGAACTCTCTCTTCCAAGGTGATGAACACCAGAAACCAAATGGCAGTGTCTGTTGTGTCTCTGGGAAGTAGAGTCCACAAGAACCTAAAGCAGAGTATCTTTGAGAGTCAGAATAAGTGAAACCAGCCTTGGTCCAGCCCAGCAGCACTTGGTCCTCACTGACCACAAAAGTCCGCTGCAGAGCCAGGAACAATGGCTCCAAGGTTTTGTTGTGAGACTGAGGCTTTGAGGAGAGCAATGGTGCAGATCGAGCCCAGAGGACAACAAAGAGAAGAGGGCCTTCTCTGTCTGCTCCTCTGCGCGTGTACCAGCACATCCAGGCAGAGATATCTGAATTACTGTTTGTGCGATAGCCTCTAGATGTTAAGAATTGCGTAGTTCTTTTTTTATAAATGGATTTCTAATTAAAATAGAATTACATCACCTTCACCCTTCTATTTTTGTTTCCCCATCCCCCCCAGCTACTCTGCCTTGAACCCCTCTTATGTTCCTCCTCTTAAGTCAACAGTCTCTTTTTCTTTATTATTGTTACATATTAATGCATGTGTGTATGTATGCATATTCACATATGTGAATATGTATATATATACATATACATGTGTATACACATATATATATATATTCTGATGGTGAATATGTTTTTGGGTGTTTATTTATACAGTTTCAAGGCTGACCACTTTGTATTGGATAACCACGAAGGGGGCTCATCCCTGAGAGAGGCTAATTCTTCTTCTTCAATACAGGCTATAAGCACATCAGGTGCATGCATCTTAAAGAAATGGATTACGTGTAGGTTTTATTTTTGAAAGGTTTGTTTGTTTATAACTATGAATGTACGTGTGTTCCTGCATGTGGGTATGTGTACATGAGTACAGTTGCCTGTGGAGGCTGGAAGAGGGCAGCAGATCCTCTAGGAACTAAACTCAGGATCTCTAGAATAGTAAAGATCCATCTCTCCAGCCCCCATGTGTAGTTTTCAAATACCACAAGCTTAGGTGTACAACAGAAAAAGAAATTGTAAGGATGTGATCAAAACAGTTTCCCAATTTTCTAATTTATTTTCAGTTGGAAAAATTTTTAATAAAGCACAAATGCCTAAATACTAATACATGTTTTTACTGATGTCTGATCTTAGATAATATAACAAATAATCACAAAGAATCCAGATAGTATATTTACACATTCATCAATATATTCCAATTCACCCTCAGATGTTTTTCGTGAGTGGTAGAAAGGCAAAGAAAGTAGAAAAAGAACGTTTTAGAAGGGATTATCTTTTAATTTGCATATAAGCTGTGAAAATCAATGTTGTTAGTTTTAGGTCTAGACAGGATCTAGAGTCAAATCTCTGGACGGAATAAAAAGGAGAAAGCAAGCTTAGGGCCAGCACTCATCTACCTGCTATGTAATTGCAAAAATGACAATGTCCAAAGCTCCTGCCTGGCCTGGCCTGTCTCCCAGTCTTGCCAAGCTTCCCTAGATTCATTCCTAGTACTGAGTTAGAATAGCCTGGCTCATGGACCCTTTCTCATCCCTTCTCTTGTTGTTCTCATCTGTCACCCATAGTCCCACAAAGGCCTTTTGGTGCTTCAGACTTCACAGTTTTAGATGCCTAACTCTCAGATCTACTTGTCACCTGTCTCTTGGCAAATCTCCATACACCTTGCTTATAGAATCAATGAGAAACTCCTCAATCTGTCATCCAACTACTCTTCAAGTCAGCTTCTGGCACCTGCCTCTGCTTCTCACCTAGAGTAAACTCGCTGTCTCTACCAGGCAGGTTCCACATGCCTCTCACACTCCAGCTCCCAGCCTGCTCCACTCATGATAGTCACGGCAGGGACACTGACGGCCTCCTGCTGAAAGGGCAGAACCACACTGCTCAGAAAATGGACCACCGCTTTACTTCCCTCCTGAGGGCTGATGTTCAGCCCTCAGCTGTTGTGTAAGCAGTGTCGTCTTCCGCGAGCACTGTGAAGGCTTTCTTTGTGTCTGCCAGTGTTGCCAGTGAATGGGAAACAAACAGGCCATGTGTTGTGGCTTTAGCACAGACCCGCATCCCTTGTTAACATGTCACAGCTGAAGAAGCAACTCATCTCTCCTTGACTGGGATGTTGGCCATCTGCTAAAAACAAAACCAAGATGTGTTTCCATGGTCCTCAAAACAACAGTCACTCCTCCGGCCACAGGGAAATGCCATCTTGATTTTCTGAGTGGCTAAGTGAGTGAAGCTTATAGCAGGCATTTTAGTAGTTAGGCCTGATTCCTCTGGTTGTTCACATGGGCACTGATATAGCTCGACCAACCGAGTAGGAAGCTCTTTGAAAATGACTTTTCTGAGGGAATACTCGATAGTTTTCAGTGACTATTTAACTCCTCTGACTACTTAATTGCTCCTAGCTAACATGTAGCCATAGACAATGAATCTTCATGAACCTTTGGATGTGCTCTGATCTGCCATAGTGATCTTATATAAAAATTTCCTTGCCTGATTTCCAAGTCTGTAATCCAAGTGGGGTGGAAGTAATTACCTTGACTCATCCCCAAATATTCAGAGCATAGGGTAGCCCTTGGCCTACTCTCAAGTTGCCCAATATGTTTTGTTTATTTTTCCTGACTATATCGAGGCCAACTTTCCCCAAAGAAGGAATGATACATCTACACAGTTTATTTATGGTTTCTCCAAGGGACTGAAGTCACAGGAGTGAGAAATGCCAGTGGATCCCTCAGAGCATGTCCTTGTTTGTACTGCTAATTCAGATCCAGCCACAGTCAGTCCTCATAGTGTGAGTGACCTGCTGCATAGCGGGCTAGGGTCTTCAATCTGTTTTTATGTGTATGTGTGTTTTGTCTGTGCACATGTGTGTGCTGGTGCCTGAGGAGGCCAGAAGAGGGTACCATCTCTCCCCCAGGGATTGGAGTTACAGGTGGTTGTGAGCTACTATCTATGTGGGTGCTGGGTCCTCTGGAAGAGCAGCTAGAGCTCTCGACCACTGAACTACCCCTCCAGCCCTGAGGAACTCAATTTTGCTAGTGAAGTGTGCACAAATGCTCAGTAGGAAAGAGGTGTGTGGCTATTTAAGGGAGGTACACACTGTAGCTGGCCACAGGGAGTATACCAGCATGCTAATCGCTAAAGAGTTTGCTTCCACAGGCTGTACTCAACAGTATGGTTCATGGTCTATAGGACTCATCTCATTGACCCCTTTATTCTGTTCTCAAGAACCCACTTTACTTTATTTCCTTAATTAAAAAAATATGCTTTCTATGAATGGCTTCCCCATTGCCCTGAGTATTGCAGGACTTTCTATCATTCACTACCTGCGCTTGGAGGTCAAGTTACACCTATAAAAAAGGAACATTCAAAAATTAAGTAATTTCTTCTCAGGTGACCAAGATTGGGAGATCAGTAGTCCTGACACAAAGAGGGCCTTTTCCTGTACTACATTGTCAGCAGTTGCTGAATTTTTCCCAGCCTATTTGCTGTGGGGCAGGTCATGGAAGTTTTCTGAGTTTGCAATATAGTCATTATTTAGGACAAATCTGCAGAATTAAGGAAGAGAGGCAGCTGGGATGTTTTGGCTGATGCCCAAATACTTTCATAAAACATGATACATTTATTAAGGCCCAGGGTAATGGTCAAAATTCCTGGTAGGGGTATGGAGGACCCCACTCCCATGCTGCAGCTTCTTAGGACTCAGCCATTATTGAGAACACAAGAGCCAGACTAAAATTTGCACCTCTGAGCTCCAGGCCATCGAGAACTGTCAAGGAGGCTGGTGCAGGAACGCCAGCCGGTGCCAGCACAGCTTTATTGGAAATACAAGCTTCTTCAACAGACATCTTCAGGCTCCAAGTTTATTTTGGAAAGTGATTCCATCTCTAGTCCAAGATTTTATGCTGGACATTTTGGTTATTTTAAATTGCTTTGCAAACACACACATTTAGATTCAAATAAGTGTTGCAAAGCCAGGGCACTTCAAAACATGTGCTGTGATAATGGTGAGTTTGGGGCAACTCATGTAGGTCATTTTGACAAGGTGTGTGTGTTGGGGGTGGGCAGGGATGCACAGGTGTGTGGGCATACAGGTGCCATGGCTCATACATCCCTTCAGTCCAGTCTGAGCTTTGTGTCCTGGTACCCTCCTCAAGGCTTGAGACAACTCTCTCGAACTCTGGCCTTTCTCTTCAAATCTTGGATTCCTTCCTCACTTATTTTTTCTGGAACCAAAAGACTCCTCTGAACTTGAGAGAGAAAAGTCACAGTTATTCAAAGGAATGCTTACAGGTCTCTAATGGCGAGTGTTCTTAATTATATACAATACAACTCTTTTTTGTTTAAAAACAGGCCACAGAGGAAGACTCCTGCCTGATGAGACCTGATAAACTAGGATCAGAAGGAAGGAGAGGAAGACCTCCCATATCAGTGGACTTGGGGAGGGGCATGCGTGGAGAAGAGGTAGGGAGGGTGGGGTTGGGAGGGGGCTACAGGGAGCTACAACACAAATAAAGTGTAATTAATAAAAGTTAAAATTAAAATATTTTAAAAACATACTTTAGATTAAACTAAGATTTATTTTCTTTCGTACATGAATAATTTTATTTTGATCAAATCCCTCTTTACTTCTCACCTCTAACTTTTCCTAGATCTCTTTCCCCATATTTCCTTCCTAATTTCTTCTCCATATTTAAATACGTGACCAATTAGCGCTACCTACATGTGCATGTATGTTTGGTTGTTCAGTATAGCATGGTAAACCTACTCTCTGCCTCCCCGACGAGACACTGACTCTCCGTCCTCAAGCAGACATCAATTGCCTTTCATTTCTCCACTAGGGCCTTGTTGAGCCCTTGCCAAACAGCACTAGAATATGGACTGCAATGAGCTTGGGCAGGTCCTGTATAACAGCCGCAGTTTTTCAGAGCTCAGAAGGGCAACTGCATATCCTATCAGGGAGACACTATTTTACCCAAGTCCTCCATGACTTCTGACTGCTTTTATTTCATCTTCTAGGGCATTCCCTAAGCCATGGGATTGGAGTGGAGCATGATAGAGATACCCAATTTGGGAATGAACAGTCCACAGTCTCTTGTTCTTTGCACTTTGATCATTTGTGGTTCTCTCTTAATCTATCTAGTTTTTAGAGGGCTGAGGAGCTTGTATGATGGGGCCTGAGACCTATACTAATTTACAGATAGAAGGACACATTTTTAGGCAGTTGAATACTCTATCAGTTTACCAAAATGGCAGTAGTAGGTTCTCCCTCAGAGTCTATGGCTTCCCTAACCATTGTCCTTTGCCAGGCAGGAGTGTTTGGTTTTTTGTTTTGTTTTGTTTTGTTTCCTATTGAGTGTGTCTTAAATCTAATGAGACAACTGCCAATTTCCCTAAAGTCATTTGTACCACTCTTGCACCACTGGGCATAGCTTGTTAGGCAAGTCATTATTGTAGTTCACACCTAGGTACCTATTGCAGCTTCACACCTAGGTAAAGTGGTGGGTAGCTTTTCTTTCTTGGCAGTGTGCATAGCATCTTCTGGCACTATGAAAGCTGTCCATCAGTAGAACACTTTCAGTTCAGCATCAGTTTGATTTCACTAGTCCTGTGACCAAAGTAAGTGCTGTTTTTAGCAACTGGGCCTTATCAACAAGTTCTAGTGGGCAACGAAGAGCAATGGCAGTGGCCTGTACTGTTTGTCCCTTGGATACCTCTGGCTAACAACTCAGGAAAATATTCGACACTTGGCATTGGTCTTTTTGTTTCATGGTCTATAGTATCTTGGTATATCCTCTCCTGCCTTCAGACAGGTGACTGGAACATAATTCGTCTCTAGCCCTGTCTTATGTTCCTTGTTGTGGATGGAATTTCTCTGGATACACATTCATTGTTCTTGTTTTGTTGATATTTATATTTACAGTTTACAAGCACTGGGATCTTCTTCATTGTGTTGTACTAATCTGTTGCAAGTATGTGTCACACTTTATTCATTTTCTAATTGACTGACATTGGGTTCTTTTCCGGTATGAGGTTCTTCAGTTGAAATAAACAGTTTAATGTTTAATGACTATGTGCTTGAGTGTCTTTTGGGTTGCATTAATTTCTAGTGCTGTATAACAAATGACCACCCTTTATGGATGACTTATAACCATACTCATTAGTTAACTCCAAGTTTCTAGGATTCAAGCATTAGGCTTACCTGGACTGTGCCATTTGCTCGGGACCTCCAGAGGCCACAGATCAGATGTCAACAGGTAGGCTTCTTGATGAAGTTAGGGTTGCCAGTAGAAGTAGAGCAGTTGTCAGCATAATTCAGATCCTTGAGGCTGTGCGATTTAGGTGCCCAGAGCCCACCTGGAGTTCCCTGTTCCCAGAATAGCAGTGAAACCTCACGTCTGATGTTCTTCAGGAAGCTGCCTTGCCGCCTCTGGAGTGCAATGTAGGAATGAAGGGCTAAGCTTCTCCCATGCAACATGGTTAGAAGCCAGTTACCAGGCCCACAGCGCTCAATGCAGAGCATTACACCAGGAAGCAGGAAGTACAGAGTTGCCCTCGTGCCTATTGGTCACAATGAGAAGTGATTAACATGAGATTTTTGGCTTGGAATCATGAGGTTGTTATGTTAACCTGCCCTGAGCTTTGGGGGACACTGTCCACTGTCTTCTAAAGTGCCTGTGGTCATCTGCCTATCCAGCAGCAGTTCACTAGGGACAATCCCACAGCTTATGCATTGCAGTTGGTAGTGTTCTTCTTTGTAAGTATCTCCTTGGCACACATGGGAACACTTGAACTACCAGAGCTCCGGGCATATATTCTCATGCTTTTAGGACACTTGCCATCTTTCTTTCCAGAGCTCTGTTCCCAAAGGATAAAACTGTGTAATTAAAGCAGAAACAACATAAGGACAAATTCTTAGATGCAAAGTAAAATTAATAAGGCTCTACAGTATAATTCCAAAATACAGAATAAATTACATTTCACATGCCGTAAATCACACAAATAAAACCAAGACTAAGAACCTGGAACTTAAATGATTATGGTGTCTATCGTACCATGAGTTTACCATATGCCCCAGATATACCACTCACTGGATGTCTGACTCCACAGACATGAATGTTGCTTAGCCACATTCATTGCTGCTTATTAACAACAGCTAGGACATAGAAACAACCTAAACATCCTTCACTTGACAAACTGATAATTAAAATGTTGTACATCTACACTATGGACAACTATTCAGCTATAAAAATGAAATCATTAACTATCTAAGTAAACTGCGGAATTAGAAAAGATCATGTTGATTGAGGCAACACAGATCCAAATTGTAAAAATGCCATTTTCTCTCATGTGAGACACTTAACTCCAATTCGTCATATATGAGTACATTTCCCATCTGGGCTGACAATGCTCTCTCTGAGAGCTAAAAAAAAAAAAAAAAAAAAAAAAAACAATCTAACAAACCCCCTAACACCAGGCATGAGGATCTGCCTTTCAGCTGTTGGTCAGAGTGTCTAAGAGACTCCCTAAATATATAAGGCTATTGCTCTTAACCTTGGTTGCCCCTGTGAACCACAACAATGAGTAGTATGGTATACTAACCCTAAGGGCACAGTAGTGGCATGCATGCCTTGGCATTAACTAACAGCTCTCTAATTGGACTTAAGACTTGCTCAACAGGAGGAAAATCATGTCTGGTGCTGGAAGTTAGTGAAGTCATAGATCTTAGAGGGAAATCTACGACCACTTTGCTAATCCAGTATAATCCTTAAGTACATTTTAAACATGTGTCCACAGAGAAGTGTAGTTTTACATCAAGGAAACGTGTCTTTTCAATAGACAGAGACCATTACTGAAAACCATACACAATCAAAACGCAGAAAAGTGGAGCCCAGTCCTGATGTCCACATCTCCAACATAGTCCTGCACCAAGGCTCAGGGATCATTGTGGAAAAGGGGGTTGAAAGCTGGTGAGAGGAACAGTAAGCTTGCTGTGAGAGAGACTGTGTCTCCTAGGCAGTTCAAAAGCTATACCCGTAACATTTTACCAACAAGTCTGCCTAAACATGAGCTGAACAAGGACAGCAACAGACAGGCTAATGTGGATGGAGGAAGGGAGAGTCAAGCCTACACAAAGATTATAGAAAGCCAAAGAACGCTGAGTGGGAATAAATAGTCTTCCCCAGGGAAAAGCACACCAGTTGGTTATCCTCTGCCACATGGTCATCTCTGAAAACATACATACAAATAACTTTATACAGAATATGTGTAACATATGTATGTGTATGTAATTACAATAAATTAAAAAGATGCCTTAAATTTAAAAGGAAGCAAGTAGGTTTATATGTAGGGGTATTTGGAGAAAGGTAGGCAAAGGAGGAAATGATGGTATTATATTATAATCTTAAAAAAATAAAGGATGTTTAAAAAAAGTATAATTACAATAAAAAACCTACATGAAAACATCAAATGAAAAAGTGGCATACATACATTATCAGAGAGACAAAAAGTCAAAGCACAAGGGCCAAACAACAACGGATTAAACTATAGATTTAGCACAGCAACCCTCAATAATACAATAATTTTTCTTTCTCTGCTCAAGTAGATAAAGTGATTCTAAGCTGTATCTGAAAGTCCCGGGGTCTTTCTGAGGTCTGGCTACAGTGATCCTGGACAGGCAGAGGAGCAACAAAACATGATCTAGTGACCGCCAGAGTTGTTGTACAGATGTAGCTCTAGCTCAGGTGGTTCCAACACAAGGACAGACAGATGAGTGGTGAGTCTAGAAGCAAAGGCAGGTGGATCTGAACATGTGCTTATGGAAACAGCAAAACCTGCTCATGTTTCTATACAAGGGAAGGGTATAAACCTTGGCCATTCAACTCCTAGCCTAAAAATAATCTCAGGTGGATTATATGTCTACAATTAAACGATGGGGAATAAAACCTTTAGAAGACAAAAAATCATTTCATTAACTAAGATAGGCACATTTTTTCTTTATGCAGAAATAGTCTCTATTCTAAGTATAAAGAAATACCAAGATAATTATCTCAAAATGAATGTGCTGAGGTCAATTGCTTATATGTAATATAAATGTACTTGATACACACACACACACACATACACACACACACTCATACACACACGTATACATAGAGATGATGAACAGGACCAGATAGCATTCTAACATACATGATACCACTGCACATATACTTGTCAGGGAAGTACCATCACACAATGGACAACACTGGGCCACAGCTCAGCGGCGGATTTGATGGAAACTATACACTATGGTTAAATTTGGTACCACTGTTTAAAGAAGCCGTTATAACTCAATAATAAAAATGAGTATAACCCCATCTCTAGACATCACTTCAAGCACCTATCTTTACCATCTCAAGTAATTTATTTAAAATGGTATTTGAAATGGTAAGTGGGTGGAAGGGACAATATAAAGCAGAGGACGAAAGCAAATGAAGCTGATACTTCAGGTGACATCACAGCTGCAGCATGATCTATTAAAGAGCCATGGATAAGGCCTAAAGGAGACTTTCCTCACTGGGAACTATGAATGCCTTCAGTTGAAGTGTACCACTCCAGAACTTAGCAGCAAACAGACTGGAAATGAGTGGTCTGAAATAAGTTGGTGTTGAATGGGATAGACTGGGTCCAGCAGGAACCTGAGGTCATTGTGAGTTGAGAGAGAGAGAGAGAGTTGGATTAAATCCAAGCCCAATAGAGAACAGAGATAAGAGGCTGAGTGTCCCAGGCTGAAGTGCTTTGGAGGTACCTTTAGAGTGTCCTCCATTCTGTCAAGTACAAGGAGAACTTATGAAAGTTCTCATGGGACTTGTGGTCAAGCCTGCTAGTGCAGATGGAGTTTGGAGAAGCACAATTCAGTTGTGCATGAGGTGCTCTTTGCTACCTTAGACATCAAAACATGGCCACATCTCCATTCCTGCTGACACATGAGTCTGCTCATGGTGGCTTTGTTTATCATAGCCCCAGACCGAGAACAAATCATTTGCTATTTTTTGGGTTAGTAGGTTAAGGTATATTTTTAATAATAGGTTGCCTTGCAGGAAAGCCGAATGAAGCTTGGGGGGGGCGGGGGCCGTTCCACAAGCACAAACAGATTGTAGGAATCTAAAGCACCAGGTGCCAGGCCACACCTGTGCTCATAGATGTGCACTTAGATGAGGGGCCTTCTGGGTAAGGGGAGGGAGCTGTGATTGGGGTGATGGGTACTATTAGGGTATGAATAGCTCTGTTTCCAATTACCACCTACATTTTTTCAAAGCACTTGTGAAGTGCTGACAGATGCTTTGTGTATGAGTGCATTTTACAACATTTGATACTAATGTCCTTTAGTATAGGATCAGAGACCCAAGTAGGCACACAGTTCCTATTTATTAAAATCTATTGTTCAATATTTGGGGCCTAAAGAAGTGAGGCCCTTAACTTTTCCTTCTTAACTGCGGTTGGAGTATGTGGTAATTCTCACGAGTGATAAGGGGACTTAAGGGACAGATAATCTGAGGTCACGTTGCCTTGTGGGCTCTTCTTTATTTCCGCCTGGACAATGTCCTCTCATTCGAGAATGATGGGAGCGGGTGTTAACACTGTATCTGTCAGAATAGTGCCTGAGTCTGGATTTGTGGTCTCCTCAGATCCATCCACTTCCTCAGGATGTGTTGCCTAGATTGTTCCTGACAGACCTGTCTGTGTGTGATGGGGTGCAGTGTGCCTGATCTCTGTGGCTTCCCCAAGTCAAACCGCTGGTGCCAGCCCAAGCTCTCTTCTGCTGCTCCTGCCCCCGCCTCCTAGCCACATGAGGCCGTGAAAGATGACGGGAAGAGGGCTTTGGGCCCTGTGGAAGCCAGGTTGACTCACCATTCACATCTCACCACACCAGTGACCTCAGCCTGACTCACAGGCTCAAACTCTCTCCAAATTCCTCCAAGGCTGTCCAGGGCTCTATGGATTTGAACCTTGGGAACAGACCCTTCTTCACGAGGCAGAGGCAAACATTCAGGGCTTGCGTCTTTTAAGGTACTCCAGTTTGGCACACGCTAACCCTCAGAGAAATTGCTCAGAACAATGACCCCAGTTCTCCACTTCTTTCTTCCAGAAAAACACGTGTGCATCTGACATTTGGTTTTTATTACGCTGAGAGTGCAAAGAGCATCAGAGTTTCATTTAAGGCACATGGCACGATTGGATGTATATATCCTGATAGGCACACATGACAATCACTGATCCTGAGCGTCTCATGGAATGCCGTGCATGAGGTGGGAATGAATGTGTTTGAATGTATGTCTTGTGTCTGTGTTGTGTGTGGTAATACATATGCAGTGTTATGCGAGTGTGTGTGTGTTTCGTTTGTATCGTATTGTTCATGAAGAAAGTGTATTACTGTTTGTGTATACTACGTAGTGTGTGGTGTTTGTGTATTTTGTAAGGCATATGTGGTGTGTATATAGTATGTATATCTGGTGTGGAGTTTGTGTGGTACATGTGTGTAGTGTGTAATATGTGTAGTGCTTTTGTATTGTATGTAGTGTGTGTATGAGATCTTTATGTGTTATGTATGCATGGACACTATCTGTAATGTGTGTATAATGTGCTGTGTGTGTCTATGTTAAAAATTTAGCTTAAATTTACTTTTATACAAGTTCACAGGGTAGTGCTAAAGACTGGCGGGTATGAGGGTCAGGTCAAAGGATCTTAAGCCTCAGTCACTCAGAGTCCAAAGACCCGCGGCACAAAAAGGGCCTCCATATTTGGTCATGGACTTACAGAGATGACAGCAGCTACTCAGAACCCCCGGACTGCTACCACTGGACCGCTATCAAGCCCCTGCAGCAGTGTCCTCTTCTCCTGTTTCAAAGAAGCCAAGATACAGCTTGGCTAGATTGCGCAGAAAGAGCTTTCAATAAGGAGGCTTCAATCTGCTTGATGAGGCAAAGGCACAAATTCCTTTAAAATAACAGTAAAACAGTAATTATCATGATATTAATATTAACTACAGAAAAAAAAAACATTGGCCTTTCTAAGAAGTTGTAAATCAGCTAGTTTTAATGGACTTGTAGAGTCATATCAACTCTGCTGGGGAGAAACTCCACAGGCATATTTCACGATCCACAAGAGAAGGGAGAGAGAGAGAGAGAGAAAAGGCAAGATGTTTGCTGTGAGTTTAATTAGGCTCTCACCAAAGAGAGGAGACTCTCCATCCCAGACACTCACATGTTGGGCGCTGGGAATATTTGATGGAATTAAGAGATTGGCTTTCATGGTAGACACACATTGACTATGAATCATATTTTGTTAAACATCTCATTGGGAGATATGAATGTAGAAGCAACTCATATTAAGAATTATTGATTACTGCAACCTAGCTTCTTGTTTGGGGGAGCCATGTCCTAGCAGCCCCACAGTGGCAGATAAGTGGGCAAGACGCATAAATGCAAGAGGTGATGCTAACTGATTTCATAGATGCCTGCAAGTGAATGAAGTCTTTGAAATAGTAGAAATGGTAATCAAAGGAACTCTGTTACAACTATCACCTGCTCCTTCCCTTATGCAGGCCAGACTCAGAAAACACTGCCCTAAGCCTGTGCTTCCACACAACAGCACCAGCCTGCAAGGGTACTCACTGAATGGCATTGCTCACGCACACTGTTACTGCGGAAACCATGTCACTGACCCAGACAGTCACAACTAAAATCATACAGGGAGCAGAAGACACAACTATGACCTTTGTGTGAAGTTGGAAACCAGCTTTCCATTGGAGGGTAGAAATCTAATGATGGCATATCTGGGAAAAAGACTGCAGTAGGATATACAGCTATGAAGGTTATGGAGCCTGAAAGGACATATGTATCCAAGGAGGAGCCAGATCGAGCTGTTCTGCCCCTCCAGAGCTTTTGGAAAATGTTTTGTACAAATAAGTCTTTACATAAATGAACATTCCCTGACTTAAATAACAGAGCTACATTTTTTAAAATGTGAAATGAGAAGTGGACATGGTTGAAAAGAAGGTTTGGAAAAGTTAAACAGGAATAAATTTTGCAAGAGCGTAGGAAGGCGGCTAAAGTTTAAGTGACAAAATATTCCAAAAAGGGGGAATCATGGATGACTCTTTAGGATTGTGCGTTCAGCCAAGTATAAAGATGCCTATAAATGGAACAAATTCAGTCCTTTTCTTTCCAAAGCCATGATCAAATATTCTTTGAAGTCGATATAAAAACTCAGACACAGCCTTAAACAATGTGACTCACTTCATAGTATTCATCTTAAATAATAAGGCAATTCCTAGAGCTGAAGTGTTAGGATGAGGAAGCAGGACATTGCTATAGAAACCACGTTCATAAGAACAACTTGCAGCAGCCGCAACGAAGGAGCCACCCAAAGGGAGGGCATCTCAGAAGACCTTTTTACCAGAATTTGAACAGTGCAATCCAAGTGCAACCCATAATAAAACTAGGCCCGTTCTTTCTCTGATGATTTTTTTCTTTTCTTATAAACTGTTTTATCTCATCTTTGTGTCTCTAAGATCTCTATGTCTTGGCTTCCCACTAGAATTCTACGTCCACACTCCGTAATAGTACTTCTAGCAGTTAAGCAATAACTCTGGGTCATTTAATAGTGTTGAATCAATTGATTAAGTGACCAAAGAGTTGAAATTAATATCATGTAGAAGAGCTTAAAATAAAAAAAACCGATAAATAATAGGATTTGTCCCAGAAAAACATATATTAATCTATGCCATGTGTGGGTGGGTGTATCAGGTTTCTTTTTGAGACCTAGTTGGAATTTAGCAGTTCAAGCTACAGATGTGAACCTGATACCATGAGAAAGAAAGAGGAGGCGGGGACCCCTAGGAAAGAGCACAGGTCAGGTTCAGTGGCATGATGAAGAAAAGACACAGTACAGTGGGGTGGTTGGTGGTAGGAAAGCCCAGCAGAACTCTAGATAATTGTAGTGTGGCCGTGTGGAGCTGTCACCTACACAGTACAGGTCTGCTGCCCTAGACCAGGTTGCATGTCCTATCTGCTGCTAATACAATCTCTTGAGCACCTCACCCTCCGTCTTCAAGTCAAATTGAAGACTCCCTTCCTGCAGGCTCTGCGGACTTGCAAATGGTGGCTTTGGCTCCCAGACTAACTCACAAACATGGCGGATCAGAACGGGCAAAGTGCAGCAGAGCTGAGTACCATCCCAGGGCCTGAGGGGCAAAGGGTCTCCGGCAACTGCGTCGGCATGGAAGCTTTTCTTGTGCACTGTGCGCAAATTAACAAACTCCAGGGTTACTGTTTTGTTCATTTCCTGTCCCAGAATTTGAATTCCAACGAAGAGAGAATTACTTTAGCTTTAGCTTTTCAACACATTAAAGGAATATAAACTCTAAGAAAAATGAGGATTTTGATTGTGCTCTTCTTCAGGCATCTGTAACTTACATCCAGGCACCACCTACTGAGCCATGATCTAGTCCATATGGAGTGCCTTAATCCTGATAAATCATATCCTGGGTGAGCCAGGATGCTCTCATGCCGAGGGAAACACACAGTCCTTCCAGCTCCTGGAAAGAAGATCGTCTCAGAAGCTATTGCTCAGCATAGTCCTTCTAAGTGCTGTGGTGTGGGTAGTGTTTGTGTGTATGTGTGGTGAGTGTGTAAACATATGTGTTAGTGTGTGTGATGTGTGTAAGTTTGGTGTGTGTCTAAGTGTCTATGTGTTGGTATGTGTGCATGTGTGGTACGTGTTTGTAGTACGTGTTTGTAGTACGTGTGTGGTATGTATGTACACTCACATGCCTGTGTGCTTGGGATGAACCTGGGGTCTGGACATGATTGACAAGCTCTGTGACACCTTGCAACACCAGATCCTTGTGGCTCCTCTACATTTAGGACAAAACAATGAGCTGGGAACGTTCCTCCACTTTTCAGACATCTCTTTCAGAAACTGACCCTCAATCTTTGTTATCCAATTATGCTAATGACTTGAAAATATTGCAGATGTTTCAACAGGAAATGGTTTAAATATTTAGTGGTAGGTTAGGGGAAAACAAAGCATTTTTAAAATTGTCCCCACATTTCCCTCTTAAACATAAAATCCACAGGCAAAGCATCTGGTTAAAAATTCCATTCAATGTTTCCATAAACTTTAATTTTCCCCCATATATTTTATTGGAAATTTGCCCAGTAAGCAAAGTCTGGCTGCTAAGAGGCAACACTGAGATGGATACAATGTCTCCTGGGCTACTAAGCTTTTGGGTTGTCATGGATACAGCCCAGGAGGGTATCACTTTGAAAGGACACGTGCTGTGACTTTTTTTCCATGGCAGAGGTAGAATAGTCAAAGACCTGCAGAAGACTGTTAAGCTTGAAAAGATGTTTGGGCAAGTGGGAGCCAGAGGTAATCAGCTTCCTGTGGGCATTGCTGAAGAAGTGTACCATGTGGATTCCAAGTGTATCACGAAAATCACTGTGAAGTCTGCGGAGCTGAGGTATCTGGACACTGCTGGGGACAGAAATGGAGGAGGAACTGCAAGCCATAGCTATGGGATGGGACACCACAGTAAAAAGAAAGAAAACACAGACTATTATACCTATGAAGAGAGATGTAACATTTCTCAACAAAATATTTGCAAATCTAATTGAAAATTACGTAGAAAGGATAGTCCACGAGGATCAAATTGGCATCATCCCAGAGGTGCAGGAATGGTTGGTTCAACAAACAACTCATTAAACCTAACCTGCCACATAAACAGACTGAAAGGCAAAAAGCACCTGATCATTTCACTAGATGTAAAAATGACCTGTGACATTATCCAACATCCCTTCATGGTAGAAGTCCTGGAGAGACTAAGGATGGGACATGTCTCAACATCACAAAAGCAATTTACAAGATCAAGCCATCACCATCCTAGATGGAGAGAAACTCAAAGCATTTCCACCAAAATCAGGAACAAGACAAAGATTTCTACTCTTTTTCTTCCTATTTAAAATAGTTCTTGAAATCTTAGCAGCAATAAGACAATTAAAGGAGATCAAGGGGATACAAGTAGGAAAGAAAGAAGTCAAAGTATCTTTATTTGCAGACAATATGATCCTAAAGACTTCACGAGGTAACTTCTACAGCAATAAATGCTTTCAGCAAAGTAGCACAACACAAAATTAACACAAAAATTTAGTAGCCTTTCTACACACAAGTGACAAACATTCTTTCAAATAAAGAAATCAAGGAAACAGTACCTTTCACAATAGCCTCAAAAAATACCTTGAGATAATTCTAATAAAGCAATTGAAAGACATGTATAATAAAAACTTTACGACGTTGAAGAAAGAAATTAAAGAAGACACTGCAAGGTGAAGAGATCTCCCATAATCATGAATAATTAACATTAATGTTGTGAAAACTTGCCATCCTACCAGAAACAACCTACATGTTCAGTACAATCCCTATCAAAATTTGAATACAATTCTTCACAGAAATTGAAAAAATAATTTTCAACTTTATAAGGGAATACCAAAAAAAAAAACCAATCAGCAACAACAAAAATCCGTGATAACTGAAAACAATATTAAAGCCAACAAACGAACAACAACAAAAAGAACCACTAGAGAGATTGCCATTCCAGGTTTCAAGTTATATCACTGGACTATAGTAATAAAATCAGCATGGCATTAGCATAAAAAAGAGGCATTATGAACAGAGTACAACTGAAGACCCAGACATGATTGAATGCACTATGAACACCTGATTTTTGGCAAAGAAGCCAAAAAATACACACTGAAGAAAAGACAGCATCTCTAATAAATGGTGCTGGTCAAACTGGACAGCAACATGGAAAAGAATAAAAATAGAGTCATATCTATCACCCTACCCAAAATTCAGCTTCATATGGATCAAGGATCTCAATATAAAACCAGATACCCTGAATCTGATAGAAAATAAAGTAGGAAATAGGCTTGAACTCATTGGCACAGGAATGGACTTTCTGAATGGGGCATTGTTAGCACAGACAGTAGACCAACAATTAGGAAATGGGACCTCATGAAGCTAAAAAGTTCCTGTATAACAAAAGACACCATCACTTGAGCAAAGCAGCAGCCCACATAATGGCAAAATAGCCTTACCAGCTATATATCTGATAGAGAGTGGGTATCTAGAATATATTTTTTAAAAACTAAAAGCAAAACAAAAGCAAGACAAAACAAAAAATAACAAGAAATTGGATATAGAACTAAAAAGAGAGCTCTCAAAAGATTAAACACAAATGGAAAAGAAATGTTTAAGGAAGCTCAATACTTTTAGCCAACAGTGAAATGCAATTTAAAGCTACTTTGAGATTTCATCTTACCCCAGTCAGAATGGCGAAGATAAGTAAAACAAGCTGGGGAAAGGGGATACTTATTCATTGGGTGGGAGTGAAAACTTGCACAGTCACTGTGTAAATCAGCATGGAGGTTTCTCAAAAAGCTGAAAATCAGTCTAACACAAAATGCAGCCATACCACACGTACCCAAATGACTCAACCCCTTACTACAGACACACTTGCCCATACATGTGCATTGTTGCTCTACTCATAACAGTCAGAAGTTGGAATCAGCTTGGGTGTCCATCAGACAATGGATGGGTAATAAAATGTGATATATTTAGACAATAGGATGTTATGCAACTGTTAAGAAAAAATTTAGTTAATACAGCAGGGGGCTTAAATAGGGAAGGGATAAAAAAGAGCAAAGGAGGAAATATGAGGAGGGACAATTGAAAAGCCATATGGAAACCTACTACTGTAGAAGCTTCCTAAAATATACACATATGTGGAAAGAATCTAAATGGAGTCACCATATAATGCTCTCCAAAACCAGAAAACAAAAATTCACTTGCAGAGATTTCAAAACCCAAACCAAGACCTAACAAAAAAAGTAAACGAATAAAGACCTCGTGGATGTGTGGTAGACAAGAAACACATGTCTTCAAAGCATGAGAATGATAGACATTGCCTTAGGAAAGAGACCCATAGCCCTTCTGTGGGGTTTTATTGCATGTAATGATTTTGAACTTTGAAATTACTTTGCACATTACTTTAGAGACATAGTTATACATGGTATGCTTTGTTGGTTGTCCTCCCTAAATCCCCATCTCTTCTGGGTCCTCCTTCTCCTCTTGGCATCCTCTTTTCTCTTTTCTGTTACATAACTTTCCTTTCTGTTCTCTGCTACTATTTCTTAAGACCTCTTTTTCTCTCCATGGCCTTCTTTCTACTTTCATGACCTATACCCACACTCAATACAAAAGGAAAATCTAGGACCCACATGTTAGAAAACACATGGTGTTTGTCTTTCTGAATCTGGGCTACTTTGCTTACTATAATTTTTCCAGTTCCATTAACTTTCCTGAAAATGTCATGACTTCAATTTTCTTCATAACTGAGTAAATTCTATTATGTATAAGTATCACATTTTCTTTAACCATTCCTGTTGATGGACAATCAGACTGGTTTGACATCCAGGTCATAGTGAATAGTCCATAATTATGTTTTAAGCTTTTATAGGAGTACTGCACTTTCAAAATAAACATGTTGAGTGTACCATGTGATTTCTATGGATATCGTACAGGATTTACTAATTCACACACAAATAAGCCTGTTATCATATTTGCAATGTTTACTACTGGGCAGTGTGATTATGGGAATTGTAAAATTTGTAAGTTACCTACTTTTCATTTTATCATAAGTTAAAATTTTAATATAAATTTTAGAGTCTTAGGAATCACAAGCACTTCCCCACAGACCCTTATGCATAGCCACAGCATATATCAATGTTTTAAATAATTATGTTGCATTTATAATGAAATATAATAGGAAATTTAAAGTTTATAAGCTTTATCTAATAACAAAAGGCTGGAACATTGTCGGTACCTGCTAATCTGGGACTCTACAATGTATTTTCCAAAGACTGTGAGAAAGACTCCCAAATGCTAGACAAGGGGCAATTTTCCTTTATCTGTCATGCTTACCTCTTACAGTCCTCTTATATATAATACACTGGTAAATGTACTTCCCAAGATGGGGGTGGGGAGGAGTCTAATGAAAGGCCATCCATCCTTCTGCAGAGAAAACCGTAACATTTCCCTAGGCAGGTGTTGCTTTGAAGAAAACAAAACAATTCCTCTTCCTTGTTACTTCATTTTTCTTTTGGACCAGTTACTTTGAAAACTACAAAGTTCTCTTCCATGACTCCTTTTAATTGACTTTAAATGACTCCCTTTAAATGACTCCATTTAATGCATCTCCCAACCTCTGCCCCCAGCTTCCCTTCCTTTGGGATGGATAGGAAGGCTGACCTCACAACCCTGGGTCTGCCTTTCCATCACCATGGATTCCTGCCTCAGCATCTACCTCTATAGACTAATATGACCTGGCCAGAACTGTAAGTGCTTATGTCAGACTCATGGCTATGAAACAGCACTTCCACCCATGAACCCTCAAAGATCCTAGTCTCTAATATTTCTGAACAGTTGGTGGCTACCCTTGTATTCTCTTTGAGTTGTGTTGTATACAGTGTTCTACATGTAATCACCACCACAGGCTGATGGAGAGCCATGGTTCCATATCATGACTGTTGTGTACCAAAATCTCCCTGTAAATAGCCACTCAACAATGCAATACTTTCTTCTGTAGCTCACCAGATGGACCTTAGCTCTCTAGGCTGGTCCAAGCTCATCTACTCTACATGGCTATGATGGCACCTATGGTCCACATCTGGGAGCTCTTCACCCACCACTCTGTTACTGTTCCCATGTTCTCTTCTTTGGCATACTGGAGTGATGGTGAGAGGCATTGCCCCTGCCTCTGCCTGTACTGTGCTCACTCTTGACCACTTGGTGCCTTCGTCCTCAGAAGCTCTGATAGCTCTTCCAGGACACTCACCCTTCTGCTGAGAGTTTCTGTGACCCACCAGTGACACAATACCCAGCCTTATGGCTTCTGGGTGTCTTGAAAGTCAAGACTAAAGCTTGGCTTCTCTGTGGCCATGGTGCTAGACATCATTTTGGTGCATAGTAACTGGCCAATGGGATCTTTTTAATTGGATTATGGTAAAGAGAACATTATCACATTTCTGCCAGAGAATTGGCACTCAGACTCAGATGATGCATTCAGAATGACATACGTGTGAGCTGGTGAAGTCGCTGAAGCTGTGGTGGTCTTGCTCATCCTGAGGTGGATTTTCTCCTTGGGTTGCCTCCTCTAACCTGTAGACCCCTCCAGAGTGCTGTGTTCACATGTGGTCAGCTGATCCGAACAGGAGCTCTATTCACATCTGAACTACATTCTCAGACATGGGTAGTTATGTAAGAAAGGAATTCAGGTTTTTTTTTTCTGGTTCTAGAGAATTTATGATTATGTTCAGGAGTTTGGAGTTATGAGAAGCAGCTGGGTAAATGTATCCTCGCATGAACCAGAGGCAGGAGCTGACGTGGATAATGCTTCCTTTAGGAAGTCATAACTTGATGTTCAACTTATGCAATCTCAGTGTCCCCTTCTCCCCAAGAGAGGCAAGTTGAAGAAAACACAGATTACAAAGCAGCATATTTTCCTAGTGTCATTATAAAATGCCATTTGTAAGCTGTTCTATTATCTAGAAACATGGATGGTTTTTTTTTTTTAGCACAGTAGTTGTGATTTTATTTTTTTTATTTTTATTTTTTTAATTAATTTATTTATTTTTATATCAATCACAGGTTAGGTACTTTGCATCCCAGGCATAGCCTCCTCCCTCATT
>CM053767.1:39178234-39349998 GCA_028658305.1 Pachyuromys duprasi
TGTTGGATTTTGTCAAATGCTTTTTCAGCATCTAGGGAGATGATCATGTGGTTTTTCTCCTTCAGTTTGTTTATATGGTGGATCACATTGATGGATTTGCGTATATTGAACCACCCTTGCATGCATCCACCATGACCAAGTAGGCAACATGGATGTTTTTAATGTAATGTGAGTCACTCTTTGAAAAACTTACATAGGAAAATTAGTTTTTCTGTAACTAATATAGCCATCAACTATACCTTTGTACCCATGGAGTCAACTTTTTTTTGTTGCAAACAGTTGTGGAAAGCCCTTTAGAGAGTTGTAGCTGAACTCTCTGCAAAGCAGACCTGAGTGAATTCAGTGCTAGCTCTATAAAGTAGTCAATAACCAGATCCGTGGGTAAGGGAACAAGGGCTGAGGACCCAGGAGAGTGCAAAATGGTGCCTGTAGACCCTACACCATCAGCATCGCTGCCGAGTCCCCAAAATGGTCAGAGGCCAAAGGAAAGTCTATGGGGCCAGAAAACAGAGCCCTCTGTACCCTAACAGTGACAAGCTTGTCTCTCTGCTGTGCATCGAAGGATGGTTGATTCACAGTGTGACTGACGGTGAAGACACAATGCCACCATTGAGACACATGCCCAGTATCAGAGCGAAGTTTAACAAAGACCCCATTCAGATCAGTTTTGTGCAACACGGCGTGGCTTTCTTCCATGGCCCCAGTGAGAGGCCAAGGCTGTGGGGAAAGAAAGGAATTCGAGAGCTGTACCCAGGTGTCCCACAGATGCATCTACTGCCATTGCTGAGGAGCTCAGTTCAAGGCCCTCCAAGCTCCTGAGACTCTGCTGGACAAGGAGCCTACATGAATGGATCTATCTCCTTGGCCTCTCCAGTGTTTTCATTTTTTTGGTCTTTTATTTTTCTTTCTGTGGAAAAATTCTTGAACCAGCTCTTAGGAAGGCAAGCAGAATCCCAGTTGCATTCCTAAGTTGGGAACCCCGCCGTTCTCCACCTTTCATGGATGGAGTGCTCTTAGCTGCTTTAGCCTTGTGCCACTGGACTCAGTTTCTCACGTGGCTGTTTAGAAAATCTGAAGTAGAATTCCAGTCCAGAAGCCTTGCCTTAAACACAAACTGCTTAAACAGTCAAGAAAAGCAAATTACAGCCATGGGCTTCGGGGCTCACTGCACAGCTGGCATATTATCTCCATGTGAACTACAGTCTTTTTTCTATTTTTCTGGGTTGCTGTGAGCTCGGAAATACGAGTCCCTCTATGCAACGATGTGTAGCTAGCAAACTTAAGCCAACATACTATCTTCAACATGCACACGGTACCCGGTGAAGCCATACTGTTTGTTATGACACATTGTGAGTCTGTAGACTTGGCTATGAGGCTTATTTGGAGAAGTAAGGGAAACCCTGGCCTTCAGCCTCACAGATTCGTGGCAGACGCAATGTGGTGCCCGTGAAAGTTGCAAAGTGGTGCCATCTGGAATGACATCCAGATCAACCCTGCTCCAAAACCGGGCACAGAAGGGAGAGCCGCCTCTCTCAGACCACCTCCTCAGGTACAGTAGGGTATCTTTGCACCCCATTTTCCTGCCTAGATGAGTAACTTTGTTCCCCAGTACCAGGTTTTATTGTCTCTTGCCTGCAGCCCACCTTTGATCACATCACTCCTATTTGCCAAAATTTGTTCCCTCCCTCTGATCTGGGAAGCACTGTACTAAGCCCTAGCCTCTGGATCCTGTGGATATGGTCTTCATAAATGAAGTGTCTCTGCCAGGGTGATTAAGATACACTCACTTGGGGCCCTGTGCCAGCTAGTGGTCAGGGAGGTAGGCACAGAGGTAGGACAGATCATGAGGCATGCCCTCAGGAGATGACCCTCTGAGGGTGCAAAAAGGGACGAGGGTGGCATCACGCACTTCAGGTAACCTGAGGATCACAGAAGTTGAGAGGCTGTGAGACATCACAAGCGTTCTGTTGCTTCTGACCACCTGTTTGTGATTCCTCCAGGTGACTAGAGCCAGAGCAGCTGTCTCTGTCACTGTCCAGACAAAGCGCCATGCCCTCAGGATCTAACCAGTTTCTCTGTCCTTCGCTTCCTTACACACTTTTCTTTGTGTTTCTTCATCATTGCCTGTCACTCTCCTGTGAAGTGATGTTGGTGAGCTTGGGAGTGGGGTGCTCACAGAAGTTAGAGGCAGTCTTGTATCATATACTTACTCATGGTCATAGCTCTTATGGCATGCTGTCTGCTGTGACCTTCAGTGAGGCAGGGCCCAGGAGACCCCTAGAGATGCATTCGAGTTTAGTTGAAGGTACAGTAAAAGGGACAGACAGATAAGAATCCATGAACAGTCTCATTGCGCATCACTCTGCTACCACCCAAGGCCACAGACCCATTCAACAGGTATCTGTGGCACTGGCCCCTTTCGCCCAGCTGATCTTGTTAGAGTATCAACCAGGATTATATCCTGCAGGTGAGAAGATACTACTCACAGGCCCTACCCAACCCTGCCTACTGCCTCCTGTCCCTGGCCTTGCCTTTGACAACAGGACATGTCTCAAAACAGAGTGGCTCGCAGATCTGTTGAACTTCTCTGAACTTAAAGTCTCACAGTGGCACCCGAATCCACTGTCTGGGCATCAGGGAAAAGCAGGATCAGTTCAGGAAGAAGAAAAAGCAATTTATCTCTGATGATTTGAACAGTTGCTCTTCTTACGGTAAGACTTGTTTCATACATCACCCCTTCTAGCTACAGCAGTTTGCAGAGAAACAACGTCACTATTTCATTTTATGATAGTGTGTTTCTTTTCTATTCAAAGTTCAAGTTAATTGCTTGCTCTCTCTGCTGGAAGAATGTGGGACAGAGAAACGGCAGCTAAGCTCAGGGAGCCCTCTCAGGGCTAGCCCCAACTCTGACACCCTTATATGCCCTAGTTCCTCTTTCTGTCTCCACTTTCTTTATAATTTATTAAAACTCTTTAATAAAGACACAAGAAAAAAAATCATGTAGCGAAATGAACCAGACCCCAAATCCGGTTTTCTTACTGTTAGAACAGCCATTCTGAAGCTGTGGGGTTCCTCTCTGGATTTTACATTTTCACTGTTGTTTCTTGATTTTGTCACTCAAGACATGCAAACAATCTCCACAGGGCTGATAGTGAGCAACAAAAAGGACTGTGTGAGCCAGCTGCTTAGCTCCAAACCCCGTGCTTCACGTGGGGTTAACTAATATCTACTTCTCTGTATTTAGATTATGTGTTGAGTTTTCCTTGGGAATGGGAACTTTTTGCAAATGGCTTGAGTTATAAATAAGCTGGTGTCTGCGGATTCAAACGCTGAGAAATTTATGGGAAATATTTAAACTCTAAGCATGCCTTTTATATGCATAAGTTCCTACCTCAACTTTTCCTGGAAATCCTTTCCATTAGGGCATTGAGAGTTCTTTCCTGCAACCTGGGGCTGTCAATCCTAGGTACTCTAAAGCTGTTTATTAAACAAAAATAGATACAAAAAATTTAGAAGAGACAAACTTAAAGGCATGTTTTAAAATATCTACCCGTAATAAAACAATCACCTTTTGATACACCTCTTTTTATACGTTCTAATCTCTGCGAGTTCCTATTTTTAAGATAAATTTATTTACTGCATTTAAAACATTTGGAGGCAGTTGTGCCTTTGCATTTGCTCACATCTGTTTTGCTGCTTTTTTAAGAGGTTAATTTGCTGGCAACATGACACTTGTTTTGAATATATACGCCCAAATTTCCCATTTGTACCGAAACCTTCTTAGTTCAGCTAAAAGCGTGGGTGAGGGAGCCTACGTTGGCTAGGGTTGAGCTTCAGCAAACCTTCTCATCATGGAAACACCGCAAAGGGGTTCTATGGAGGTGCGTGAAGGTTGGGAGCTGCGGGGGTGTATGGAGGGGAGTACAGTATTTCCTTTGGTTTTCCGTTTGTCAGGAAGAACCAGTATGTTCACTGCAGTTGTCTTCAGTGTCTTGTTTTACAGGCAATGTGGTTGGGTAATGCCACCTGACAACATTCTTAATCTCTAATTGAATTACAGTTTTTCCTGTATTATTATAAACCACCACCCAAAAAATACTAAAAATTCTCCAAATTGAAAATAAATTTGGCTTGTTTTTTAAATTGAATTAGGTTTTTTAATGCTTAAATATAGTTTAAAAGGGCTAGAGAGAAGGCTCAGTGGTTAAGAACACTGGTTATTCTTCCAGAGGTCCTGAGTTCAATTCCCAGCATCACATGATGGCTCAAAACTATCTATTACGGGCTCTGATGCCCTCTTCTGTCATGCAGACATACAGGAAGGCAGAACACTCATATACAGAAAAATCAATAAAACAAAAAATATGATTTTATGGGAGTTTACAAAAAGGCAAAAGTTACACCAAAATAAATCAAGAGGATGTTGCTTTACTATATTTGTATTAAGTCTAGTTCATATTGTTCACAGAAAAAGAAAGAACGCCCCCCTCTCCCCCCCCCCCCCGCTGAAGCTCAGAAACCAGACATGCCTGTGGTACATAGGAAAGACTGCATGGTGTTTCCAGTAATTCAGCTGTGGCGCACACTCAGAACTACCAGTCTATGGGCTCTGTTTTCCACTGATTCAGTCTGCACAGTTGACCGGAGGGAGGAACCAAACCAGAGAAAATGAGAAGCTTCAATGTAGAGGCAGTGGGATCCAGATTGGCTTCTGAAGGCCAACAGCAGAGTCGGCGGTGGGCCCTCTGCTAGCAGGGAGCCTCTCTGCCGTCAGTGCTTGTCCGTGAGGCCGGGCAAGGGGACGTGGCTCCACTTCTGCCCAGGCAGCAGTTTCCCCCAGGCCTTCTCATCTGTGTTCCAAGCATTCAAACATTCAGTCCTTATCCCTCCCGATAATGTGATAATGAGGGGCCAAAGAACCCCTCCTCTCCTAACCCCTCATCCAGTGTGTTCTCATTAAAGCAGGCGGAGTTGTCTGTCCTTACATAAAAATGTTAGGAGCTCTAGTGCCAAACCCAGGGCAGGGTCTTAGATAAAGAAAGCATTGTTGGGGTAAAACATGGCCTGTGCATTCACAGAGGTGACAAGCTTTCCTGTCACCCGGCAGGGCCTCATACGCACCCCCCATGAGCATGGTGAGTTACCCTTTTCATATATCTGATGGTATTTTGATCTGTATGTTTGCGTGTAAGTGGAGCTGCGCACTGCTGGGTTGGGAATTTTCTCTCCTTGTGTTGAACCTCTGTGTGGCAAGTACTTCTCAGAAGCCAGCTTGGCTTTCCACTCTCTCTGATTATGCCCAGCCTCCTTGGCAGCCACTGGGGTACTCTTGGTCCTTCGGTTTCATCTTATTTGGAGAGACTCTGCCTATTTTGTTGGTGTTTAACCTACTCAGATTTCAGATACTTCTTGAATCTTTGCCTTTGAACATCTTCTCTATTTCAGAAAATTCTCCATTGTCATCGCTTCCACCAGGCCACCTGCCTCCCAAGCAGCATCTTCAGATGGGTCCTGGAATCTTAAGCTTTGTAAGTTCGAGTTGGATCCCAAAGTCTTGCCTGCTGTGTGGAGCTCCAGGTTCTAGCTGAGTTGGCATCAGGTCAGCATCCTCTTCCCTTATACTTCTTTCCTTTTTAATTTCCCTCTAGTTTCTAAACTATGACTTTTGACTACTCAGCACTCATGAAAACTTAAATAAGACCTTTAAACACTCTGACCTGATTTATTTTTCTTAACCATCTTTGTACTATCTTAGTCTCTCCATCAGCAGGAACTATGAGTTCATATTTCATCACATGAGGAGGGGGTCCCTTCCATCATTGTCCTATGCTATGTGGCTCCAGTAGTGTTTTGCACACAGACATATGTGACTATCTCCGGCACCCTGAGGTGACTTGTGTTGGCTCTGTCCCCTGCTTCTTCCTGAGGCTTCAGTTCCGTGAATCCCTGGAGCTAACTCATGATGACAATGGCCATTTCTGAGGCCACATGGTTGACTAAGCCTCTTCACAAATTCTTCTCATTTTTAAAGAAATGGACGTCCCTGTTTTTGTTGCTCTGAGAAGTCTGTCTTCCTCAAACTAGTTCACAGCAGTCCTTAATTTTAAGAAGATCTTTCTAGGCTACAGTTTGCTTGAAAATTAAGCATCGGTGTTCTGTCGACTGACTTCTTAAACTTCTCAAACTGACAAGTTTACAAGAGAGAGTATTCCTGTCCGTAAATCAAGAGTTAAAAAAAATAAAGCAAGCAAACAAGCAAACAAACAAAACAATACTAGTAAGTTCACCTGTCTGTGCAGACCACATCAAGTCTATCAGAGAGATCTACAAATGACACAGACACTCATTACCACAGACTGGAGGCTTAGCCATCATAGTTAGACAGCCAGGTTTATGGTCCAGAACCTGTCAGAATTGGGGCCTCTGCTATTTAGAGTCACATAGGGGAAGATTAAGGTAAAATACTTTAGTTAATATTTTTTAATATGAAGATGTGGGACTAGAGACATGATGATAGCCCAGCAGTTAAGAACACTGGCTGTTCATGGGGGGACACATGTTCAGTTCTGAACACCCACACGGTGGCTCACAAAGTATTGAGTTCAGTCCCCAGGGGATCCGGTGCACTCTTCTGGCCTTGGCAGCCACTTCAGGCTTTTCTATCCTTACTTTCTCCCTGTGGCTTCTATCACTAACTCTGACCTTAAGTCGGATCAGCACTGCTCTCACATGTGCCTGTCCGCAAGGATGGACTGTGGTGTGCCCCGTTGATGATATCGGGGATAACTTGGTTTCTTTTGAAAACACTTTGCTCTCTAAAAGGAAAATCATGCTGCTTTCTCGCTGGCCCTGTCTTGAAATTCTCTAACATGGGGACTCATATTGCTGCAACATTTATGGTGCTCAGAGGGGAAGCCAATGAGGGGAAGCCAATGAGAGGGCCGGACACACCTGAGCTCCTGAATACACCAAATCTTCAGGATCCATTTGATGTAAATGCAGCTAATTGTCACTAAGCCTATGGCCTACGCCTGTTGAAGGCTTCTTAGAGTCACTTGAGGAAAACTAGGAGCGTGCCTGGAACTCACAACATTTTGTTGGAAGTACGCTTGCTCATGATTTTATTCTCCCCTGTTTTCACAGTACTCCCCTTTCCTCCAGCCACTGTCTGGCAAATGTCTGCCTTCACCTTGACCTGAGCGAGCAGACACCTTACCTGCCCTCAGTATTTCCTCCTGATTCACTTCTGCATTCATGGAAGATTCATGGCAGTCAACTCTGAATCAAAACTGTAAGCCAGCTGCACCTGAAGTGGCTAGTGTCAGAAAAGATTGAGCCACAGAGCAGTCCTGAAGAGACACGCTCCCTTTCATGGGCTGTTCTCAGCATGCTCCATGAGCTCAGGCCAAAGATAGATCTATTCACTAACACTCACCACTGAACCCATATGAGAGCCCACTCCAGAGCACAAGCTTGAAGGACTGCACTCGGGGGTTTTCCAGCTGAGAGGAGTGTTGAGAAGAACGTTGTTCTTTCTGATGTTTCTCTTTTACCAAACGCGAGGACAGGATCGATTCTGAATCGTTCCTTTTACTAGCTCTGGCACTAACATTTCTGAAAGCATATGAAGCTAAGGGCTCACATATCATTGAAAGCAGCAGTTGTGGGCTGCTACACGTGTGTCTAATAAGAACAGCTTCCACCGTGCTGTGAGGACTTCGTTGTACACTGTTTTGGACAGAGTGATTCCACCTACGCACCGGCTACTTGTTATTGCTGATGTGGAACGGGATCAGCTCAAGATCTTGAGACTGATGGCTGTTGACACTGATACAGAACATTAGAAGAAGCCTGGAAAATGGGCTTAGAGAAGCAAGCCAACGCTCTAACTTTTCCACGAAGAAAGAGGCCAGGAGTCCTGGAAGCTTAGAGAACCCTGATCATCAAATACAAACCTGAAAGTGTAGTATGTGAGAAGCCATTAGTGGTATTTAAAGTGGGTAGGGAGTGGCTCAGTGAGTAAAGGGCTTACCTTTTAAGGGTAGGACCTGAACTCCGTCTGAAAGACTCACGTGAAAAAGAGCTGGGCGCGGGGCATGCTTGTAATCCCAGCATGGGGAGATAGGGACAGATGGATACCTGAGGCTCAGTGCCAGCCAGCCTAGGCAAGTCGGTAAGACCCAGGCCAATGACAGAGTCATGGGAAGCACAGTTTACCTCTGTCAGCCTCACAGAGTGGCTTTGCCCTCTGCATGTCTGAATGGCCCATACCTGGACTCAAGGAGAAAGATTCTGTCCTGGCCACCATATGTCAATCAACTTTTAAATCTCTTATTGCTTAACAAAAAAATATATTTCTGTAAAACAGAAATAATAAAGTTATTGTCTGTACTGAAATCGGTAGAAAGGGATTTTTATGTTTGTATTGGGATTTGGTGCTGCTGAATTCTGGCAAAACAAACACATAATTAATTCAGCAGGAATAAGAGTGGAGATGACTTGCTGGGTTTCAGTTCCTCTGGCTTAGAAGTTGAGTTATTTCTCCCAATTACCAGATCTCCCAATTCAAAACCATCAGTGTAAGTCATACAAAGTGAAAATGTGCAATTATTGCTTTATAGCTAAGGCTCTTCCAGAACCTCCTTACTGTATTATAAGATTGGGAAGTACATTAATATATATATATATATATATAACATATACATATATATATAATACATGTATATATAATTTCTTTTACCATTGGGCAGGAGGGACATGCTGTGGAATCAGGCACAGCATTTTCCTGTGATGCTTGGGTACCCTGTGAGCTGGCACAGTCTCAGTGCTGCTGTGGGCTGCTCTTTTCCCAACCCTGTTGGCACTTGCTGACCCCCCTGATCCTCCTGGTGCAGATTGTGGCCTTTCTTGTACATGTCATTTGGAGGTTTAGGAGGCCATGGTTTCTGGACATGTGGACTACACATTTCTTAAGGTTTGAGTGCTGCTCTGTGGGCTCTGGGAACAGACAACACAGCAGGGCTCCCTGATCTTTTGCTGAGAAGACTCCTGGGCCTGTTTTCTTTCCCAAGCCAAAGTCTGCTGCCCTGAGCCCTCAGCCTGTAGGAAGCCCTCCTCATGGAGCTCAGCACTCCTGCTTCATTCAGAACGGACTCTTCCCTGCAATCAAGTGATTTACAAAGAGAAGACACCACAATCCCGACCTGATTAGCATGTATAAAGTTCCATCTCTGAAAGGCGTTTGTTCCCCTAATGAAGGTATCATGGATGCTCATACAGACCAGAGATTTGGAAACCCACATTGATACCTTCTTTTCACCCTAGGACTTTTACTTTAGATAAATTTCCAAACCTAGACCATCTAAAATGGCACTAAGAAGAGAGGGCATATAAATTAGAAAAGTTGTAACACACCTGTCTTTATTCTCTCGTGATGTAGTCACCCTTGTGAATACCACACAGAGAGAAAAAACTTGCAGTTAGGGCCATGTGGAAGCATGAGGGTCAGAGGTCTCCTTTGCCCCTGTAGAGTTTGTCAAAAGTAGAAAATTGAAATTTGAAATATCATTAGAAACAATATCAAAAGTACAGAAAATGTAAGAATAAACTTAAGATATATTTAAAAAATCTATGTATAGAAATCTGAGAGTGCTGGGGGATTGCATAGACTTGGATAAATGGACAGAAGTAAGTGGTCCCCAAGTCAAAGACTCATTACGGTAGCCACAATGTAAAAAGCTATGAGGCTGAAAATTTCCAATTGGCATATGGGTTTAAAATCATCCAGTAAACATTCCAGAAAAGTTATTTTGTTTTTTTTTTTAAATCGACAAGCAGGTTTTAGAGTTGCACGGGAATTTATGGATCCAGAGTTAAAGTGACCTTAGTTCATTCAGGGCCAAGATGTAGCACACGGGGAGACTATGTGACTGAGTGTTCATGGCACCAGCTTCAACCCACAGCACCACGATACGGGGAAGAAGTGTGTTTTCTAACACCTGATTTCTAATCCACAAAGGCCACAAAGTGAAGAGGGTAGGGGACGGCTCAGGGGTTAAAGTGCCACTTGGATAAGCATCAAGGTTGAGTTTACATCTTGTACATAAAAAGTCAAGATTGGCATCTTGTGTCTATAATCCCAGCACTGAGGGTGGGAAGGTGGAAGCAAGCAGATCCCAGGGGCTTGCAGAATCGGCCAGACAACCTCTGATCTCCATACACACAGGTGAGTGTACCTGCACATACACATACAAAACACACACTACACACACACACATACACACATGCACACACACAGCACATTAGGCCTGAGCATATAAGCTAAAACTATAAATTTCTTCAGGCAACCATGGAATAAAGTATTTGAGATTGTGGAAGATGTTTCTTTTTAGATGTGACACTAAATAAATGTACAATAGAAGAACTTAGTAAATTGCACTTTATCAAAAACTAAGTGAAAAGAAAAGAAAGTCAAGCCATACATGAGGATAGAATATAAAGTGAGAAGCTATTGAGAACTCTTGCTATTAAAAAATAATGTGAACAAAGCAAAACAAAAGTTACTGAGATAACCAAACAACCATAGGTTGAGGCCCTCATCTAAACACCTGAAATACTCCAAAATTGGAAAAGCTTTTAATGTAGACCTGAAGCCACAAAAAGAAACTTTAACCCCTGAGCTCACAAATATGGCAAGTTATCACTTCATTGCAGTTGCCCAATCACTGAAGTAGGTGTTAAAACCATTGCTTGTTTAAGGAAATCTACAACAGGCCAATGAGCGCACATGTCAAGAACCTGTGGAAACTATTCCATTAAGTGAAGGTAGCCTAGACTCAGAGAGACAAACACCATGTATTTTCTCTAATAAGCAGATACTAGATTTTAATTTTTATGTCTGAATATATGTGGATGTGAGTGTAGCACAGATTGTAAAGCTAGAAATAGACCCATGAGAGGAAAAAGGAGGACTTAAGGAAAGGGGGAGAGAAATAAAAGTAACAGAATACACAACAGAGACAATGTGGTGGACAGCCACCAACAGGGGATGGGCCAAGAAAGAAAAAAATGGAAAGGGGCAACCAAAGTGTGTATAAAATGCCACAATAAAACTCGCCACCTTCAATGCTAATTCTAAGATGATATTAAAATAAAAAAGAAACTATAAACATTTGCTTAGACGACATTTATATATCTAGATCACAGTGTGAGCTCACCCGTCTGTTAGGTTCTACAACAAAAATGTGGGGAAGAGAATGCTCTGGAAACAGGCATTCCGAAGCTCAATTCTGTTTCTCCATATTCCTCCTGTGGCCTTGAGGAAAGCTGAGTTCCTGCCTACCTGGTGGGTGGCAAACTGGCTGCTGACAGCCTTGCTTTTCCAAGGATTACTTGGCCAGTGAAGGGACACATGCTGCAGCAACATCTGCTATACAGTTCCTGGTCTTGTCCCTTCTGGGATAAAACTTCACCCTCAAATTTGAGAGATATCTATTAAAGGCAACTGACAGGAAGCTGAACCAGGGTCACAAACTTTGATTAGAAGGAATTCCTTGGACCACCAGAGCTATGGCTGTGAGAGGTCAGCCACCCCTTTAGGCAATGTGCCACCCATAAAGTTGGAATATTTATTTTTATTCTTGCCTATTTGGGAAAGTCCATCATCACTTTTAGTCTGGGCACAGCAAGACAGTCCAGTGACCTGGCTTCCAGAAAGCTATCAGCAGGAGAAAGAATTAAACCAAACATCACGATAGTGTGAGAGACACCGAAGAAGTAACACATTCCATTTCCCATAGATGGTCTTTTCCCTCCTCTGTGTTCATCCCTGGCTGAATGTTGATGGGTTGCCCTTGTCAGAAGCCATCTGTCAACTTCAGCCAATGGGACTGTGATTTAGAAATGGTGGCGGCTGCCTCTACACTCCAGAGCTTCATTACCAACCCTTATGCTCTCACAGTCTTGATCCTTCCAGAATCCCAGGAGAGTTTAGTGCAGGTCAGAACAGACAGCCACTATCCTGAACCCACAAGACTGGGTGATCGTGGTAGAAAATGTGGTCACAGAGCTATGTCAGTCAGTGTGTAGCAGATCTTGTCCAATGCTACCTATGTGGACATCGCTGTCCATGAGCAACTTCTGCTCAGCAACGGAATTACACAGATCCACACCCCTGCACAGAACTGAGCTTCAGGCATTCATACCTCAGCACCTTCCCCCTCCACAGACAGACCTGCAGTTATCGCAAAGCACGTAGTAGAAAAGTTCTCTTCAACTGTATCTGCACAGCTGCGTGATTCCCTGCATTTTGAGATGTGACTTCTTCCCGTCCTCCCTTGGGCTAGCTCCTTTGCTTCTCTTTGGGTCATGTGTTTTCTTGCCTCCTCATTTGAATCTCCCCTCCTTCCCTCTCTCCTTTTTTTTTAATTCTAATTCCTCATTCTGTTCTGACAATGTTGCAATAAATAGATGTCATCAGGCACCAACTATCATCTTCCTTACTGAGAATATAATAAAGAAGACAGATGAAGGTCATGATTGCACAGGGTTATACTAGTTAAAAAGTAAACAACAGAGAACATGCTTGTTGGTGTGAAGTATGGAGAAGGCAAGTAGAGATGGCAAGGGGTAATTGTCCATTGAAAGAAATGAACCATTCTCATAACTGGTTACAGAGAATGACAGCTGAGCAAAGCTGAAGAGAAAGGACATTGAATGGAGCCCTCAAACCAGGTTCATGTTCTATGCTGCAATTTATATCTTTCTATAAAGCTGTCTCCTGTTTGAAGATTTTATTTTTATTTTATAACCATAGGTGATTTTTCTGCGTGTATGTCTGTATACCAGAGGCATGCAGTGCCCTGGGAAGGCAGAAGGAGAGGGCTTCAGATAGACACGTGGGAGCTGCCATGTGGGTGATGGGAATTGAACCCCAGTCATCTGGGAAAGCAGCCAGTGCTCATAACCACTGAGCCAGCTCTGCAGCCCCAGTGAAGGTTGTTGTGTTATGGACAGGAGCATGAAAGGAAAATTGCTGACATACCACAGGCAGATGCTACAGTCGGAAGGCAGACTGGTGTTGGGGTCAAAACACAGGAAGTCAAAGTGTAAGAACTGCATTGACTCATTTAGAGGGACAGACTGGAGAGAGCTACAGGTCCTCAGGGACCCACCCAGCCGCTCTTACTAAATGCCCTCTCTCCCTTCCTGCCCTCCTTCCTTGCACAGTTAAAGGTCTCTATAGCGAAGCTTCTTTCAAGGACTTCACATTCTGAAACAATTGTGTACTTATACCTTTATTGCTAAACTTAAAGGCAGGTTAGTTTTATGACACGAACAGCTAGTTACCTCTTTGCAAGCCATTTCTTGAACAGCAATCAGAGTGTGTTACTGAGAAATAGCAAAGATACCTGAGAACAGAACATAAACCAGGTATAAAATTATTAGTAAGTTTTCACCCTTTTGTAGTTTTTCAAATGTACAACTCTGACTGAAGAATCAAATTGAAGACACCGACCTCTTGTTTTATTTCATTTTAACAAAATGGGAAGATTTGATTCACAGAAAAATATTTTCAAGGATTTCATTTCTTATAATGGGGTTTTTTTTCTCAGACTGTAATGGAAATTTAATCAAATGCACATTTCTCTGCAAAACCAATGATTGATGGGAAAAACATTTTTGTACAAAATATATTTGCCAGAACCTTTCAGAAAGAGGTTAGGATGCGTTTAGCTGAGACAGAAAGGCTGCTGGTTCTGTCCACCCCATCAACAGACATCAGTGTTGTAAAGAGGAGAGTCCAAGGCCAGAGACAGTTGGACATTAGAACCAGATGTGGGTTCTCACAGAGGGACATTCCGGAAAAATAGGCTGCGGTTTTAGAAACCACCAAACAGGAGCATTGTGTGCCTAAGCCTATGGAATGGACACGGGGGTGAGCAAGAAAGGACCTAGCCATCCAGCAGACCTTCCCTTCCTCCACCTGGCTTCGTCTTAGGACTAGAGTCCTTGGAGAGCTGGTGAGGTCGATAGCCTGGGGCCTGCACTCACTCACGGCTGTTCTTGGATTAAATGAAGCTACGTTACTGCACTTGGTGGCCACAGATGCTGTGGCAGGAAGGGCTCCTAAGGTTTGGGGATGGGCCCCTCAGGTCCCCTCTGAGATTCAGGTGCTACTCTGTAAAGTAAAATAAACAATTGACAACATGACCAATTTGCCCTTGTCATTAAACCTGGAGAAGAGAGTGAGCCAACTTATCCTATAAAGAGGTCCTGCTCAGATTCGGAGCAGAAGGGTCAATGCCTGGATCAGACATGAACTGAGTTCCCAAAGGACTGACTTCACACCTGTAACATACTCAGATGAATGACAGATCAGGTATTAAACCATAGTTGCAAAAAGAAAAAATCATCTTGCAAGTTCACAGAGACCATTGATGATGATGAATTATATCATGGCGAATTGAAAGACAGGTATGGTATAGATGAGTTTTAAAAGGAAATGGAAAAACAAAGGAAAATTAATCAGTATACATTTACACACACTGAGGAGTCGCGAAACTGTTCTTTAGAATGCCATGCGCCCTAACTTAACCCTGTGTGGTTTGGTTGAACTGTTAACCCAGGACTTTACATGATAGTGGGCTTGTATGTGGAGCATGATATCATAAGCCTTTGCATTTGTGGGTGACCACCTCACTGGGGAGCCTCATGCATCTGTGGACTAGGAATTTTGACATGGATGTGAGGCAAGTTTTGAAGGCAGAAAACACTGTGCTTCTTTGCAAGCAAGTCCTGAATAGAGGATGTAAAACTATGACTCCTTCCAGAACATTCAGGGAGGGCTCATGATAATGGAAGTGTGGCTCAGTGTTCAAGAGCTAGACTCTGAAGGCAGGTGCGTGTGTGTGCGTGTGTGTGTGTGTGTGTGTGTGTGTGTGTAATTGAATAGAAGGACTTTCTGAGAGGTTAGGTAAAGTAACACCCCACCCAAGGTTACCTCCAGAATTCAGCCTATCAGCAGTGTTACCAACAGAAAAACTTGTTTCTGCCGAAGATATTGCCCGAAGCATCTTTATCACATTTTCTCTCTCATCTCTTGTGGCTGCTTAAGCAGGAGGCCATCAGATCCTGGCCAAGGGCCCGTCTGCGCTTGAGGGTTTGGCATATACTGTGACCAGCAATGTGTGAGTTGGACTCTTGTATTTGTATTGTATGTATTGTATATCTATACCACATGTTCTGACCCACAACGCATGAGCTGAATTCTTGTATTTGTGTTGTATACGCAGTCTACGTACTGTGACAAGCAACAGATGAGCTAACTGGAGCTCAGATATTGGTAGGTGTTGCTAACAAACGGCAGCGTTAGCCAATCACAGGCGGTGTCTATCAAAACACACACATACAATGTAGTGACCTCACCCAGGCAACAGCAGCTGGGCTGTTGTTCTCCTAGCTTCTTGTTCTGCCTATCTACGCTGAGGCTCCTGCCACACAGAGCTCTGTGGATCTCCTAGCTGAGTGCTACCTGGCAGGGATATCACAGAGCAGATGCCTGAGGAAGCTACACATCGTGGAGGTGATCAGAAACAAGCAGAGGTTTCATACTTGTGTTCGGCTCCCTTTCTTGGCGTATGTAGTTCAGGATCCAAGCCTGGAAATGGTGCAACCCATAGTGTGTGGAGCTTCTTTGTCATCAAAACAATCCCCATCAACATGCTCACATGGGTAACTTGGTCTAGACAGTTCCACATTCTTTCTTCCCAGACATTTCTAGATGACATCAAGTTGACAAGTAAACTAATTATCACAACAGCATATCAAAAGTGGAGAGGTGATGGATGACACCACAGAGTTGATGGACTGTCTTAGAGAGAGAGAAGATAAGAGATATGGAGGACCAGATGCTTGAGACATAAGTAAATTTTCCAAATAGATGATTCAAGAAAGAGAAAGTCTATCAGTGAGCTTTCAATGGGCAGGGTAAAGTTATGTGTGGGTGTGTTTAAGCAATGGAAAATGGATTGAAGTTCTTTGTGAAGTATACAATTAAGTATCTGAAGACAATGGCCATGAGTTTTACTTTCAGTGATGTTTCATTTGAGAGGGTGCACTTTCAGATTTCCTCACCACAAACATCACACCATGCATATTTTTCTTTCAGATTAAATACCTGGCTCTTGAAGATAATATGAAAACAGAATCACTTTCATTCATTGAAGTAAAAATATGCCATTGATACCTGGACATAAAATGCAATGAACTAAGATTTCATTTCCAAGACTCTACCCATCAAAGTCATCATTTTGCATTTCCAGTCTACATTTTGGTTACTCACCCTGTCAAATGTATCCGCAGAGATGCCTGGAGAGATTTAGAGATATGGGAAATGAATCTCAAATATATGAACACAACACATAAACTTATGTGTGGACAGGACTGTGTTTTGGCTTTCTGTCTCTGAAAAGGAAAGCGAGAGGCCAAATTTTAGGTAGTGCATTTTCTGGCACTACCAGGAAATCAGACTCAAGCAAAGTTAATCTCGGAAGATTTAAGGCCATGTTTGAGAAGAGTGGCAGATTGGCTAAGGGGGATGAGGAGAGGGGCAGCCTCCTTCAGAGCTGTGGGTCCCCATCCGTGGCTCTACTTACACAGCCAACACAGTCAGAAAGCATTTCAGAGCCCCCCCCCCGAAAAAAAAAACATGTGCAGACAGTGTTTCTTCATCATTCCTTAAACAAGCCACATACACAGGAAGTATTTATAATACGCCAGGCTTTAGATGTCAGCTCCTGACAGTTTAGAGTTTGCCAGAGGATGTGGCCATGGTAGGTACAAATGCTATGACAGTTTACATAAGGGCTCTGAGCATCGACAAATGTCAGTGTCTGCATGAGAGAGTAGACACAGATGTGCATGTGTGCACACACACGCACACACACACACACACCATGGCCTGATATTTATAAACATATTACTGTCATTTTAAAAAAGCAGTAGAGAAATAAAGAACAAAAAAAAAGAGAGAGGCTGGGAGATGGCTTACTGGTCAGAGGACAAGCATGACCACCTGAGGTCAGGAAGAAAGTGATTGAGACATTCAGAGCTCGCTGACCAACCAGTCTAGTGAAAACCACAAACTCTAGGTTCAGTAAGAGACCCAGCCTCAAAAATGAGGGGGGGGGGCGGGAGAGTGATAGAGGAAGGTATTTAAAGTCAACATCTGCCCTTCTCATGTGCACACAGATAAATACACACCGCCAACACACAACATACACTCCCTCACTCACATCCCACACATACATACCTTGTACCAAAAAGAAGAGGAGGAAGAAATGACAAAGGGTGTACCCTGAATGTTGTAAGTAGGGGACCATTGTTGAAACTGCGTGAACAGGAACTGAGCAAGGATCCTGTCGCTAAGGCAGAGGGGACAGTGCACATGAACTAACACGGAATTTCTACTAACATCTTGTTAGAGAAAAATCTGGAATTGGCGTGAACATTTACCAGTTAATAATAGATTTTGCACCACAAAACAGTTCCAGAAATTTACAAACTGCAGTCAGAGGCCAGGGAATGACTGTTATGGGTAGAAATGTCTACAGTCCTGATGCAGGACTTGACACATTCTTAAAACTGCTGACTGACTCAAAAGACAAGGTGAGGGTGTGTGGCACCATGAACAACCTAGAAACCAAATCTTAGCACTCTAGAAGCCTGAAGTTCCGAGTATTCTATCTATGACTGAGGACTATTTTTTTTCCAAAGGAGCCACCTTACCTGACTCCACAAGAGGCTCCTAAGCTTTAAAATCTCTCCCACATAGACCCAGCTCCATGGGAAAGCAGGGGTGTGTAGAACCCATTTACATAATGGAATACTACTCAGTAATTAAAAACAGAGAAATCACGAAATTTGCAGGCAAATGATGGGATCCAGAAAAGATCATCCTGAGTGAGGTATCCCAGAAGCAGAAAGACACACATGGTATAGACTCACTTATAAATGGATATTAGACATATAATATAGGATAATCACGCTAAAATCTATACACCTAAGGAAGCTAAGCAAGAAGGAGGACCCTGGGTAAGATGCTCAATCTTCATCAGATATGCAAATGAGACAGACATCAGAAGAGGGAGAAAACAGGGAGTAGGACAGGAGCCTATCACAGACGGCCTCTGAAAGACTTCACCCAGCAGAGTATCAGCAAATGCTGAGATGCATAGCCAAATTTGGGGCAGAGTGCAGGGAATCTTACGAAAGAAGGGAGAGACAGAAAGACCTGGAGGGAACAGGAGCTCCACAAAGGGAGCAACAGAACCAAAAAATCTGGGCATAGGGGTCTTTTCTGAGACAGATACCTCAAACAAGGACCATGCATGGAGATAACCTAGAACCCCTGCATAGAAGTAGCTCAAGGCAGCTCAGTATCCAAGAGGGTTCCCCAATAATAGGACCAGGGGCTATCTCTGACATGAACTCATGGTCTGGCTCTTGGATCACCTCCACTTGAGGGGGTAACAGCCTTGCCAGGCCACAGAGGAAGACAGTGCAGCCATTCCTGATTAGACCTGATAGACTAGGGTCAGATGGAAGGGGATGAGGACCTCCCCTGTCAGTGGACTAGGGGAGGGGCATAGGAGAAGAAGAGGGAGGGAGGGTGGGATTGGGAGGGGATGGAGGAGGGGGCTATAGCTGGGATACAAAGTGAATAAACTGTAATTAATAAAATTATATAAAGTAAAAGAAAAAACTAAAAGAACCCAGTGGGCGTTATTCCTCAGGAGCTCCGCAGACAAGCTGCCATCTTAAGGAGAGCTGAGCAGGTGAGATTGAGACTCTACCAATTTAACAAGCACATTTAAAAATCTAACACTGTTTAACAAACTCCACCTCCTGAGTCTGCTTGAAACTTGGGGCCTCAGAATCTACGAATAAGCTGGCACCCCACCTGAGGACCAAGAACAGGTTAGATGGCTTGAGGCCATCTAAGTCTCCTGCTTGGGTGACACCCTGCTGATGTCAACCCAGTTGCCTAAGGCCAAAGCCTCCAGTCCACTCACCCAGGACCCAGTAATATTCATAACTGATGAAAAGTGTCACCACATTTTGTCCACATTTGGGACTGATTTCTCAAACTAATGTGAAATTCACCATTTCATTTAACTTACCCATTCAAATGCGCCAACTTACTTACCTCTCAAAGAATCTCACACAGTCGATATCATTCTGTATATTTTAAAGCTAGAAATTCTAATCCGCTACTTTCTTGAGAAGCCATAATCAGGATGGTGGCCTCTGGGTTTGCCCCCAGGCTGTTCTGAAGCTTTCATCCAGCTGTCTTCCTGGACAGTGTGGTTCTGTCTTAGCCTGCTTTGCCTTGCTTTGTTACCAGTTTTCCTTTAACCAGCGTTAGTATGGCAAATCTTTCCCCATCCTTGTTCTACATATGTCTTTATGCTTAAAGTCGGGGTTCTTGCAGAGAGCATGAAGTTAGGTTTTATTCTATTTGATCTGTAAATCAAGGCTCACAATATTTTCTCTTTAAGTTCACTGATCATTTCTTTTATTTCATTTCTTTCCTTGCTGTTACTGAACATTTTCTAGAATCCTGTCTTCTTTTTACTACCATAGAGGCTTTGTGTCTGTTCGTGGAGTTGTAATGGTGGCCCTAAAGTTGGGAATATAATTATTAACTTATTTAACTTCACATAACAATATGTCTCAGGTGTGTTATCTCCCAATTCCTAACTAATACCTTATGATTTCTGTCATTCATTTTGTTCGTCATTATTGTTAAATATATCTTTATTCATATTACTTGTAACAGTTACCATTTAGATCAGTTAATGCTAAGAAAAATAGAATACCGCATTTTCTTTTTAAATTAATTATTAATTTATTTATTACAATGTATTCACTTTGTGTCCCAGCTGTGGCCCCCTCCCTCATCCCCTCCAATTCCCTCCCTCTTTTTCCCCTATGCCCCTCCCATAGTCCACTGATAGGGGAGGTCCTCCTCCCCTTCCATCTGACCCTAGCCCATCAGGTCTCATCATGACTGGCTGCACTGTCTTCCTCTGTGACCTGGTATGGCTGCATCCTCCAGGGGGAGGTAATCAAAAAGCCAGTCACTGAGTTCATGTCAGAGACAGCCCTTACTACGGAACCCACTTGGAAACTGAGCAGCCTATTGGCTTCCTCTGAGCTGGGTGTCTAGGCCCTCTCCATGCATGGTCCTTGGTTGGAGTATCAGTCTCTGCACACTGCTAAATTCCCTTCCTTTAAGTAGACCTGTGTTTTTGTCTAAGTCATTCTGCCCCTTCTGAAGTATGTGAACATTTCTTTCTAGATAAACTCTGAAGCAATGAATTTCCTTAATGAATGCTTTGTCTAACACAGATTTATAAATACAGACTATTTGATTTTTTAAAAAATTATATCAGTATATAAAGACTTCTAACTATATTGTGCAGTTTTCTTTCAATTCTTTGAATATTATATTACTTTAGTTTCGTGGCCTCTTGAATTCTAACTCAGAATGCATTTAATTTCCATCCTGCCTTCTTAAAGAGCTTTTAAGAAGCTTCCTTCAGTTTGCATGTGTTATGTGTAGTTTTATATTTTATATTCAGTGTGTGTGTGTGTGTGTGTGTGTGTTTGACATCATGGTAATCAAAAATTTTACTCTGCAGGCCCTGAAGGTTGCAGAGACTCCTGAAACCCAATGCACAAAAGTGGAGAACAAGTGGAGACTTGTTTTAAGCTGATAAATGGAAATTTTATCAAGGGTCAAAGGGAACTTTTAGAAATGAAAACATTCTGGTATAAATAGAAAATGTATCTGCTGGTCCTATTAATATACCAGACAGGGCTGACGAAAGTCAGTGAGCTTGGTGACATGTCAGTAAAAAAAAATATCCAAAGCTGAAATAAAAGCGGGTTTTTTTAAAGCTTAAAAATAGAGACCAGAACACTCCTGGGTCATGGTCTGATGTCCTGTGGTATAACATGTAAAGGCTTAAGATACCAGTGGTTGAAAATGTTCCCAAATTAATGACACATGCAAAAGCAGAGAGCTGGGAAACTCGCACACACGCGTGCGTGCACACACACACACTGAATATAAAATATAAAACTACATGCAAAGACATGCAAACTGAAGGAAGCATACATATTCTGTCCAGCTTAAATCTTCTGAGTTTCTTTGGCAGCTGTGGTTGGTTAGTGTGGTTCTCCTCTTCTCTGGGATAGGGGCCTGTTGGCCACCAGCCCATGAAGTCAGGAGAAGTAGAAGGCGAGGTGCAGGGCTTAGAAGGTTGAGAGCACAATGGACATGAACTCTGGGGAGATAGTTCAATTTTATTCGAGGAGTGGGTGGAGGGGTGGGGGGCTCCCAGGATAGGTGTACACAATTGGTTGGAACTAAGCACTTCAAGGATGCTTAATTTACATTTCACAGCACAGTCCTACTATATGAACATGAACACAGTGCCTAATTATCCTATAGGCTCAGGGAGAGGAGAGCTGGCAGGGAGCTGTGTCAAAGGCCATATATCAGGCATGGTTAGAGGCCTTTATGCCTAAAGACACTCTCCAGATGAGGTCAAGCAGAGAGTAGATGGCCCAGCTGGGGAGAGGGAGTCCTCCATCCAGCACTGAGCTCAGAATGGCTCTCCCAACTGGGAGGACCGCAACCTCAAACAGCAGGGTCCTTCCAAAAGGTTAGAGAAAGTTTCTGTACTGCAGAATCTGCACAGGCAGCTTTCCTGCTCTGTCTTGAATACAGGACAGGAACTGGACAGACAGTCCAAATGATGGACTCCTGTAGCTGGAGCTAACTTACCAATTTCCTCTTCCAACCGTCCAAACAAAAAAAGACTGAGTATCACCAGCTAGTAGGGGCTGCAGTGCCACTTCACCAATTGGAACCTTGATGTTACAGTGACTATGATCATAGATCATAAAAAAAAAACTTTACAAAAATAAAAACCAAACAAAGTTAAAAGAAACAAAAAAATTCTAAGAGGAGAATAAAAGCCAAAGAAAGAAAATAACTCAGTGAGAAGAGATACCTGGAGATAACAGTTTGGGTTCTGATTCTTAATTCTGGGAACAGTTTCTGAGAGGTGGGTGTGGCCATTACACTATGCTCTCAAGTCTGATCTAAAGTCTGTCACCTTTGCATCTAAATCTCGGAGTAATTTTCTTAAAAATGTGTCTGCACAAAATGTTTATTGTTCCTTTAAGTGATGGTTCTAACAGCATAAAGGGGCAATTTTCATTTAATTTTAGGAACGTGTGCTTATATGTGTGTTTGTATGTATGTTTGTATGTGCATATCTATTTGCAAGTGAAAAGAAGGATAAGAGAGAAATGAATGGTGTTATTAGCTTTGAAAGGATAAAGCAGGGGCTGGAGAGATGGCTCAGCAGCAAAGAGTGCTCTTCCAAAGGAAAGAGAATGATGCTAGTACAAATGAATTATCTTCTGTATCACTCGATTATCTTCTGTATCACTTGATCGCTATCTAATCAACCTAATCAAAGTTATTAACCTCAGATGACCCAAGCTTAGTTCTCAGTGCCCACATCAGGCAGCTCACAACTCCTGTGACTCCAGCTCCAGGGAATGAGGTGCCACCTTCTCACCATCAAAGGTATGTGCACATGATGCCCTCCCCCTCCCACATAATGAAGAAAATAAAAATGAAACTTTTAAAAAGTCTTTCTGGAAACCTGCAGCAGTTCCTGAAGTCAGTTAGTAACTTTGTGCATCGTTTGGCTTTACAAACAGTCCCAGATGAGATATATAGCCCACCCTGGATTCTTTGCGAGCTTGAGAGGGAATGCCAAACTCCTTCAATGATTATTAAACAAGGATAAATTTGAATGTCTGCTCAAGTTCTCCTCCTCCTCCTTTTGTCAGTATTGGATTGACTCTAGGACCACACACACACTAGACATGGCAGTCTATCCTTACTTACACATGCCTTTCCTTGTACTTTTTGAGACAGGGTCTCTGCGAGTTGTCCAGAAGCCAATTGTCAACACAATACCAAGCATCCTTACATACAAACATGATGTTTAAGAATGATGCTGAAACAAATGGGCTATCTTCTGTACCACTGAACAGGCATCTACTCAACCTTCAGTGCTGTGGTTTATCCTATGCAAAATTAGAGCATTCTAAAAGCAGTTTTCAGTATGTGAGCATGCACACGTGTGCGTGCACCTTCGATAAAAGGTGGATGAAGGTCAGAGGACAGTTTGCTGGAGTCCTTCACTCTCCTTCCACTCTGTGCACCATAGTGCTCAGGCTTGCACAGTGAAAGCCTCTTTCTTTTGAGTTATTTTGCAGCCCAGGGTTAGAGTCAAAGACGCATGGTTCATGCATGGATAGTCGACGTTTGCTCCTTTGTGGGTTCTTCTTTCTTCCACACTTCTCTATCCCCTTTCTTCTTAAACCCTTTCAAGCCCCTAACACCAAACATGAGAGAAAAGGGGTAGAGAGGGAAGGAAAGAGATCTCTGAATAAAGTCAGGTGTTTCAAAGGGGGCAGCCTTATTGTTAGACTACTTCATGCATGTAATTTCTTCTTGTTCCTTCTTTGTGCACAATAACTTAACAAAGCACAACCAACAGCAACCAACAACCCACCCCATCTCTCTGGGCCCTAGAATTTGTATATCCTCTGAAATGTCTCCAGAATTCCAAATGTCACAGATTCGCGTAAACTGTCAGCAGCTGGCAAAATCATGCCCCCACTAGAGCATGAAGCAAATCATGGCTGCTGTAAAGCAGGGCTCATATCCCCACACCTGGGATTAAAATGAAAACATATTCTCATTAATATTTCTGTGTTTTTAAAGAAGTTAAAATTCCAAAATTCTCACAACAGCTTTTTGTTGATCTATTAAGAATCTGTCACTCAATGTGCCTTTGTAAAGTGTCAGGCAAGACTGTGGGGGAAAACATGACTGTCACGTGCAAGCTCAGAGCAGAGAGAAACTGATTGGCCTGCATGTGATGAAATCAGACTCTCGCTGATTGCCATGGTAACTTCAATATTGAGTTAGCCAGCCAGATTTACCTCAGTAACTACTGACACAGAATCATTTAATACCTATTTTAATAGTAACCACACAGTCTGTTATCACATGCCAACCTCACAGAGTCCAGAGCGGCTAACATTGACCAGAACTTGCCTTTCAAAATTCATTACCACTTGCTCAGCATGCAGACTATTAAACATGAGACGAAGACAGAAGCATGAAAGCATTGCCTATATCCAGCTGTGGGAGACTTATTTTACATAAAGATTTCAATGTGAGTATATGTTCTTGGACTGACATTAAAATATATCAACATTAAAAACATTAAATGCTAGTTATATGTGATCATACAAATAAAAAAGAAGAAAAGTAGAAATAGAAGAAGTTCTTATCTGTAAGAATATTTGAATAAGAGAAGGCATTCTAGAACTATCTCAGAGGATAACAAGTTTAGGGATCTGGGGACATGCAAAGCCCTGGATCCCTCTGCCAGGACCACCAAAAACTGGGTTTGGTGACGAATTCTTATATTCTCTGCACTTGGAAACTGGAAGCAAGGGTCAGAAATTCAAGGTCACCCTTGGCTATGTAGTGAACTTGAACCCAACTTGAGCTTGCATGAGGAGAAGGAGGAGAAGGAGGCATTCAGAAGAGGTCAGAAAGCCATGGAATTTCCAGACCTCTCAGTCATGGAATCTGGGGAAGAGAGCATGTCAGTAAGAGTAGACTCTGCAAGGTCAAGGTGAGTTCAGCCAGGCTGTTAGCAACTGTGGACAAGTTGGGGGCGGTGCAAGCTGGAAAGCCACCAAATGAAATAATAACTTGTTTATTTTGAAATTTATCCCTGGGACAACACCAGTTTTATATTTTTTTAAAAGGCAGGGAAATGGTTGCTGAGAAGTAGTTTGTAGTCTGTCTTATCTTCATGGTGCTTGAAACCAAGGTCCTGAATCCAACTTCCTGATGAGACATGCATATGAAGTAAGGAGATGTTCCCTCCATGCATTGGCAGTGCTGAGGGTGGGCTTGGCACAGACAATCCCTCCATTGCATCTTCAGAGAAGGGGCAGAGTGTTGAGGCTGGCCCCGGCCCAGCTGTGCCTGCTCTTGCCGAGGCTAGGAAGAGTGTAGTGCCTCTTCACTGTGGCTTTGGTAAGACCTGAGAGTAGTTATTTCCCACGCCATTCATCAGACCCAGAAACGAGCTTATGTTCTCCAAAAACAAGTAAATAGTAAATAAAATGTGGGCACAGTTCATACCTAATACCCATACATGCTCAGTGTTTCCAACACCATAAAAGCATGAGACATACAAAGGAAGGCGAGGGTCCTCAGGAGGAAGAGACACCAACAAAGCGATTTTCAGGCTCCAGACCTGGAGCCAGGAAGAGGGCTTTCAAATTGCTATGTGTTTGAGGGAAAACGTAGAAGATAATGAAACTTGGGAGTGAACAATCAAGGTAGAAGAGAGCAGCCATTGGGAAGGAATCGAGGGAACCTCTAGACAAAACATAACGACTGAAGTTATAAAACATGCTGAAGAGCTTTAGAGCAGAATGGGGATTGCTGAAGGATGGTTACGTTTGAAAACATGTGGCTAGAAACAGGATAAAACTGAATACAAACTCACCCTATGTCAACACCAAGAGGTCTGACAGACACGTTGCCAGGCCTCAGATGGAGCAGACACCAGCTGTAGAGAGAACAGGCAGAATGTCCCTAAGTTGATGAACAAAGAGCCTGAAGGAACAAGACACTCACCAGTCCCAGATGGACTTCATGCGAAGGCGTCCACACCCGCGCACACCAAAGCTGTCACAGTAAAAACGAAAACTCTAGAAACTCTCTATATAGGTAGAGAATAAACCAGTAAAAGAACTTCCCCTAAGGTTTGCAGAATGAAGAGTATCCATTAACTTAGGAACCAGTGAAACTACTCTTCAAAAATAAAAGAGTATGAATCATTTTCAAATAATGTAAACTGAGATAATTTCTTTCCATGGACCAGTGTTATAAAATGGTGACAAAAATCACTTGGGCTGGAGAGGGTTGCAGTAGGTAGAAATAGGAGTTCTTAGAAAGAACATCAGAGCAGTAAGTGCATGGAAATACAAATGACTTATTTCCCCTTAAATTGTGTAAGTAAAATATAATTGATTATAAAATATAAATGAAAACACCGTATATTTGGGTTTTTTCATGCATAGTGTTAAAGCACGGAAGACTCTGGCATGCATATGTTACACCTAAAATTTTATAATAACAACCCAAAACTGACTACTAAATTAAGGAACATATCATAGTCTCAGAAACTTATAGAATATAATTTTACCAGAATCACCTACTGCTCTAACAGAAGGATAGAGTAGGGACCTGAGGAGGTAGATTGGCGGATGAAGCACTTGCCTGGTAAGCATGAGGACTTCAGTCAGGTCCCCTTTGATCTGTTCAAAGCTGCAACTGGTTGTGCACACTAATTATCTAGCACTCCTGCGGCAACACGAGAGGTGGAGATAGAGAATGCAGGAGCTCAAGGCCGGCTAGCCTGGGTGCGTGAGCAGCGTGTGTGTGTGTGTGTGTGTGTGTGTGTGTGTGTGTGTGTGTGTGTCAGGTGCCTTTCTCATCCTCCATCTTATTTTTGAGACAGGGTCCCACACTGAGGCAGGATCTCACTGACCCTGAAGCTCACTGTTTTGTCTAGACTTGCTGGTGGCCAAGTCCGCAGGATTTCTCTCTCCTTCTCACAGTACTGGGGTTAAAGATGTGACATCACACTCAGCTTTGATGTTGGTTGTGGGAATCGAACCCAGGCCTTCATGCTTGTATAGAAAACACTTTACACATTGAGCCATCTCTTCAGCCCTAGTCTTGGATTTTGGAAAACCCACTTGGCTCTGTATTTAGTATCTTAGGAACATTATTTTTTTTTCCCAAACATTCTGACTGGGAGTGGCGTTACCATGCCTGTAATCATAGTAATTGGGAAGCTGAGGCAGGAGGCTTGTGGATTCTAGGCCAGGCTTGGAGAGACTTAGTCTGAAAAAGATGAAAACAACAATAAAAATATCTAAGTACTTGTAAATTTTAAGAAAGGGTCTCAGGTGATACAGGCTGGCCTTAAATTTGATATCCAGGTTCCTGACTCAACTTTCCAAGTCCTGGAGTTACACGTATGTACCACCACACTTCTATTACCCGTGACCTAATATTTTATCTTATATTTCACCTGTAGAAATGTCACACACACACACACACACACACACACAGAGCATTTGAACTGAGCTAAGGCATCCATGTGCCAGCACAGAGGTTATGGAGCAGAATGTCCCTGTTCCCCTGGGCTCTGGCTGCTTGTTTTGCCAAATGTGTCCCCTCTCTCTCCACCCTCTCCTCACCCAGGTAAAATGACCGTGAATTTTACAGTGACCATTTACCTGTTTTAAAACACTTTCCCCCGGCTTTTTAAGATAATCCATTATGCAGCGGGTGTCTGGCTAGCAGATAAAGAGCCTCACTACACACATCCTTCTAGGACATGTTTCCCTACTGTGGTTCTGAATCACAGCCAAGATTACCTCCAGGTCAAGAGCTTCCAAATGCTTACCAATGCGGTAGGCCTGGTTGGCTGCTCCTCCTAGCCCTGTGTGTGTCAGGCTGCAGCATGCCTCTGCCTTTGCCTGACTGTGGTGTGGTGACCACTTCTCACGATGTTGTATGTTGGGCTGTGGCCTGGCTCTGCCTGCCATGGCCACTCCTTCTGACACTGTGCTGTGGGCTGTATATGACGTGGCACCCCTGGCTGATGTGTCTGCCCTCTCCCCCTTCCAGGTGTCTACCTAGAAACCAGAACAGGAGTTCACAAGATGTATGTGAAAGTTAAATTTGACCCAAATTACTGAATCGGTTTATTAGGTGGCAAAGTTTTCCTTTCTTAGAAGAGCTTTATTTCCACAGAAGACATAAGGAGCAGGGACTGGAAAGGAAGCAACAGAATGAAAGACAAATGAGAGGAAGGGCAGAGTGCATTGAGCAAAGTGAGAGAGAACACCTCTTTGGTCAATGTCTGTATTGTGAATCTGCTTCCTGGTTTACCAGACAGTTCCCTAATTATTCTTTGTATTCAAAAAGTTCAAGTGGTAACTGTATATATTCAGAGCTAGATGTCTCGCCTTTGTTATTGAGTGGCTTGGTTTAATTATGTAACTCAATGTACTTTGCTGTGTGATGGTGTTGATTTATATCCATCAAAGGTATACATGACAGTTTGCTTCCCCTGGGTCCTTAGCAATTGCTTCATACATATGACATTAGGGCATTCTGGACACAGTAAGGACACAATCCAGCATATGGCACAAGGGAGCTCACCTCCCTGGCCTTCTTCATCTGCCAGAGGCAATGCTACTGCGTTATGGTCTCATATCGCTGCCCAAAATGCCCTCCTCACAAAATGCTTTTTAAAAAATCCCTGCTGCTGTTCTCACCAGGGGATGGCTAAACACTAGCTGCTTGAGAGCAAGGGCTGTGAAGCTTGCCTGCTGGACATCGGGATTCAGCTCATGTGAGCATGAGGGCAGCCGGCCTTTCACTGGACGAGCGTCTGGCAGGTGAACATGGAGTGCCCGGCAGTGCGTGTACCGCCTTCCATTTGACCGAGCTATGAGGGTTTCCAGACCCTAATAGTGGCGCATGCCAATCACTCGGTGATCTCAGCTTAGCTTGCTGTGCATCAGCACCTGGAAATTCCCCATCACCAACAGATAATTTAAGAAACTTATAAATGATAAAAAAAAACTTATAAACTTATGAAGCCCAACTGCCAGGTTGCTTTACATTTCACCATGAAAGCCTGGCTTGGATGGAGACAAATTTCCAGACTTAGAAGCACAATTCTCAAATGCACTTTATTAAAGAGCTTTTATTTAAAGCAATGGAGAAGGAGCTCGGGCTACAGGGTTCAGGGCCTGGGCTGGGTGGTTCTCCATATTCACAGAGTCAGCGAGAATCTCTACTTGCTGATCAGGACTCTGGTTCCCCAGAGACACGTTTGCTCTTTGCTCCCAACACTCAGATTCTCAAAGCTCAAAACCACCCAGCATTTTTTCCCCAAATGCTTCAGTCTTTGATGGATGACAAGCCCGTGTTTATTTACATCTCCTGGTGTCATCACAAGAAGGCCAGGGCCTTGTGGGGAGCTGAGGTCTGGAAGGCCTGGAGGCTGGGTAATGTCCTCACCAGTGCTACTGGTCTCTGTCCAGATGGCAGCTCTGTCTCCACGCAGTCCGAAGTGACACGTCCAACCCCCCTCCCCCCGACTCTTGAGTTTCTCCAGGAAGAAAATGTGGTTTTGCCCTACTTTTAGCAAATTGACATTTCTGGGCTTTGGCTCTGCTAGTATGTCTCAAAACATATGGACACTTCTGGAAAAAATATTATTTCTGATCCTTCTGGCTAAAGGGTGAATTTTTCCAAATACAGTAAAAACCCTTTTATAAAATGCCTTTTCTACCATGGATTCCACTAGACCACAGAACAAATCTTTTTGTTGGACGCAGACCGGTGCTCTTGCTGCAGTCACCTGGAGTCTGGGATATAAGACTTCCCAACTCTTCTTCTAGCACACTGAGAAGATGCAGCCAGCTTCTGTACTGACCCTGCTGCCTAGACTCACTGTGGACCTTCCCTGAGGTCCCCCCCCCCGCCATTTCCCTCCACCCCAGTGAGTGCCACAGACTCCTAAGGAAGGACACCAAGGGCTTCCCCAAAGGGCTGCAGATTATGCAGGAAAAAGAATCAAGGTCAGGTTATATAAAAACTGGCTGTGTTTATGGATGTCTCTAAACTTGGGAATGACTTCAAAACTGAAATAAAGAATAACACGATGACTGTGCCTGACTACAAAGGAACCACTTCTGGGCTTTGCCACGGGTGCTGAGCAGGCACAGCCGACATCCAAAATCAGCATCCTGTCTGAAAAGACAGTCCATATCAAAGCCTGAAACCTGTGAGAAACAGGAGTGCTCACACTCAAGGAAATGTAAAGAAAACGGAGCCACAGTAACCAATGAGATCCAGGTTTAAAAGCAACAACAGGCTTGTGAAAATGCTAAAGGATTAAAGCTGTCCCTGCAGGCTTGTCCTGCCCTCCGTGACTGCGTCCAGATGATTTTGAGGGATTCCCTCATTTTCAGCCACCTTGGCCATCTCAGCAGTCCCCTATCACTGTGAGATTGTTGAGGTCAGAGGTCAGTTCTCTTTGGGTTAGAGCAAAGAGGCAGCCTACTCCTGAAAGAAAAGACTCCCCCGGCTGATGCTGGCTGTGAACTTGAGAATTTGCTTGGAATTTCCTTTGTCCTGAAGCAGAAGACTCAAAATTGGAGTTCGTGGCTCTAAGTTGAAGCCTATAGTGCCCATGCCCAGCCCAGGGAGCTGTTAACAGAGGCAGCTAATTTATTTCACAGTAATCTCACTGCGGGAATGGCTTCATGCGAACCTCACTGTAAGGAGGGTGGGCTTCATGTGAATCTGACTGTAGGGAGGGCTTCGTGTGAATTTCTTTTCTGCCACGGACATTCACAGACTTCTGAATTGAAAGTATAAAATAAGGCTCTCTAGTGTCAAAGTGTATGACGGCACAGGAATCCTACATTTGGAGTCCATCTACTCTGGACTGGGGAGGACATCATCCTCTGGATGCCCTGAGGATGACTTTACACTGAGCACCTCCCTGTGACCACCAGCCACTGGGTATGAGGCTGCCTGGGTGATGGAAGACCATTCGCCTCCTTGATGTGGTCCTTATTGCCAGGCTGGGACTAGGAAGCACTGGGCCAGCCAGTAAGGTCAGCTTCCCATGAAGATCTTGATGTTTGGGGCACTGAGCTGGAGTATTGAGAGAAGTGTTTGTCTGTGAGTGGAGGCACAGGGTAAAAGCTCAGGACAGCAAAAGCAGCAGCCTGGGGATCCTCAAGCCCACCACAAAGATCAAAACCCAGACCAGAAAGGAGCCAACTGCCTCCAGGAGCTGCTTGCCAGACAGACAAGATGAGGCCTTGGGATTACAGAAATATCTGACCCTAAAATAGTCATTTATTGCGGGATTTACCAAAATACTAAAGTGAAAACATGTGACAAACATAGTCCCAAATACAGCAAGAATAAAAAAGTAAAGGATGGGACTGTAAAATTCTTAAACTATGAAAAGGTACTTGATAAAGTAAAAATAGATTGTAATAAGCTAAACACACTCAAAATAAAACCAAAACCATCGTATAACAATGAAGAATTACAAAGAGAAAAGTGAGCAGAAAACAGATGGGATACATAAAAATAAGCAGTAAGATGGTACATTTGAGTGCAGCCTGTAAACTAAATTTAACTGCTCTAAATACTCCCAAAGTCCAAAATCATCAGGTTGGACACATTTTACAAAAATCTACCCAGATACATTGTGCTTGAAAGAAACTCACTTTAATAATAGCACAAATCTACTGGAAGAATTAGAGTGAGTACAACACAGGCCGTGCTAAAATGAGTCATAGAAAGCTGGGTCGGCCATGTTAACATGGCCGAGAGCAGCGTCACAATGAGACAGCGCTAACCATCCAGCGCGGGACTGCTAGTTAATGGCGTCCTTGAATAATAATGAAGCTTCAAGTTCAACCAGAGACCACAAGTCCCCTGGCTGTCTAGGTGCTGAACCACACAGCAATTTAAAACAAGCTTGACCTAGTGGGACTCATGAGCGAGTGCCACCCAGCAACAGCACAATACACAGTGGGACCCTTAACAAGGAGATGCTGGAAATGAAAGACCCTTTCTAAATCATCCATGTGTCTACGGAGTAAATCAATTGAGAATTTAGAAAGGATTTTGAACTGAAAGAAAACACAACATCAAATTTCCATATGCACTGGATAGAAGAAGAACCAGCCCAGGACACGTAAGTGCTAACCCTCCAGCCACCCTGACCATATATGAAGATAGTTGACAGTACTGGGAATGATGAGTAGAGAACTCTTACAGATCCCACACACATGAAACACAAAAGAACATTATATTCATCTTAGGGAAACAAATTTAAACTCATATGAAAAAGACATCCCCCAAAGAACAATACTTTTGATTTCACACGGAAGAAAAAAGCTGAAGTACTCTACTGAGGGAAGGACATTTGATCTTAACAACTCTCTCTCCTATTTAACTTTCCTGTTGCTGTGATAAAAAGAAAACACTCTGACCAAAAGCCATTAGGGGAGGAAAGCATGTATTCAGCTCACAGGTCACAGCCTATCATTGAGGGAAGCCAGGGCAAAACCTCAAGGCAGGAGCCTGAAGCAGAACCGTGGAGAAATGCTGCTTCCTGGCTTATTTCTAACCTCATGTCCTGCTACCTTTCTTTTTTTCCTTTGTTTTCTAGAGAGAATCTTTCTATGTAACCCTGGCTGTCCCAGAACCTGCTGTGTGTATGAGGTTGGCCTTGAACTCACAGAGATCCACCTGCTTTTGCCTCCCTAGTGCTGGGATTAAAGACACGCACCACCATGCCTGACTCCTTTACCTTTCTGTTCAGCCTAGGCCCCCCTGCCTTGGGATGATACCACACACAGGATATTTCAACATTAAATAGCAATAAAGAAAGTATCCCACAGGCCAATCTGACTGAGACAATCCATCAATTGAGGTTGCTTTTTAATTGAGAGCCAAGATTAGTTATCACACGTTCTTACAAAGAAAGTTCCAGACCCCAGGCAGTGTCACTAGTGAGTTCAACCTGGCATGTGCAGAAGTAATAATAAATTTACACAAATACTCTTGGGCTGTTGACCCTGCATCCTGTGTGGCCAATGTCATTATGAAAATAAATCTATCCAAAGCAAAGAATATATAGAAACACATGTTTCATTAAATATAAATATAAAGAGAAGATCTTAACATTTTAACAGTGTGTGAAAATAAGAATGACAAATTTGGTTATCTCAATGGTTGTAGAGGAAGCATGTGAAATAGCCAGCAACCATCCTGAAAATCCCCCTTCACCAAACTAGGAACAGAAATTCCTCAGCCAGACAAAGGACACCTGAGTCAAAGGACTACGTCTCCATTCTTAATAACAAACACGGGTGGAGCCTCTAAGAGGCTCTGGTAAGCTCCTGTCTGCAAGCACATCAGAGTAACCTCAATAGTGACAGGGGTTGACTCTCTTCCATAGGGTAGGTCTTAGGGTTGGGCCCGGCATTGGCTGGACATTCCCTCAATCTCTGTTCTATCTTTTTTACCTTTGTCCCTGAAGGTCTTGTAGGTAGGGTGAGTTTTGGATTGAGATTTTGTGGGTGGGTTGATGATCTCCTTTGTCTACTAGGAGCCTTGTCTGGATAAAGGGCGTCCTCTTCAGTCTCCATGGTCCCTGCTACTAAGAGTCTTAGCTAGAGTTCCTCTCATGTCCTCCCCAAGGCCTATTCTGATTTAGGTCTGCAGCTTGTCGAAGAGATGTCCCCACCCACCCTTTCTCTTTTCTCTGCAGGCCCTCTGCCCTCCTGCCCCTACCCTCCCCTAGTCTGATCTCCACTGTTATTTCTCTCTGTGCTCTCTCTTCTACCTCGTTCCTCCTCTTCAACCATTACCTCTGTCCATTCTACTTTACCTTCTGAGTAAGTTTTACATGTCCTCCCTTGTTATTTGTCTTCTTGTGGTCTGTGCTTTGCAGTATGTCTATCCTATTCCATAAGGCTAAAATCCACTTATAAGTGAGTACATACCATATGTGTCTTTCTGGGTCTGTGTTACCTCTCTCGAGATGATCTTTTCCAGCAATGGCTTGAAACAGATGCTGAGACTCACAGCCAAACATTGGGCGAAGCACAGGGAGTCTGCTGGAAAAGATGGGGAAAGGATAAACGGACCCAGAAGTGACAAAAGCTCCATAAGAAGACCATCAGAGCCAATCAACCAGGACCCAGAGGGGTCTGTGAAGTCTGAAGCACCAACCAAGGACAATGCACGGTCTGGACCTAGGTCCTGTACAAGTAGTCGATGGGCATCTTAGGCTTCATGTGGGCCTGCTAATTGGGGGGGGGGTATCCCTGACATGGACTACGTTGCCTGCTTTTTGATCCCTTCCTCCTGATGGGACTGCCCTACCAGGCCACAGGGGAGGAAGATGAACTCATTTCTCATGTGACTAGATGAGCTGGGGTGTCTGGGTAGTGGGGCTCGGCTATTCTGAGGAATAGGAGGGGGGAAATTCAGAAGGGAGGTGGGACTTAGAGGACAGGAGAGAGGGGCCTATAACGAAGATGTAAATTGAATTAATTAGTAAAAAATAACAAACACCAAATTCCTCCCCTAGATTCAAGAAAGTAACAAAAGTATCTTCCCTTGTCACTGTTTTGAAACACTGTATTTAGACTTTTAGAAGGCATATTAAGGTAAAAGAGAAAGTGAAAGAAATTAGTAACATCTATAATAGAAATGAAAAAGTGGAACCACATTTATTTTCAAACATGTTTATTAGTTATGTAGAAAACCTCATGACATTCACAGAAATGTCCGCATATGGATGAGTGAATGTGAAAGGTTAACAGTTATAAGATAAATACCTGAAAAAATATTGTAATGCTTACAGATGCCCCTTTCCCTTTCCCCAGGTCTCTGCAGGGGTCCTTTTCTTAGAGATCAGAGATGTTTGTTTGCACTGTAAAAACTCCATTCTTTGCTTTCAACCACGCTCCTGCTCTGTGCTCCAATGCTGCACCCCAAGAAGAGGGTGAAGAGCAGCCCAAAAAAGGGCTTAAGAAGCCTTGAGGAATTTTAATTCAGAGTGAGGGGTAGGCCTAGGTTAGCAGAAGGAGGCAGTAAGTCTCCAAGGCAACAATTAAAACAGGCAAATGAAAGTTCCTTTTACACTGAGCAGAAAGGTAAAAGGCTACTGCCCTAAGAGCCACAGAGGGGCTCCGGCTGACATTTGTGGCTTCTCATTGCCAACAGACAAAGACTAAAAAAGACGCAGCATTCACCTGAAGAGCAATCTGGATAGAAACTGGACATGCTTGGGATTGCCTGCAGAAGTCGCAGATAAGTTAGCTTAAATCTCCCCTTTAATCATCTTTGTCTAAAAAAAAAAATCTTCTCTGGGAAGTATTCCAAGCGGCATTTGCAGAGGATCCACAGCAGGCCAGACCTCAGACTAAGCACTTGGCCACATTAATTAATCATTAGGACAAGAAAGAAAGTTTGGAATTGCTGCCTGTGTTTCATAAATAAGGAATCTGAGGGTCAGAAAGCTGAAATGACTTGTCTGAGAGTCAAGAGCAAGTGGAGGATCAAATCCTCAGTCTGCTGAGGGCCAGGAGGCTCACCACACCTCTCTGTAGCCAGACTTACCAAGGCTGGGTGAAAAGATCTGGAAAATATATCTGCCAGCTTAGAGGCAGTGTAGCACACTCTGTTTGCTTTAGCAGTAAGGAAAACTCTAGGAGGGACGGGAGACCGTGCAGGAAGAGGAGGAAGAGGCCTGTGGCACCCAGCCCCAAAGCTTCCTCAGGCCTGGCAGGAATCAGAGAAGTTCAATTTGTCTCATAAAACATGTGCAAACTGCATGAATATTACAAGTCCCTTCCAAAAGACTTCCTCTGTACAGAATTGATAGCCTTTATGTAGGACTAGTGACTGGTTTTGCATTTACCCATCAAGAAATTGTGTAGCTCCCTTTAGGCAAGATGTGCTTATTCCCAACAGCTGCACTTTTCAAAGACATTTGTTTATGGACAGATTTTATTTTGCCAAGTGTTACATATTAATATTGCATTCTCATAAGAAGTAATTAAAAACTTTTCTTAAAAGATATTTTCAAGATTTACAAAACCCTTGCAGTTCTTTCTCATATGAAGAATCTAGCCAATGTCATACGTACATACATAAACAAATATGCATGTTGCATGTTTCTCTAACACAGCAGTGCTCAACCTCCCCAGGGATGTGACACTCATAATACACTTCCTCATGTTGTGGTGACCCCCAACCATAAAATTATTTCATTGCTACACCATAACTGTAATTTTGCTACTGTTATGAATCATAATGTAAATGTCTGTGTTTTTTGACTGCTTTAGTGAAAGGGTCTCGACCCACATGTCACTGTTGAGAATCACCGCTATAGGATGAAGGAAAAGAGAATAAAAAGGATTAAATATTAGGGGATGAGGCAGAATCCTTTCATTGCCTGAATGCAGGTCATGGACAAGAGTTATGAAAAAGTATACAAAGCTAGTTGTTTTCCTAGATCTAATTCTGCTTTGGAGTCTTTGGATTTGGTGGTCTATAAACACATAAAAGTATATTTGATAGTGAAAGCATAAAACTAAATATGAAGGGCCGCAGCATCAAATGGGCTTTTCTAACTCTGCGGAAGTTCATGGAGATGTATAGACTTTGGGTCTGGTTCATTTTATTATGTGATTTTTCTTTCATTTCCAAGTTTTTATACTAAAGTTAATGTAGAAATAACATTCCATGAACACAGTTAGATACATATCTAGAGCGAATGCAGAAATGTGAAAGGATAAGAAGGCCGCACATTACATTAGTGCTTTAGTATGAAATGTTCAGACTCTGCCAGTCCATAGAGACTCCAAGCAGATGATGGCTGCCAAGGGTTGGATGGGGTGAAAGGGATGTGGCTCGCAAAATGGAGAGACTGTTCGTAGGTATGAGGTTTCTTTTAGAACACAATGTTCTAAAATTATCCCGTGGTTGCATAACGCAGACTGTATTGAAAACCACTGGCTTGTATGGTATATGAATTATATCGAAATAAAACTACCAAAATATTAGTTTCTCCTAAAATATAGTGGTAACTATAATTTTGGCATTTTTTACATATCCTGGAAATTCTTCAGTGAATTCTGGCAAGAAAAGTCTATTCATTATACTTCCATAGACATGTGACAGTTAGATAAGTTTGTGTGAATCTTCTGAATTTGTTTTCAGTTTTTACCAAGTCTTCAAAAGCTGTAAGTTCTAGCTTATCAACCTACTGAGAGTTGGGGAGATGTTTCTGTGGACAAAATGTTTGCTACTCCAGCACCAGGACCTGAGTTCAGATCCCCCAGAACTCACATAAAATCTGGGTGTGGCAACTCTTGGGCAGGGTCAGGGATGGGTGGATTCTTATAGATTACTGGCCAGCTAATCTAGCCAAATTATAAAACTCCAGGCTCAATGAAGAGACCCTGTCACAAAAAAATAGGGATATAGACCTCTAGCCTCCACACGCCCAAAATACACACACACACAGATAGAAAAAGAGAGAGAGAAAGAGAGAGCCTTGCACACACTCACACATGTACACATGCACAGACACATAACGGAATTTGAGGAGACAGACTGCCTATCATATTCTGAGTATTACACAGTATGGACAGGTCTCAAGGCATTATATGGTATCTCAGAAATATGCACCATTTTTGTGGGACAATGACTTTGTAACTTAAAAAAAATAAAAGTTCCACTTTGTCTTTATCTCACATGTGGGGTGTGTGTGGGAACCCACCTGGACAGCATAATGTTCTCTTAGGAAATACTTTCTCTTTAGGAAAGAGGACACTATGCAAGTCAGCACTATGAGGAGCACTGAAGAAGAAAGTGAGCAAACGCAAATTCAAAAGCGTCCTCAGATTTTGAGGTCTGAGGTCTCTCCAGGTAGTCTCAAGCTCTCAGGGATTAATGTCACTGCTCTTCCGTAGGCACGGGAGCCTGGAGGACTTGCCACACAATCGTGAGAATGAGAACTAATGGGAGACACAAGCTAAGCAGCAAAATCACCCAAACACATGGTTTTGTCAAGATTGTATGGTTTATCACTCCATGAAAAACACACACTGGTTGATCAGGCACGCCTAAGTGTCTTAGAGATGATGTGTCAGAAGTGGGAGGAAAATGTAGATTTGTGTTTTTTCAGAATAAGAACTAACTGGAATCAGGAAGAATTTGCGATTTGCTGAGCACAGACATGAGTTTGAGCTGTGCTGTCCTGGCCACACTGCTGTTTGCTAAATGAACATTTTTGCCCAGAGCTCAGTGAGTAAACTGAGGACCACATAAGCATGACGGCCTGACTTCTATTCCAGTACTCACGTTAAAAAGTCAGTCACAGTGGTGTGTGCCTGATTCCCAGCACTGATCCTTGAGCTTGTTGGACACCCTCTCTAGCCAAACTCGTGAGTTCCAGACCCAGTGAGAGGAAGGTACCCAATGTTGACCTCTGACTTCCACACACACACATACCCTCACACAAAATTTCTTTATGGTAAAGATACTCTAACCAACACTTGAAGAAAGTGAGAGAGAATGAATCTAAAAGTTGCTTTGATTGTCTTCATTGGACAATTATTGAGATTATGAAAAAAAATCATAAGTTAACACTGTGAGGTGAAAGTTAATATGTGGACAAAAATTGTCCAAGAAGACAATCAGACTTGTAGCCAGCAACACTGTCCACCATAATTGGGGGAAAAAGCCTTTCATAATAAAAGGCGAAAGGAATTTATATCCATTAATCCAGCTTTACAAAGGATTCTGAAAGAAACACTTTGAACTGAAGATAAAGATAAATTTGCCCAAGAGACCACAGGAGAAAATTATACCGGGATAAGTAACTAAAGGAGTCTGGAAAAAGACTCTAAATTAACAACATGACAGAAATTAATGGACATCTTTTAATAATAACTTTGAATATCAATGGTCTCAATTTCCCAGTAAAAAGAAACAGACTACAAATCTGGATTAGAAAACAGTATCCATCCTGATACTGCCTCCAAGAAACACACCTCACCAGCAAAGACAAAGTCTGGGGTAAATGATGGAAAGTGGTACACTGGTAGAGGACACTAGGAAACACCAAGTATGGTCGTGTTAATATCTGATGAAACAGACTTCAAATCAAGAGTAAGAAGAGATACAGAGGACCATCTCATACTTACTACAGAAAAACAGATCAAATAATGTAAAGCCACAGATTAACCCCAATACAGTAATAGTGAGTGATTTCAACTTCCCACTCTCACCAACAGGCCATCTGGACCAAACACATACACACACACACACACACACACACACACACACCAGAAAACGTGAAATGACATTATAAAACATATGAAGCAAAGAGAATTCTATAGAACAGTCCATCCAAACTCTAAAGAATTCACATTGTTCTCAGTAGCCTATGGCACTTTTTGAAAAACAGATCTCATACTAGATCATAAAATTTGAAATCACACTTTGTATTCTATCTGATAACAACAAAATAAAGCTGAGTAACAACAGCAATAGAAACTACAGGAAGTACACAAACTCATGGAAATTAAATAACACTACTGAATCAGGTCATTGAAGAAATCAAGAAGAAAATTTTAAAAAATTCCTAGTTGCAATAAAAATGAAAACACAGCATTCCAAAATTATATGAATCAACAAAAGTAGTCCTAAGAGGAAAGGATTGACAAACCCTTAGCTAAGTTAACCAAATGAAAAAGATTGGATGTACAAACTAATAAAATTAGAAATAAAAGGGGAAATATTATAGCAGATACTATTGAAATTCAGAAACTCCTAAGGACATACCATACAAACCTGTAGTCCACTAAACTGGAAAACCGAAAATAAAAAGATGATTTTCTAGATGCATATGACCTATGAGAGTTAAACTAAGATATAAATAAATGATACAAGCAGCAACACAATTGAAGCATTAATAAAATACTAATAATAATATCTCCAAACGAAAAAAAATTCCAGATGTAGTCACCAGAGAATTCTATCAGACCCTTAAAGAATATTGAATACCAACACAACTCAGCAATTTCACAAAATATAGACTGAAAGAATGCTGCCAACACCTTTTGATGAAACCATGATTTCCATGATGTCAAACACACACACACACACACACACACACACACACACACACAGAGAGAGAGAGAGAGAGAGAGAGAGAGAGAGAACATGAAAACTACAGACTAATCTCTGATGAACATAGATGCAAAACTTCTAAATAAAACATTTAAAACTGAATTAAAGATTATATAAAAAATCATTCTTGTGATCAAATTGAATTTATCCCATAGATTAAGAGATGATTCAGCATACATACATCAATATAAATACGTACTTTATCACTAAATGGACTCAAAGACAGAAATCTCATGACCATCTCAATAGATGCAGAAAAGGATTTTGACAAAAAGCCAACACCTCTTCATGATAAAAGTTATGGAAGGCTTGGGAACATATTGCAATATCATAAAGGCAATATGTGCCAAACTTAAAGCCAACATCATACTAAATGGGAAAAGTTTTAAAGCATTCCCTTTAAGATCAGAAACCAGGTAATGGTACCCAGTCTCTCCATGCCTATTTAAAATAGTGCTTAAAGTCTTAGCTAGAGCAGTAAGACAAGAGGAAGAATTAAAATGGATACAAATAGAATGGGAAAAGAAGCCAAGGTATCCCCATTTTCATTGATCCTATATGTAAGGTTCTAAAGATGCAACAAAAAAATCTCTTAAAGCTAATAAACACTTTCATCAAAGTGGTAGGATAAAAAGATAACACACACATGCACACACACACACACACACACACACACACACACACACACTCTTTCTCTCTCACACACAAACAGTAGCCTTTCTATATGCCAATGGCGATCATAGGGAAAGGACAACCTGCACCTACTAGGTCCAAGACCAACTGTTACTCAAGGACTTTCAAAGTCACCATGTCTGCCTAAAGTCAGGTAAGGCTGGGCATTGAGAAAATAATATCTTGCATGAGAGCGAAGTGTCTGGTCATCGAGAGAAGACTCTGGACGATGACAATGCCTTGATCATAGTTAAGGCATAGTAGATGCTGGATGAGTTGGGCACCAGGGAGCTCAGGCTGTCTTCATCACAAGGAACAGAATGGGTACATGGGTGGGAGGCAGTTTTTCTAGAGCTCTCCAGCATCCCTGCGGAGCTGGAGCCATCTGTTTGTCCCCACCCGTTGAAACCAGTGTGACTATGTTTGTTTGCATATTTTCCCTCTTAGCCATGCATGGACCAGCAAAGGTCCTGATCAATTCTGGGAAACAGGGAAGAATGGCCAGGACAGTCACAATTCATTATGCAGAAGCCCAGAAGGGAACTCTGAGGTTAGGGTGAGGGCCGGCTAACCTCCCGAGTGTCCCCGTTTCTTCATTTCTCCTAATGAGTCACAGTTGAGTTATGAACCTGCTTCATCCCATGCGACAACAACTATACAGGATACAGAAGTTCTTCTCCCACCCTGGGTGGAGGGCTGGCTCTGTTGTAGTGAGTGATTTCACCTAAAACTGATCTGTGGGGGTTTGTGCGAGGCCCTCTGGCACCACCAAGCGGCTAGCCTAGCAACCCCTCTGGTTGCTCTTGCATAATTTGCTGCAGTGACCCAATGCTTAATACCCTGATTCTGGATTAAAACGTGAATTTTCTCAATGCTTGTCAGTTAGGTTTGCTCATTGTCCTTTGCAATCCATCTTCAGATCTGTGAATTTCTGAGTGTTTTAAAAATATTTTGCACACAGCACGCACTGCTCCGATGAGTCCAAGGCCTTTAGCATTTGGCTGAACCCTTGAGAAAGAATCTGTCCTGTCACTGTGCGAACATTCTCCAGATTATCACATAAAGTGGAAGAATGTATGTATTGCCTCTGGCATCCGGATTCAATCGTGTGTGGTAATAAGTGACGGTTCGCCATCATTCTGTGTGAATCCAGAACGTTCCATGGCACAAACAGACCACAGCTGGCTCGTGCATCATGAATAAAGGACACTTTGGTTGCATCTAGTTTGTGACATTATAAAAGATACAGTAAGTGCAGCAATACTTGCTAATAACTCAGCAATAATAAGTGCATTAATAATTCACAATACTTCTGTGTGAATGTAGATTTCTAATCACCTCGGTCTGTTTGGACGGATTACTTCCTGGGCTAAAGGGAAGAACATATTAATTCTTGGGCTTACGGGAAGTGCTTACTGCTTTCTGGGAGCCTAACAAGCTGCCCCAGGGCACTGGGCTGCTTCTGCACATCACCAGCATGAATGAGGAATGATGATTCTTGAGTCAGTTTCTTCTTTAAAGTGTGTGTGTATACGTGTGTGTGTGTACATGTTCATGTGTGTGGCCACAAGCATGTGAATGCTACAACACACTTCTGAAGTTAGAATCCACTCTGGGTGCCCATCCTTACCTTTCACCTTGTTTGAGACAGATCCTCTCCTTGTTTGCCACTGGGTACAGCCAGCTTGCTTGCTTGTAAGCTTCCGGGGCTTCCTCTTTACCTGCCATGCATCTTGCCACGGGGGCTGTGGAGTTACAGATGTGTGCTATCATACCAGGCTTTGCCTAAGTCCTGGGCCTGGGGATTTAGATGACAGTCTTCGTCCTCGTGTGGAAAGACTGCACTGCCTGAGATCCCTCCCACTCCATAAAACATGGTCAGGAAAACCTGTGTGTAGCCAGTGCTTCCTGTTCTGTCTTTATTTTCTGTCAGGATATTGAGGGTTGAATGCAGGGATCTCCAACGAGCTAGCCAGGCACCCTTTTACTAAGCTATACTCCCAGGCTCAGTTTTACTTTAATTCAGTTGTAGCGATACTCGTAGAGAGAGGCAGAAATCTTCGTAAATCCACTTCCCTGGATTTGTAGTTTATCTGCATCAAGTACTCAGCTTTGCATTCCCCCAGCTGTGTCCTCTGTAATGCAAAGTTTCTAGTTTTATTATTAAAGTCAAATTTATTATTTTCATCTTTCATGAATCATAAGTTTCCTGCTGAATTTGGGAACAGATCTCATTTTATCTGTACAGCTGTAAGTCATGTTTTTGGTAAAAGGTTTAAAGTTTTTCTTTCTTTCTTTCTACCTACCTTTCTTTCTTTTTTGAGACAGGGTTTCTCTGTGTAGCCTGGGCTGTGCTGGACTCACTTTGTAGACCAGGGTGGCCTGGAACTCAGAGATCCACCTGGCTCAGCCTCCTGAGTGCTGGGATTAAAGGCATGTGCCACCACTGCTCTGCTTAAAGTTTCTCATTTCACATGCTGGTCTATAATCTGTGGATTAAGAGTTTCATACGGTGTAAAGTATAGACTTGTTTTTTTTTTATTTTTAAGTTTTTGTCACATGAATACCCACGTATTCTAGAACCATTGGCTGAAAATACTTTTTCTTTACTATGATGACTATGTACCTTGGGTAAAAATCACCTCACATATTTGTATATTTAAGTCTATTTATTGAATGTGGTCATTTCCTACTGTTTTGCCTATTGCTATGACAACACCACACTGTATCAATCACCTGGACACCATCACAGTGCATTTGTCACCATGAAAACACCATACTGCATCTGTCACAATGAAAACACCACGCTCTACCATCTTATAGCTTTCTGTTAAAATTTGGTCTTGTGAGGTGTATAATTATTTTAATTTTTTAAAAATATTTAAAAATTTTTGTTTGAATTGCTTCTTTAAAAATATTACTTTAGGCTACTCTCCTTTTCCTCTTAGAATTGTTTTGGATTTTGTATGTCTTTTACTTATCTGTCTGAATTTCAGATTCAGCTTGTTGGTGTCTGAGGAGAGTTTCTGGGATTTGACAGATGACACCTTTCCATCATGGAGTTGGGAGTGATGGGAATGTGGACATCTCTAAAATGCTACATCTTTAGATTCAGTCATTTTTCTAGGTGCCCCCTGCTTTGGCAGCATTTTATAATTTTTATCACAAAAATCTTGCATATTTTGCATTATATTTGTGCATAAGTTCTTCAAATATTTTGAAATGCTAGTACATTTTTGATGTTCACTATTAGGTATAGGACTATTTTGATTTGTATACAGTCTCTTATTATATAGGCATTAATATTTGCAACCTTACAGATTTGGGATTTTTCTAATTTTCTTTTAACGTAAGTGTTTAACATTCTAAATTTCCTGCTAAGCACTTAATTTTTACTTAGCTAAAATATTTTTAATTTATCAAAATATCATAAAATTACTTTTGTGGTTCCCAGGCAATTTAAAACAGTGTGGTTTAAACAATACCTATTCATATGTTCTGCCAACGTATAGATTTTTATTTCCAATTATTTCAATTAATTTCATTATGCCAGAGACATACTTCATATTCTCCTTAGTTTTTCACCCTTCTTAAGGATTACTTAAACACAGAATAAATATCACCTATATTAGTGACTATTTCAATTTGGGAAAAAAAATCTATTCTGCAGCTGTTAGGTGGAGTCTTCTATGAATGCCAGTAATAACTGGCTAGTGGTGGTTATAGGAAAAATAAGCAAAGATCGATGGTTTTTTTTTACATGAGAATAGTTTTTAAGGAATATACAAAATAGTACTCAAAATGTTAACCATTGGTTCTTCATGAGACATTAATAAAATTTATCTCAGGTTGAGATGAAACATTTACACAGAAAATGTCTGTCAAAGAGCCCCTGAACTCAGCAAGTGAAGCAATAAAGCCTCATGACCAGCACAGGGAAGGACTTTGACAGACACAGCAACACTGGCAGAGACTTGACTCCAGGCTTTGGGGAAAATCAGATTAAGGCCACAGATGGTCTTGTTGGAAACCCCACCAGAGAAGGTGTGGCTAGACTATGTGTTGATGAAGGTTGGGTTGGGCTAGTTGCTTTTCTCATCACTGTACCGAATACTTAACAGAAAGTCGTGAATGGGAGAAAGACTCATTTGGGCCACAGTTTGAGAGGGACAAGTTCATCATGACAGGGAAGAAATGGCAGAATTCAAGGCAATGGCATAGTGTGATTGGGACCACACATCTGGGAGGACCAGGGAACTCTGTGAAGCCCAGGAACCCTGAGCTAGGGTGCACTGCTGCTTTTTTGGTTTTGTTTTCACTTGTTCAGTGAGGACCCCAGTTCATGGGAGAGTACTACTTACATCCACGGTAGGTCTTCCTTCCTTGGCTAAACCTCTCTGGAAAGACCTCACAAATATGTCCTGAGGTGCATCTCCTGGGCGGTTAATTCCAAATCCAGTCACATTGACACTGAAGACGGAACAGCAAAAGTAGCAGCCTCTCCCTTCATAAGTTCGGAAAAACACTCTGCATGTCGGTTTTTCAAATTTTTAGAATGCTAAACGTATACCTGCCATATTACCTAGTTATTCCACTCCTAGAACTGATGCATTCGAAATATAAATTTGTGGACATAAATACAAATATTACCATTTATTAATAATAACCTTAAACTATAAACGTTCTTCAACAGCTAAGTGAGTACATGCAACATTTTATACCATGCAACAGTGAATTACTACACCAGCCATGGACGGAGCAAGGTACTGACACACACCAATATAGCAAATCATATGAAATAATCAAAGCCAGATTATTAAATAAAACCAAAGAAAAGCAAAGACCACAAGGCTCTATAAAATGGCTCCACTACATCAGACATCAGATTAGCAGTTTCCTGTGGAGGAATGAACTCCAAGAAATCATGGAAAGCTTTTTAGTGACAGAAATGATTTTGTTTCTTTTATGTGTATCTGTGTTTAGGTCAAGATAACACTTCAGGCCTATATGAGAGATGCAACACTGCAAGGTGACACCAGCTTCTAGGGCTCAGGGCAATCCAGTCCTGCTTCTTTTGCAAGACATCTGGCTGCCAGAACCACCAGCATCTCCAGCCGGGAGGAGGTGATGGAGCTACAGGTCAAGTAGTTTAGGAAATGCTGGAAAACAGTGGTTTGAGCACAGCTTAAAAGTCATTATTTGAGGAGGCAGAAAGCTGACTAGAGCCTGCAGACCCTCTCTCACAAGAGTCCCAAGGACAAGGCACCTCAGCTCAGTTTTTACATCTGGCACCCTAAGTCTTATAGATAAATTATTTCTGTTTCCTTCCTTCTTTTCTTACTTCCTTTCTTCCTTCCTTCCTCCCTCCTTCCCTCCCTCCCTCTCTTTTATGTTACCCATTGTGTGAAGTGCTCAGGCTGAATCACAAAACACTATCACCCCTTTCACCATGCACTTCAACATTGGCCAAATGTATTTGCTATCATCCCAAGGAGGGTTGACAAAGGAATGCAAACTATGCTGTAGGGCCCTGTTATGATACAGGGGTTCTCTCTGGAAGGGCTGAGGGCAGATGAGTAGCAGTAGAGCCAGCAACTGGAGAGCCAGTGGTCTCAGGGCTATGCCAGAGGATGAGCCCGAGATAACCTGTGTCAACAGAGGGCCATCCGTCTTGCTTTAATGTGGAAGACTTCCCTTATCCCTGCGTTGTGACTGGATGGTTTGCTCATGATCTCAGACCTCCTTACAAACAGTGATAAATAAGGAGCCCATGGCTCTTGTGGAATGCAAGGCCAAGATTTAAAAATGTGTTTCAACACAAAGTCATGAGAATGGAGGGCCAGGCACCAAAGCAAAGTTACGTAACAGGAGTAATAAATTGAAGATGTCACCTCGAGACGCAGAGGTTGAACACACACTCACAGACACTTAGCCTTGCAGCCACATGAGCACCAGACATGCCAGTTTGTTTAGAATCTATCAGTGTTAACTACTCCAGAGTCCTGTAAATCACCCCTCAGGCATTTTGACAGATTGGAGAAACAGAAAGGACAACTGTAGCAGCTTGTTTTCCTCCACAATTGCTAAGCAGACAAAAGAAAAGAGGGATATTTTGTCTTTGCCTCTGGAGCTTTGGGAAGCTGCGGGGTTGGGGGGGGGGGGGGAATATGGCAGAGGCCCTGAAGAATTCCTGACAGAAGCCCCAGGAAACACAGCCCCTCCCTCTTCACACTCCCCGCTCCACACAGCCCCTCCCTCCTCACACTCCCCGCTCCAGCAGCATTCAGGGGCCAGGTACAGGAGGCACACCCACCATTCCAGTGCCCCCTCTAGAGCGTGAACTTGGCCTTCACAGGGAAGCAGTGCCAGACATTAAGTTTAGGCTGTATGTAAGTTTACAACGGTAGAGCTTTTTTTCTGATTCTGGCTATGGCACCACATGTAGGGCAAGGGGCAATTCCTGTCCTCCTGTCTAAGACCCTGCATACCTAGTTCTAAGCTGAATTACTGTAGCACTCACCTCCTGAAACAATGCTGGCTTTCCTCAGAGGAAGGAAGAGATGTTCTGGAGAGACGCTGTGCCCTACCCCCTCCTTAAGCTATGAAGCCGTTGAAACAATTGGTTCCTAAGGTATCAGAATTCCCCCAGGAACCCCATGCTGGAGGAACTGAAGGGCTGGGATACCATCCAGAGAGGGACCTTGAGTCCTAGAAAGAGATTTCACCAGTTCTGGCAATTTCTCAGACCACCTTGCAGAAGGGACTGGAGCTCTGCATTACCCATTGTTTTTTATTTAAATTGAAACCTCATGTCAGGGCCTCAATGTTGGACTTGATAGGGTGGGATGCGGTGGTTTCTTCTTCTTCTTCTTCTTCTTCTTCTTCTTCTTCTTCTTCTTCTTCTTCTTCTTCTTCTTCTTCTTCTTCTTCTTCACAATGTAGCCACACTGAATAAATCTCTTTTCCCTGCTTTTCACTTTTTTTCTTCAGTTGCCCTATGGAGGATGAATGGCTTAGCCTGACTTTTTATTGCTGCTAGGGCTCAGGTTGTATTGTAAAAACGCCTGCAGAAATATTTAAACCACAGGATCTGGGCCTTTCAGGCAGCTTTCATTCTTTGGACTCTGCTATGATATTGTGTGTGTTTGGCTTCCTCTTTAATTACTCATTTTGTTAAATTGTACTTTTCCTCTGTAAAGAAAAATGAAGGCTTATATAGATTTGAGGTACATGCTACAACTTTATATAAAACAATAAAATAAATAGAATGCAGTTAGAGAAGGCGTTCCTTGTTTATGTTCTGACCATCTTAGCACAGGCCCACATGGACATTTGCAGGATTGTCCCTGGCAAGACAGGCAACAGCAGAAACCAGAAGCAGACCTCAGAGCTATCCACAACCCTGGCTGCTGCACGAGAGATGCATCCTAGCAGGAATTAAATGGGGCTCTCAGAGCAGGGGTGTGAGGACTGATCAGGCAGGCCTGGGAGGAAAGTGCAGCCATGCTTTTTCACCGAGAGCCATGGTTCCTAGCGAGCAACATAGGATGGCATCAGTGCCCTTAGAGAAATGGCCCCACTGACCTGGACCAGGCAAGTAAGAGAGAAACAATGACAATTTTCCACCAGCAATTCAGACTCTACATTTAGAGATACCAGAAGGCATCACTTCTGCTGATGACCCCATAAAGATGAGCAGGAGGCTCATTGAGGACAGAAGCAGCACCAGGTTTTCTCTAAGAAGAAGTGGTGAATGGGGTCATTCAGGGAGACAGGAACTCTAACCTTGAGGCATGAATGAAGGAGACCATCCAGGAGCCAAGGGGACTATATACAAACTGGATGGATGGAGGGAAACTTCTAAGAAGCCTCAGGAACAGGAGAATGGTGGGTTCTGCCATCAAGGGAGACTGTAGGCAGAGAGGAAGAGTAGAGAGGGATTTTGGTGCTTCTCCAGGAAGCACCCTGCTGGCTTGTGGCTGGGTTGACTCTGAGTGGTGCTAGATGGGTCTGGAAGCACACTCACTAAGCCATTAGTAACAGATTAACTCTGGGGCCTGTGTAGGAGCCCAGAACCCACGGTGATGACCCACTGAAGTCTTCGCCTCTCTGCTTTTTATGCAAGTAGATAGTATCAATTCTAAAATATTAGAAGAAAATTCTTATTCTTAAAGAACATTTTGAGCCTATTTGTAAATTAACGGAGTTTTAGCAATAACAGTGCCCTAATGAAAGTCACATGAATTTCAAAGTTCTCAACAAGGAAGCATCAAACTTATGTGGAAAACTAGAATCAACTAAGCCAAGTCCTTAGCACTCAAAGTGTACACTGTGTGTTCTCAAAAATATTTGCATAATAAGACAATGACCACAAGAGATCTCAGCTGAGGAAATGTCAGAACCCACCATCTCATAGGAGTGTGGAGAGCTGAGATGTCTGAGGCGATCTAGTTGTGGCTTTACTGCATACTTGGTCGGATGAATGCACTGTAGTTTATTTACCGCTGTCTTCTGGAAAATAAGCATTCCTGCCCTGCTCACTTCACAGATGTATGAGGTGTGTGTAGAAAGGCAGAAGTAAAATCATAAATATGGGAAGATTGTTGCCCTTTGCTAGTAAAGAACATCGAAAGAATTTAAGGGAAACAGGCATTAGACTGTTGAACGAAGCCGTCACTGTGCATCAAGTGTTGGTAGTGAAGGTGTGGTCCATGAACACTGCTCTCACCTTACTTGCTTGGACTCTGTGGCAACGGCAGAAAGATGTCCAATAAATGCATAACATCCAGAAAAGAAGCCACCTAGTCTCGAGTTGGATGAAAGATAAATCAGTGGGGAAAATGAGAGAAACTATAAACATCAATAAAGTCTTCATGTAGACCTACAAGTTCTTAGTAGCAGTCAGACAACTAGAAGACTGAGCTAAAATTATCTCCCAGCCAGTACCAGCTGCACCCCTTTGCCCGTGACTGATCAGTTACTCAGGAATCATAGTAAAAGGCAACCTCAAGGGGACAAGAAGTCAGTGCCAGCACACAGATTTGGCCTTGAGTTCATCCAAAGTCATGTAGATGCCAGATTGCTCAAACTCGCAGTGAACAGGGGTTTGGGGAAGAGGGATCTGTCTAGACCAGGAATGGGAGGACATAGCCCATTGTTCAAGACACACTGGGTTGAAAACGGTTGTTAGTCAGACACACCACACACCAGGATACAAAGTGTTCCTAAGACCTTGGGTTCTGGGACATTGGACACACGTCCATGACAACCTCTCCAAGCTGCCCATTTACCCATCTTAGATGCACAGGGGGAATTTTTTTTCGATGTAATCACTCATTACCAGAGAAGCAACTTGCTCTACTATCTACATCATAGGACAAGGAGACATCAGACCAAGTTTTCCTGCTAGTCTATGTGGCAACTGCAAGTCCCCTCCAGGGATTTCTCAACAGCAGAATATTAGGTCATGGCCTCTCTCTGTTTCCATAATAGACTAGCTATTATTGAGTCATAACATTACAAGACACAATAGAATTTTCATGCACTTATTTGAGAACTTCTAGCAGATAGAGTCTGAACGGATTACCGAACAATTCATTTTAAACTTCATTGTTACACAGAAGTTTGAAAGTTCCATTCCATTTAGTGGGCATGAAGTTAGTGGTTTTCTTATGGGAAAAAAATCATTAAAATGCATGAAAAAGAATACCACATCCTGAATCACACAGACCTGGCAACAAATAGTCTTGCCATGATTAACAGTCTAATGCGCAAGGGCACGTTTGTTCAGACTCAAGCTCTCTGTGTGTAAGAAGGAATGAAACCAGCTGGGCAGTTCTGGTGCATCCCTTTAATCCCAGCACTTGGGAGGCAGAGGCAGGCAGATCTCTGTGAGTTCCAGGCCAGCCTGGCTACAGAGTGAGTTCCAGGGCAGAATGGCTACACAGAGAAACTGTGTCTCAGAAAACCAAAAACAAACAAACAAACAAACAACCCAAACAAACAAAAAAAGAAGGGATAAAACCTCTCTGGGTTTCGGTACCAGATAGGGCGGAGCACCCACAGCGCCGGACACACCGTAGGCATGGTCTGTCTAATAAACTAATACACAGCAATTTAAGTCACAAATCTAAGATGACCTGGGGCTTTAACATACTTTACACAGAGCACTGAGAAGCAACACTCATTTCATGGGGAACTAGCTAAGGCCCCTGGACTATTTAAATTATAGAGACTAAGCCTAAGGAAAGACACTCAGCAGTGGTCCCGTTTCTCACCTTAGTTGTTAATTGTACATTTTTCCTTGGTCTTGAACTACTTTCCATGGATACTGACTTCTGGCAGAACCTACCCCACTTACAGGAGCTCATGTTCCTGATATTATCAGGGTTGTTTTATGTTCTGTCCCTTCTTCAATCTGCCAACATTTGTACTAATAAGTATTCACTAAGTGTTATTAGACTATTGCTTTGGCTATTTGGAAACAAAAGTAAATTACACACAATCCTTACCGTGAGGAAGTGTCTAGTCTGTTGGAAGGAATAGAGACTCTACTATACGGTGCCCTGTATAGTGTAGGAGGCTCTTCAATCTCAAAACAACGCATTCCACAGGGCTCTTTGGTCACCACTGAAAACTAGAAAGGTGGAGGAGGGAGGAGAAAGACCAGCAAAGAAATAACTCAAAATTAGATTTGACATCTCTTTTCTGCTGCTTCAATTTGCCTGGCTTCCAGGTGGCAACTGTGGCTTCTGAAGTGATGAATCCCTGGGGCTTCTAGAAAGGAAAGGGAAACCCCACCTACAGCCAGGACTTGCTGTTCACCACTGGAAAGGGCAGGAAAGGACACACGGGGACATGGAGGAGAGGCCAGGCAGGAGCGAGTTGGTGTTATGAGAGGACAGACTCATTGTACATGAAAACAAACAAACAAACAAACAGCGAAAACAAACAGTGTGCACCCTCTGGACAGCCCCGAATACTCATCCATGCCAGCTCAGATGGCTCAGGGCCCACATGCAGTGTTGGCAGGACTTTCTGGGCACTGCTCAGCTTAGGCTCTACTGTGCCAGATGCTGTATCCTGAGTATATCCCAGAGGCTCACTCTAGGCTTCTTCATGGAACCTGGCCTGGCTCACTCTTTCTTGTTCCAGAAGTCATTTGTGTCTAACTCTTCAGATATAGGCCATGGATTCTTAACCATGTGGACAGGGGACTTGGTCAAAGAGGCATGAAGGGTTAATAGTGAGGGTTAATAGTGAGGGTTAATAGTGAGCAACCCAGGAGCCTAGGTACCCTTCTACAGCTCTACAACTACAGCTAAGAAGGCACAAACAGCAATGCTTTATTGTATGTTCCAAAAACAGTGTGAAAGGCCAATGATTAGACCAGTGGTTTCCAACCTTCAAAATGTTGTCACCCTTTAACTCGTTGTGGTGATCCTTCAATCACAAAAATTACTTTTCTTGCTACTCCATAATTGTAATTTTGCTGCTGTTATGAATCGTAATGTAAATATTTTTTGAGATAGAAATTTGCCAAAGGGGTCATGACCCATAGGTTAAGAACTGCTGTTCTGGATAATCATACTACAATTCACAGACCCAAAGAAGCTAAGTAACAAAGAGAGCCCAAGGAAGGCCCTCCTTGAATCTCACTTGGATAGGGAAATAGAATAAACAGCAGAAGTGGATGAGAGAGGGAACTGGTTAGGAGAGGGCATGGGGAGGAAAATAGGGAGAGGGGTCAGATGTGGGGAGAGTGGGGAGGGAAGGGGAGAAGGCTGGTAGAGAAAATGGAAACCGAGGGCAGGGCATCTCTGAGACAAGCTGAAGGATATGGGGATGTCTCTAGCTGAGCCTCCTAGGAGCAGGAGACATGGAGACTGAGGAGGCCACCTTCTAGCCAGGTAGGACTTACAATGGTGAGAGAGGAACACCAATCCACCTACAAAACCTTTGACCCAAAATTTGCTCTGCCTACAAGAAATACAAAGGTAAAGATAGAGTGGAGACTGAGGGAATGTCCAACCAATGCCTGGCCCAACTTGAGACTCACCTCATGGGAGAGAGCCAACCCCTGACACACTGACAATACTCTGCTATATTTACAGATAGGAGCCTGGCATCAACCAAAGCATCAACCAAAGAGCATGCATGGACTGGATCTAGGCCCCCTAAACATATGTAACTGATGAGAAGCTTGATCTTTTTTTAATATAATTTTTATTCATTACTATTTATTCACTTTGTATCCCAGCTGTTGCCCCTCCCTTGTTCCCTCCCAATCCTGCCCTCCTTCCCTCATCTTCTCCCTTGCCCCTCCCCAAATCCACTGATAGGGGAGGACCTTCTCCTCTTCCATCTGACCCTAGCCTATCAGGTTACATCAAGATTGGCTGCATTGTCTTCTTCTGTGGCCTGGTCAGGCTGCTTCCCCCTCAGGGGGAGGTGATCAAGGAGCCAGCCACTGAGTTCATGTCAGAGACAGGCCTGATTCCCCTTACTAGGGAGCCCATTTGGAGACTGAGCTGCCAAGGGCTACCTCTATGTAGGGGATCCGGGGCTATCTCCATGAAAGGCCTTTGGTTGGAGTATCAATCTCAGAAAAGACCCCTAGGCCCAGATTTTTTTGGTTCTGTTGTTCTCCTTGTGGAACTTCAGACCCTTCCAGGTCTTTTTATCTCCCCCTTCTTTCATAAGATTCCCTGCACTCTGCCCAAAGTTTGGCTATAGGTGTCAGCATCTGCTTGATCTTCATGTGGGTGTCCTAGTAAGCTGAGCCGGTGTTGTCCATGACATGGTCTCTGTTGCCTGCTTTTCAATCACTTCCCCCAATGGGGCTGACTTGCCTGGCCTCAGTGGATGAGGATGAGCTCAGTCCTAATGTGACTTGATGTTCTGGAGTCAGTTGGGGTGGGGGGCTCCCCTTTTATGAGGAGAAGGGGAGGAGGAATTAGGGGAATTAGGTAGGAAAAAGGGACCAGGGGGGGAAGGAGGGAGGGGCTACAATCAGGATGCAAAGTGAAAATATATATATATATATATAAATTAAAAATAAATTTATATAAAGAAAAGGACCACTCCTGCTGACAGTCATTATTGCTTAGTCTTCAAACCCAGATGGTACCCTGCTTTGCCCACTTGCCCAGCAAGCTAACCTGCCCTACCAAAGGCATGCAGGAAGGGCCTGCGCTAATGATGTGTCTCAGATGTCACCTTCATGGAAAATCACTCAAGGCTCTCACTTCATCTCATGCCCATGCCTGGGTCATGGTACAATCTTCTTGTGTCTACATGAGGACAAACAAGGGCCAGAGCTGGTCACTTCCAGAATTGTCTTTGCTCTATCTACTTCCATTGGTGGCTTAGAATCCCTTGAAAAGTAAGAGCAGACAAAGGTTTTTCGGTGGGGGCAGCTGTGACCTATCCTAGCCCCAATCTCACAGAATGGCATAGCTACATTAGAAACAGCACCATAGTTGGGAGGGGGAGCTCTGCAGAGCAGTGAGGATGGGTGCAGCCAGCAGGTGAAGCTTGGGAAGCAACTTTGCCCTATATTCCCTAAAGAAGCACTGGGAGGTCAGTGGGTCAGGGACTTCCAAAATTCAGTGGCTGCTACGGGGCTAGCATCCATCCCAACATCACTAGCCTCTCTTGGCACTGCACTGCTACACCATATGGCAGAAATTATGAAACTCACTTTGTCATTTTAATTTTCATGATTAAATATGGGTTCTTCGTGTCATCACTCAAACATCCATTTGTACTGTACTCAGAGGGTCTTGTGGCTGAGGCCTTCTCCATCAATGAAACATTGTTTTAAAAGGACTCCAAGAGCCACAACCACAGAGCACAGCAAGATCCCTTTGATTTTAGAAAGATTCACACATGTGCTTCATGGAGAACATATTCGTGTCTGGGGAACAATCCCCTTCACTTTCAAACACCTCCAATAAACTGTTCTTGGCTCCTCAGTAATGGAAAGTGGAGAGCAAGGCCTTGGCAGAGTGTGGCCGTGGATGATGGAGAGGGCAGCCTGGAGAAACAGCTGCTTTGAGCAGCTTTCTGTGGCTGCAGAGGCCGTGGATTGAGGCTGCGGTGGGCAAGGCTTTGCCAGGAAGCAGGCCATCTGGGAAGGGCCTGTAGCCGCTATCTTCCGCTCTCTGGCAAAGTCAAAGCCATGGGACGTGGAAAAATTCTTGAATTCTGAATAATATCAAAGCAAGTTTATCTGGGCAGAAGAACATTAAGTGGTTACCCAGAAAAAAATCATGGGAAGCCCAAGGACATCTGCATGCATCCAAAACCTGACTTGAATGTATTCAGGGTAAGCCAGGCTGTGGGAAGCTGCAGATGCCATTCACAGCACTGACCTTTGCACTGTGTGTTTTGAGCAGTTAGCAAAACCAAACAAATTTATATTAAGCATGCCTTGTAGGGGACTAGGGTGTAGCAAAAAGAAAGGAGAGAAATGGGGGAAAGGTAGAGGTGAGATGTGGGTTATTTCGAAGGAAAAAGGCAGCAAATGGCCAGTGACTATTCCTTCTTCAGTAGCCAGATGTGAACGCTAACCTAATGTCTGACTACAAGAAGACCTAAAAGACGAGGGTGACCTTTGTGTTGCTATGACAACATGTGTGAGTCTGGGTGATAAGGCAAAAGGGTTCATGCTTCATGACTCCAGCAAAGGAAGCTGTAAGCAGCATGTGTCCTGGTGAGGAAACCACATGGAAAAGACACAAGGAGGAAATCAGCCGAGCACATATGTGTGTACAGCACAGAAGGTGGTCATGCTCCATAGCCCACCTTACACTACACGTGACCACTCCACTCCCCAGAGGCCGGCCAGTCCCTCCTGGAGGGTGGGGCTCTTTGGCCAGAGCCCTTCCCGCTAGGCCTAATGGTCTCAGTCCTCAACAACAGCACCCTGCTGACCAAGGGATGGCAAGTGAGTCTGCAGGTGACAGATCTAAACAGGTCTGAACTGCACCCAGTGGGCAGCAAGTGCCAGCAGAGGGGCCACTGTGCATACCCCATGCTGGAAGGCTCTTAGCGTCCAGGAAGATAGAGGGTGGTTGTGAACCAAATGGCAGTGTGTGTGTGTGTGTGTGTGTGTGTGTGAATGCTGTGGTGTATATGGTGTATGTAGGGCTGGGGTAAGGGGCACAGTTCTCTTTACACAGAGGAGAAGAGCAGGAGGGGAGTTCCTGGCTGACTGCATGACTACAAAGATTCACCACAGTTTGGCAGTAGGTAGCCTGTCCGTAGGTAGGCCAGAGGCAGGCCATGCCCAAGGTCTACCCTCCATCTTGCCCCAGGCAGCACGTCTTGTGCCCTGAGGATACTGCTCACCTGTGTTTTGTCCTCCAGATATCTGTTCTGACGCTGCTGTGGTGAACACCCTGACTGGAAGCAATTTAGGGAAGAAAATGCTTATTTCCTCTCACAGGGAAGTCAGGGCAGGAACTCCAAGGCAGGCTCTGGAGGTGGAAACGGGAGTGGAGCCACTGAAGGAATGGTGCTTTCGGGCTTGCTCCTCAGGGTTCACTCAGCTTGCCTTTTGACAAACGCTAGGATCACCGGCCAGGGGTAGCGCCACCCCAGTGGGCTGGGCTCTCCCACATCAACCATTAACTGAGAAAATGCTCCATATAGACATGCCAGCTGGGCAAATTGATAGAGGCATTTTCTCATTAAGGTTCCCTCTTCTCAGATGAGTCTAGCTTGTTTCAAGCTGAAAAATACTAAAGCGGTTCACCCTCTGTTGACATAACTATAGACCCCGAGTCTGGACTTTCTCAGAAGACTCAACAATGCAACGAGAAAATTTGCTCTGGTCCTCAAGACCGGACAGTGAGGACAGGACAGTGGCTCACACACTCTGGACTATGACAGGAGGAACCACAACACTGGCCGTCATTAGGGAGCTTCACTGGGGAGCGTTCAGCCACCGGCGTGCAAGGAATGAGGGCTCCTGCTCATAGCCTTGGGTGGGTAGTGTTTGTGCCATTTTGATGACTATATTTTAAAACTCTTCAAGTGTTAGCACTTTCCTGGTTCCAGTGAGGTTTTCTTTCTATATGCTTGATTTCCTATTTACCTATTTTTACTCATTATAGCACTATTTTTTTTTAATCACTATTACCAAACACCTAATGGAGCAACTGGAGGGCTTATTTTGGCTCACAGTTTGAGGACACAGTCCATCCAGTGGCTGGGAAGGCATGGTGACTGGATCACGAGGTGTTTGGTCATGTGACCTCTGAATTCAGGAAGCCGAGAGTAGAGGGGAAGTGAGGCCACTATAAGCCCTCAGGACTCACTCCCAGTGAGGCATTTCCCTTCACAGGTCTCCACCTGTCCCACAATCTTCCTAAACAGAGACACCAGCTGCGGACCAAGTATTTAAACACATAAGCCTGTGGGGGACATTTCACATTCAAACCATCTCCACCAGGCTGTATGATCCTGGGTGAAAGATAGTCATTTGGTCACCGTTTCACAGAATCCATTCCTGCTTCTGAGGCACGTGATTTGTATGGCACAAGGAAAATGAGTGATGTCAAAGAGCAAACCCTGTGGGTCCAAACTGTCCCCTCTCACTTTATGACAGTGTGACTAGGGGCACCCACACTTCAGCTCACGGTCGAGCAACAGTTAACTCCTGCTCTAACGTGGGCACAAGACATAGGCAGGACATATGGTTGCCTGAGGAGAACTCTGTTCCCAAAACTGTCTAGAGCCCCAGCCCCGTGACCTTGGAGTTTCCCCTCTTTGACACCCAGTCAGAGCAGACCTTGGGCAGATAAACCCACGAGAGATGACCTTTCACTGAATCAGGAAATGACTTTTAATGTGCTGTTTTTCCCCAGCGGAGATCAAGCCTTCCGAGCCATCTCTGTGCCTTATTCGGCATGCCCCTCGATGTTTGTTCCACCAGCTTCAAGGGAGTAGAGTTCACCTCTCCTGACAGTCAGTCCTGTTGTTTATTATTTTCTCTCTTCTCCTCCCAGGGGTATTTTCTGAAGCCCAGTGTCTTTCTGTTATAATGACAACATAGTATGGAACTCGTCAAAACCAAGTGGAGTCCCTAACACAGAGACAAGCTAAATAAATAAAGATAGAGGGTATCTTGGCTCCTGCTGGGTGACAAGAACAGGCACATGCGATTTCCAGAACCTTCCGCGCATCTGCTGCCTGGAGAGAGGCCGCCTTGTCACTGCTCTCTGGCCACACAGACTGCTGATGGATAGTTCCCGCAGGACCGCCTCCGGAAGAATCTCTTTCACACCCTGACCTGCTGCTCCCCTGCTCATTTCCAGATAAAAAGCATATTTTTCAGAGAACCTCTTTCCATCATTGTATTTGATAATAAAAATATTAACCCCCATGTACCCACCCTTGAATTCATGGGCCTACGTGAATTCATTATGTAAACTTTTTTTTTCTAAGACAGGACAGCCTTGGCTGTCCCAACTCACTTTGTAGACCAGGCTGGCCTCGAACTCACAGAGATACGCCTGCCTCTGCCTCCCGGAGTGCTGGGATTACAGGCATTCACCACCATGCCCAGCTATGTAGACTGTTTTATGTGAATACAAAAAATATGAATATTAAAATGTTCAAGTTCAGAAAACAACAAATGCTACTTGGGCATAACAATGCTGGACAGAACCGGTTTATGGCCGCCATTAGTATTGCCCTGCTTCCCTTGGGCAAATGGATATCCCTTAGTGGTTCCATCCGGGTAATTCTGTGGGTACTCCATAACCCTGTCTGCCACTAAGCACTCCTCACAGACAATACAAAGAAAATGCCTCTTGTCATTTATTTTGTGTGTGTGTGTGTGTGTGTGTGTGGTTTTTTTCTTTTCCCTGAAAACCTTAAGGAAAATGGCAAATGCTGTTGCAACTTTCCCTAAGGGTTATATATAAAAATTGTAGTTAAATCCAATAAACGAAAAATTATCCATGAAGGCTAACATGGATATTCTTATAATGTGGATTCAGAGCCGATGCACTTGCTGGCCCCCTCTCCATGCTCTGGTCACACAGCGCTTGTGCCCATACAGGCTTCCTGGCAGGTGATTGCACTGTAGTCTGTGTGGTGGGTAGTGCGAAGTATTTTCCTGGCCTGTGGCACTGTCTGTGTATCCTGTATACCTTACCCAGTCATCCCTGGATCAGCCTCTTTGCAGCGATGGACCACCTATGGGCTTACTTGTCCAAGCAGACAAGGTTATCCCATTAGGATGCTGGCTGAAACAGGGGTTTCCTATTGTATTGGATACTTGGAAGGCAAGCGTGCTCATTTACCTGACAGTAGATCTTCAAGAGCCTCATTAGACTTCTTCAGACTGGTGGCACCAAGTAAGGCTGAGCTCTGGCAGTGTTTTCTATCTTCTCTTTGCCTCAGATGGTACAAAGTACAGAGATCTGGATGGCCTCATTTGCATCTTCCATCTTTGACGCCCTCCCCTGTGCCCTCGGGCTCTAACCTCATCTGTTCTCAAGGCTTTGGCCCCTTGCACTTCTCAGGTTTTGACTCCCTTTGTTCCCTAGCCTTTGAAACACCCCCCTGCTCCCCCAGGGCTCTTAGTTTTTTGTTTGTTTGCTTAGGAATCTACATCTGCTTGAAACATGTTATAGAATGTTCTTTGTCTATAGTGAAACTTGGTAGCTGAGTGGAGAAGCATTGCAGAGGTCACTGCAGTCCAGCCTTGGACCTGGGAATGACTTGAACCACATCTTCACCTAACAGACCAGGCATAATCATCTACCTCTGTCCTCAGACGTCTAATTAAAAATAACAAGTAACCATTTACAAAGAAAAATGGGGGATTTATTCAGTGTGGTCACACTGAAAAGAAGGACTAGGCCATCTTTGGGGTCTTGACCTAGGTTTGGGGGGGACAAACCCTAGTTAACTTGTGGTCTAGCTCATCATTGGCCAGTCATTGACCCATCATTGGCTGAGTCATTCCCTCCAGGTGGTCTGACTTGTCAGGACAATGTGAAATCTCTTCCTGAGAGACGGAGCTCCTTCTCTAGGTTTAGCCTTTTCCTTTTCATAGAATTCAAGAGGAAATTATAGAATTCAGAAGGAAATTCCAATTATTTGGAGTCCAGTGTTTTGATGACTCAAAGGAGGGGCATGGGTGTCCCTAGAATATCTTCATCTCTGACGGGACCATTATACAGTCTTAGGCTGTACCATGCCCCCAGTGACTCCATCTTATAGCAGCAGCTGGGTCCATATTGAAAGCAAACACAGAGGCAGGATGACGCCTCAACTTCTTCATTCAAGCAAACAAGCATTGCCTGTGCAGCACAAACCAGGGAGCAAAGACGGGTGAGTAACTCATTTATGCAAAACATCACCACCTAGGAACTAGCCGAATCGTTCCAGGAAACATGGGCATATGAAATCGCATCAGGAAAAGAGGGTCAATGAATGATGCAGCCCTCCACTTGGATCACGTGGAAGCAGAGAGACCTGACACTGGGTCCTCCGGTATTTAGGGCTACTAATACTAATAGGAGAGTCAGTTTCCTGGAGGGGGGTGGTAGCCAGAAACTGAGCAAGGTGCCCCATGGTTCCTCTGCTTGAGTCCCTGCTTCTGTCCCTTGTCGCTGGGTTGGTCCCCAAAGCATATTTTCTTCATGTTTTCTAGCTGTGGATGGGCAAGGCTGGTACCCCACCTTCCAGCTACCAACTCTGCACCTTCCTCCAGGGACGCCCCAACTCCCCACCCCATGCTCTTCCCACCACAGCCAGCTCTTCCAGTGATGTCACTGCCACAAAGAGGCTGGTCCTTTCTAGCTGCCACTGCTTGATAATAGTACTCCCTTCTCTCACAGAACTCATCTCCACCAGTAACTCTTGCTTGTTTACCTTCAGTCAGACAGTGAATCCTTCAGCTAGAATGTTAAAAATGATAATAAAAAAATGTCTATGCGCATCTGTGTCCTCAGGAAGAGCTCCCTGAGCCTCGCAGACAGCCCCTCACTCGGAAGGAATGCGACACAGATTATTGCAGAGAAAAGGAGCCCAAATGTTCTGACTGCTCAGACATCAAAGGTGAGTCTCCCCTGGGGAGCCTTAAGCTCCGAGGAGGACTGAGCCGAGCCTTAGAGAGAAAAGCATTGATCATATCTTCACGTGAGCCCAGCTGGTATGAACTTCTGACTCCTAACAAGAGAGCAAAATGACGTGGGGATGTGTCATCCCTGTACCAAACACTGTCACAGGCAGGTCACAGAAGCAACCTTCAGTCTTCAGAACTCCAGGAGCAGCTGATCCAGGCAGGAGGGAAAAGAATGCTCAGCGAAATTCAGGGTGCCCTGGCGGGTGTTTATGTGAGGGGTCTACAAAGCATTGCCATTTTCTTATTTCTCCCTCAAATTTGTCACATGAAGCAAAAGGTTGTTTCTCTAAAGATGGTACCATGCTGGCCCCCAGCAATGCTCTGTTGGTGCAAGCTCTGGGGGACACTGGCTTATCAGGAAGCCCCATGGATGGAGAGATACAGCAGGAGGAGACAAAGAAAATGTCCTGTAAGGTGAGTGGGAAGGCTCTGCCTCTGATGCACCAAAGAGCAAACTGCTGTTGAGTAATTGAGGCATCAAAATGGAGGGTTTCTAGTCAACAGAAGATCGTTTTAGTTATTAGGCATTAGAATCATCTTTAGTATATTGGACAAACCTGGAATGGCCTGGGATGCAAGGGAGAATGGATGCTCGCCACAAGCATATGAAAAATATAAGTTGATTGGCAATGGAGGAAACTTCTTCCTGTAACAGGACGGAGGTTAGAAATGAGAGGTTCTGTGTGCTGATGAACAGGTATAAACTGAGTCACATAAATTAAGCCTGGGACGTTCATAGCTATGTTCACAGTGGAAAGTTGTAGAGGGTTTTTTGTTTGTTTGTTTGTTTTTGCCTCTTGACTTTATTGGGGGACAGCATGATGTTACGTAGCCTGGGTTGGCCTCAGTTGTGTGCCATCTCACCCGCTTCTTCATGGCCACCCCTGTGTAACAGGGCCCTTAGTTCCCAGTATCACAGGCAGGACAGACAAACCAGCATGTGGTCTGTGGAGAGGCACTTCCATCGATTCTAGATCCTGGTTCCGATTGCCTTGGAACCATGCAGAAAGTGTCCTCAACAAAATGGAAGGCATGCCCATTAGGTGTGCCATTAGGTTGTTAGATATACTTTTTAAACTATTTTGTTTAGTTTTCTTATTCTTTTTCTCCCTCTACACCCCAATCCCTTCCAATACCCCAGTACGGAGCAGGAGAGAAAGGTTAGTGGGGAGGGGGGCAGAGTTCTCCTTAGCTGCTTCCTGCTGGTTAGGGTCATCAGGTTTTTTGTGGAAAGTGCAATCTTCATTTCAGGTTATCTCTAAACTCCTTGTCAAACTGCACAACAGCAACCAGGAGCAGCAGAGGGGTGCGACAGCCTTCTTTCTCTGAGACCCCTTTCTCTCTGTGGGCCCTGGCATTTATTCCCCCTCCAGAGTCCTCAGATTTAAACCTTCCACAGCTGGCAAAGAGCCCCTCTCAGAGCCCGAATGAGGCAAAGTCTGCTGCTGTGAACAGCCTGAATCAGTCCCCCATCCTACGCTGGGGATCAAAACAAAACCAGGTTTACAGACACAGCACTAGGTGCTCTTGGTTAGGACATCAAGTGCTTTCACGTGGAGCGGTTTGTGTAACTTCAGTTAAGAGAGCATTTCCTCCAGCCTTAGAAGTTCAATTTCTGTCTCTGTTAACTCTCCCTCCTTTCCCTCATTCTCTTCAGAAAGGCTTCATTCCCTGCTGGGCGGGAGGGGAAGGGTCATCAATATAACACTGAGAATTAAATGAAAAGCTCTTGCACCATGTTTTCAAAAAAAAAATGGTGTGTCTCAGGAAGCAGTAGAAACTCAAACTCTAATATAGTCCAGTTTGTATTCAGAGAAATTTGGGAGGAAAAAATCACTCTCTAGTGTAGATGCATCCATTTTGTCAGGGCCAATGCTCTCCCTCCTATCAGCCACCCCCTGCTTTTCTTCAGAGTTATCCAGTTCAGCCTTGACTTTAGTGAAAAGGTGTATTTATGTGGAAGAGTGAGTGGCGATATGGTGAATACTTAAGATCAGGGTGTCAGAATAGTGCCTACAACTCCAGAAAGCCCTCTGATGGAAAGAGAGGAGGAGCACATCCTCCCGAGTAGAATGCAGGCCCTGGGGCTTACACATGCTGGAGTTCCTAGTGGACAGAGAGGTGGCTGTGGTGCTAAGAACTTGAGCTTGAGGGTGTATGAGTTCTCCTTCCTTCCTTTAGAAGGCCAGTGGCTGTCACTTGGAGTGAAGTTCAGTTTCAGAAAGCATGAAAAACAGGATGTCAACCAGTTCGCACACATCTAGACTCTTTTCCAGGAAGAATCGGGTAGCGGTTACCAGACAAAACAGCTGAGAAGACAGAACTGACTCTCCTGCATGTTACTCAGTGTCCACCTCACCTTCCCAAGACTAACTTTCTTATTCTATGGGACACAGCCTCCGATCCAGTCAGGACCAGTGACAGGCCAGCTTCTTCCAGTGTGACCCGTGGACCACGATCTCGTAAGATGGAGGTTCCCCTAGTCACATCTGCAGCTGCTGTGGAGGTCCCAGAGCAGCTGTGACAAATCACACAGGCCAAGGTCATCGGCTCAGAGTTCTGAGATGGAAACTCATGACCATGGGACAGACACAGCAGCACTCCAGGCTCCAAGGACAACCTCTGATCTCCCTCCCCCACCTTCCCACAGGCCTGTGGTCTTTGTCGGTACACCTCTGTCATGTCTGAGTCTGGCCTCTTCTTTCTTCTCATGAACAAAGGGAATTTAGGGCCCACGCAGGCAGCTTGGAATCACTTCATCTCTCTTAACCTGAGTCCTTAGAAGAGAGTCACTTATCTTTGTCATTCGGCACAGTGCCTGAGGAAGGAAACCTGGGGTAAAGGGACAGGAACAGCCCTACATACTATAGAATCTGGGGGACCAAGCAATGCATGGCACAGAGCTATCTACTCTTGGCAGGTAATTATAAACATACTTTGGTACCTAATTGTCGCCTCTACACATAATTGGATTTTTTAATATGTATAAGTGTTTTGCCTACATGTGTATATGTATGGGTACCATGCACGTGCCTGGTGCTCACGAAGGTCAGAAGGTAGCACTGACTGGAACTGGAGTTATTTATAGATAGTTGTGAGTCGCCATTTAGGTGCTGGGAACTAACCCAGATCCTCTGCTAGAGCAGCAAGCTCTTAGCCACCTCTCCAGCCTAAGTTTTGAATATTTTTAAGGGGACAAATGAATGGTGCACCTGCTATTTGGAGGAATTAAGCTTTGTTTTCGTGTCTGGTGGACGGGGAGGGGGGGCTTGGAAGGGTGTTTTTCTTGTGATGATCTGATCCCTCATAGAGCATGTGATAAACTCACCCCACATTGGGGATGGGTGTATTGTTCAAGTCTAACCTAGGTTTAAATAATTAATTTTGAAACAACTCTAAGTGGCTCTCCTCTGTGAATGCTAGAACTGATTGGGTCAAACCCAATAGGAGACACAGCTTCTGTCGGGGTCCAAAAGGCTTTTCTAAAACTAAGGGGACTGGGCTGTTGTCCCAAAGAAGTGACTGCAGTCTTCCGCCCATGACCCACTGTCAGGCATCCCTGAAAGAGAAAGCCATTCTGGTGTCCCTCGTTCGCCATCCAGCTCCCAGCTGTCTCGTGGCAGGCAGGCCAAGAATCCCAGAGTTTTCAGAGACTTGAGAGTACATAACAGAAATCTCATCACTGGCTTCCAGAGCAGGAAGCTCAGACCTGAAGAGAGCCTCCTCCTCCTGTCTGTCACGAAGTCAGTTGGTCATAGACCAGAAAGCAACTAGCGGCCAAGAGGGGATGAGATGGGGTTGATGAACAGCATAGCAGAACAGAGTCACATCCTGGAGCCTGCCAGGCAGGGTAGACACGGGCACTGTGCACAGCCAGCTTCTCTCCTGGGTTATTGGCTCATTGGTCCAGAACACACAGAGACATGCAAGCTATACAACTGCACGTGCACACAAGCGCTCATCCTCAGCCAGTATCTAGACTGTGCACAGACGACACTTGGAGGCCGTGAGTGCCAAGACCACACAGGTGTATACATTCAGAAGTCAGATGAGCTCCGTCCAGTCCTGTGGGAGGCTGAATATTTGTCTTAAAATTATATAAAGGACACCAAAAAGGTTCCTTGTTAGCATCTGTGAAGTTTATATGCTTCTTAATTATAAAGGCCCACACCTGAGGAGAAAAACAAATGTAAACCAAAGTAAGCAGAAAGGCCGCTGGAGATTCAAGAGACACCAAACAAGTACTAAAGGCAAGTCTCAGGTGCCCTCTGGTGGTCAGAATTGCGCCACAAAGGGGCAAGTGGCTTAGATTTGTTATTAAAATTCAGTAGATTGAACTATCTGGTTTTTAAATGACGAATTTAAAATGACATTTTATTTACAATTTTCTCTGGTAATTCTGATGTGACCCTATGAGAAAGGAGAAAAACAACCCAACAGTTTACCGTATGCTGGCAGGTAATCTAACCCCATGGAAGAATTCTGATTCAGACTTACAGTTCTGACCTCAAATTTTGTATTTAGGTGTTATTTTGTTTCACCTGATATTTAGCCCAACAGTCTATTAATAAGAAAAATAATTGTGTTATTTTCAGCCTCTGAGACCAAGTCAAACACCGTCTGTTTGTCAACGAAGGTATGCTGGATAATTTTATATCAACTTGACAGAAGGTAGAGTCATCAAAGCCTTCGTTGAGAAAATGCCTCCCTAAGATTTGGTTGTAGGCAAGCCTGTAGGGCTTAATTTCTTAATTAGTGATTGATGGGGGAGGACCCAGCTCATGGTGCCATCCCCTAGCTCATGGTGCCATCCCTCGGCTGGAAGTCCTGGGTTCTATAAGAAATCAGATTGAGCAAGCCATGGGGGACAAGCCAGTAAGCAGCATCCCTCCATGGCCTCTGCATCAGTTCTTGCCACAGGTTTCTGCCCTCTTTGAGTTTTGTCCTGATTTCCTTGGATGATGAATAGTGCTGTGGAAGTGTAAGCCGAGAGGAGGCTCTCTCCTTGACGTACTCAAGACTTTAGAATAGTGTATCCAAAATGCTTCCTTTGTGTTCCAAAGGGCTGGTGTTCAATGAGACTGTCACCAGTAAAAGAGCCAAAAGAAAGAGAAAGGTGAAGTTTTAGGGGAACCTGGGATTAAAGTACGTATGTTTAAATACTAAAAAACGGATATTCACTCATGTGGGGTTGGGAGGCGAAGGAAATACGAACTCTTGTAGGTGACACCACTCTGGAAACATTGCTGTACAGTTTGAGGCTTGGCAGAGCCATGGATGGGTTATGGCTACAAGAAGGAAAAGAACAGGGCTCTACGCAGGCGCAAGTGAGTCCAGCCACTGTCGCACAGTGGCACCACAGACAAAGGCGGCTGGCAAAGCCTCCATGCGTGTTGCTGAAATAAACCCACCTAAAAGGCCCTGGCTCTGCAGTGTGGAGGTCTGAGTGACTGTCACCCAACGCCACCACCGTGTAGACAGTGCCAGATGACCCTGGATTGCTGTAGCCTCCGGAATTACATTCACTCTTCCTTTCTTTCATCCTATAGCCTCTGATAGCCCCAGAAAAAAAAGCCCCCAAGGCATCTGGAACACCCTCAGTCCCTTTGGTCTCTCAGATGTCCCCTCCAGGCTGCAGGGGACATCCCTCCTTGTCCCAAGAGACAGATCAGGGACCCGAAGTGCAAGCGCGTTGGAGACATTCAGGATTCTGCCAGTAGGTGGCAGGCATTCTCCTCGAGCAGAGTGCTTGAAGCCAGAATCTGGGACCAGACCCCACAGAGTCGCCTGTGGAAAGATAAATCTTTCAGTATCCAGGTTCATAGACTTGCACTTCAGATAGGTTCTAAAGATTCTATCAATTAAATAGCCTTGGATTCCAATCATTAAAGAGCAAACGGAACAGACAATTTACAAAGAAAACCATGGGATTCCTCTCCTGCCACCCCTCTGCCTTTGTTTACGAGTTTCTAGGGAGGAAGCTAGAACAGAAAGCTTTCCTGGACCCGTCAGCCTCCAGAGCCCTGGAGTTCCTCGTCCCAGCTTCCGCCTCTCTCCTCACTAGCACGCAGATCTGCTGAGTGACGAGAAGCAGCTTTTCTATTTCAGCAAGCCAGCTCTGCACTGTAAATTTAGTACAGGGTCAATATTTATCAATCTCTGATACGCCGTGCATAGGGGAAGGTTCTTTTGTGGCTGGGATGAGCTACAGTGAGAAACTGCCGATTAAAAGGGCAAGGCTGGGGGAGGGGTGTGTGGAACAAGAGACTATGTATAATCCCTGGGCTCTTGACATACGTCAGGTCTAGACCACAGCATAACAATTGCTGGTTTTGGTAAACCCGACACATTCGTAGCACACACAGTCAACTTCTGCGGTGCGGAAGTAAATCTTTATAAAAATAGAAAAATCAAATATTTTGATATTGCTTTGAACTGTCTTCAAGGCATTTTCTTTCCTCCTATTTTTGCCATGAAAGAAGAAAGCTGCTAGGTTTGGAGGCAGAAGACATGTATTTAAACAGCTCATACTTGTTGACCAATAAGATTTGGAACAAAATATTTAAATCGGACTATTTTAAGTCAGACTGAATGCATGTACCCAGTCCCGAGGACAGTCATGGGTACTGTTCACAGCCTCAGCAAGGACTTCGGTTTCTTTGTAAGTAAGTAGTTAGGCCCAGGGAAATGTTTTTCTGATATTGGGTACATTTGAGTCCTGAGTCTTGAACACAATTAAGACCCTGGAGAATGCATAGCAATGGGACTCCAGAGACCTAGCCCGCCAACATGGCTCCCAGCTTTTCTCTTTCCTCTGCCCTCTGTGTGGGGAGAGAGTCTCACTGTTTTCATCTTGGGAAAGCCCCTCCCCCATGGACAAACCCCTCAGAGGCTGAAAAAAAAAAAAACCCGAAGAAAGGTGGTTGTGGCCTGTGGTCCGACCTTAGGATCAGGTGGCTAGGGAAAAGTTTTAGGGCATATATTAGTTTACAATCTCTGGGGTAACGATCTCCACAGATCTGGCCTAGACCCCACAGTTCTGGAGGTCACTCATTAAGAATCCCAGAGTCATGGGATCACATTCTGTTGGCAGCCTCTTGGGAGGCTCATTTTTAAGCCTGCAATTTTTATAAAAAAAAAAAACAGTTGAGATGGTGTGTGGTGAATTTTTAAGTCTGTGGTAGAGGGGCCCCGCCTAGAGAGATCACGTGAGATGGCGAACAATGAACATGCCATACTTGAGGCAGAAGAAGCACACTTTTCATTTGGCTGAATTCAGGCCCACTTCTCTCCACACCTGGTACCACTCACTTCAAAACTCAATCTACAGGAAGAGGCTCCGTGAGCCCTTTTACGAGGTTCCACAAGCCCCCTTTACAATTGGCTAGGCAGTGTAGAGGCAAAAACACAGCCCTAAGCACACCCTTCCCAACCCACTTCTCAGCCAGAGCGGTGGTTGACGCACTGCTCTCACATTCAGGGTGTGACTCGGATGACCAAGTGGATTTCTCTCATACTGTTCACCTCAAAAACTCAAAACAAAGCTAAACAGCAAATGTTGCCCTACCTGTCATCCCAAAGAGGTGTCCCGTTTCCTAGAGAGCAAGTTTCCTCCCTGCTGAGAACCTGGCCTGACTTGGGTACTCCTGCACCCTCTGAGGTGCTGGAGTGTAAGGCACCAAGGTGGGGGCTACAGTTGGGAAGCTGAGGCCTTGCTGACCCAAGGAGGCAGAGGTCCCTGTGCAGCCTTCAGAAGCCTGGGACTGGTGTTCCCGAGCCCCTCTGTTTATCAAAAGTGCTCCTGTGCATGCTGAACCGTGCCTTTATGGATTTCTTCTTGAATAAATTAAGTAAGACCCGTAGCCAGGTAATCAAAAGCGTCCCTCCTGAGCCTGTGAACACAGCCTTGCCTTGTGTGCTGTGTGCCCGGCCTCCCGTGATAACTCTTGCTGACAGGTACCAACCTGTCCTCCAGAGCCAAGCCAAATGTGGACACGAAGCAGTTTCCAAACATTAACCAACCCCACTCGGCTACTAAATCAGCCCTATTTTTCCCTTCAGGGAAGCCTGTGGGGATGCAGAGAAAAGGGCCCTGCATGAAAGGAGAAAAATCTCCAGCAAGAAAGCCACATGGCTGCTTGGCTATGTCCTCCTCTAGTACTCCTGGGAAATGCTAGGTGGTGCATCGCATGTTCTGACCTGCTTTACAAAATGTTGAGAGAAAGCAAGACAGATGGAACAGAGTGGAAAAAAGAAACGGCCTCGGGCAGGAACAGGGCTCCCTCTGCTGGAGACCTGTCACAGAAGCTAAGTCCATGGCTGGCACTGAGCCACGTGGGCCCCTGAATCTGTTCTACCATTTATCTCGACAAAACCTTATATTTTCCCATCACCGGCCAGTAGATACAACCAAACAAGACAAGTCTTTAATCTCACGTTGCTCAGCCACCTTGTGGCGCGCCATGCAGCGGGGTGTAAGAAGGAGGGGGTGTCAGCGGGCACCCGCAGAGTGTAAATCTTGTCAGGCAAGGCCTGAGCAGCCAGCCTGTGGCCAGGGTGGAAGAGTCCAGCTCTGCCAGCCACTGTTAGCCTGCCCCTGACCAGAGCCAGGGCCACCTCTGACCACTGCCTCCACGGCCACCACCTAGGGAGAGGTCTCCTTGGTCACTGGGTCCACTTACTGGAAACTGCTGCCACATCATAAGGTCAGTCCCTGGGAGACCCATAAATAACAGCTCCCAGAGGTACCTTTTCTATTTGCGGTAACCCCCCCCCTTCTCCTCCCACCTCTCCAAGTGATAAATCAGGTGAGCAGCCTGAACAGCCCTGCTGTTTCTCAGGCACCGTGGTCACAGATGACTGACTGCTGTAGTGTCCCTCAGCCACAGACGAGGCATAAATAGATGGCCATTAATCCCTGCCCAAAGACGTGAAAGGCTGGCTGCTTAGTTGCTGGCTGGTGAAGGGTCAGAGCCACCAGCAGTGAGCGCTTCGATCCTGAACTGTCATAGGGAGTTGCAGTCTCACCTGAAAGGAGATGAGGATCACCACAGATGTCCTGAGATGGCTGCAGCATCCCCACAGGCACCATGAATGATGTCTGACCAGCGAAGATACAGAAGCAATTCACTTGCATTATCTCTGCTTGCTGACAGTGGAGCCTCCGGAATGAAAATCCCTGAAACAGCATCTCTGTAACAGCTTTGCCTGCGCAGAGACATACCCTGCCTGCCTTGGTGGGAGCCTGTCCTGGGGCCACAGAGGAGGAGGGAAGTCATTGGCCCTGGCAGCCAAGCAGGCTGGCTCCACCAGCCTCTGTGGGGCCAGCTCCAAGTCGCCCAGGAAGGCCCCTCCTATCCCTCACTTTAATAGTACAAAAGAAAACACATCCTATTCACAGAAACATTAGGCATGGTGGTTTGCCCCTGTAATCCCAGTTCTTGGGAAGCTGAGGTAGGCATGCCACCATTTCAAGGTCTACAATGTGAGTTCTAGGCCAGCTTTGACTACAACATGAGAAACTGTATCAACACACACACACACACACACACACACACACACACACACACACACACACACCCCTTACAAAGAGTATGCTATTCTCCCAAACCCTTGCAATTGGAGGAAACAAGTGAGAGACCCAAACCTCCAAAATTAAAACCCCTCTTTCTTGAGCCCTCAGGCCCGTGATGTCCTAGGTCTCAGGAGAATGGCTGTTAGTGTTAGGGGTTGAGCTTGTGACACTGGGAAAATGGACAGAACACTTGACCCTGATAGTGCTAGCCACCAGCTAGGACCTTCTCCTGCCTCTCTGTATCTCCTGCCAGCATGACAAGAGCTTCAAACACCTGCTGCACAGTTCCCACTTGTATTCCTGTTGTGACCTCTCACCATTCGGCAGGGAAGCAGATCGTAGCCCCAGCAGGCAAGGAAATCTGCAGCTATGACACTTAGAAGACAGATCCCAGGATTCAGGCTCCCCGCACATTGCCTCCTGTCCTCCCTCAGGTCCCTAAAGCCAGCCCACTCGTCTGTGACAGCTCAGAGGAGTGCTACCACCAGAGGGCGCTGGTTCACCTAAAAAAGGACTGGTGCGTGTTGTAAAACTCTTTGTTTCTTCTTCATCACCCAAAGGACTTCAAAACCATCCACACTGTGTATTCAGCAGCCACAACGAAGCATGCGCCCTGAGCCCTCGCCTCCTTTCAACTGGTTCTTCTCTACACTCAGGGCAGGATGGATCGAATGCCTAAACCAACACCAAGGTGCACACAGAAAGTCCCTTTCAAAAGCAAGCCTTCATCACAACGTGAAAACAGATGCCAGCAAAGTGTGCATTCTAGGATCCTTCAAGCATAAAAATAGTAAAACAATGTACTTTATTTAATAGCTACCTAAAAAGTTCCAAATGCCTTCCTCATTTTTTTGCGTGTCATTTAACCATCTCTTCGTGTACTATTGGTCTCTCGATGTTATTTTCCATAGAGGGAACAGAAAGAAAGTCTGCTTCGTATAGAATCAATGCAGTAATTGTGACTTACCAGTGGCCATTCCGAACAGATGCCCTCCATCGGCACATGTGGGATCATACACACAGATGTGTTGTGTGTGTTTTCCTCGTGTTTTATTAACAGGGTACCCTTAGCAGAAGATGGTTCCGTTTCACTGGGGCACATGCAGTTTATGGGTAGCTAATCTGTGAGTAGTTACCACAGGATAACGCTGGGCACTGCATTCCTTAGCTATAAGCCTCCTCGTTGGCTTAATCAGCTTCCCCGCCTCCCCCCTGCATTTACAGTGACACTGTAGGCTCATGAGAGGGGAAGTGGGAAGGGGAATGTTCTGGATTTAGTCTTCCCTGCGAAGATCAATAGTAACTTCATTGTCAGTAGAGAGGAAACAAAAACCTCAGAAATGGAGCTTGTCAGCTCTGTTTAAGGCATGGGCTGCCCTAAGCTGGATTTAAGACTCGTAAGGCAGACCTAGTGGTGCCTGACAGGGCACAGTGATGGGAAGAGCAGTGGAGGGGTGGTCATGGCCACTGTGGCCGCGGTAGCCTATTCCCCAAACATCTTGCAAGTGTGAGACCCTGTAAGCCCGTTCCTAGCACCTCTAGGGCCTGAATGAGTCGCAAAAAGGCCTGACACCTAGACGCTCAGACATGCCATGAGTCTGTGTCTGACGTATGTGGAGTGGTGAGGGGAAACGGCTGGAATCATGTCCTTGTGAAAAAGCCCATACCCCTGTCCACCCTAAACCTCTTTAATACACAATCTCCTCTTCATCAGAGCAGAGCAAGCCAAGAGTATCCTCTCCCCGAGGATGTGCTCCTCAGGGCAAGGCATCACGGGACCCACAGTGGGTCCAATCAGCACCCACATGGTAAGCAATGAGTATTGTCAAATGTTTAACCTCTCCACCTGAGGCACCGTGGTAAACTCAAAAAGATCACGAGCCACACAGAGGAGTCCTCCATCTCGAGAATGCCCCTCTATACAAGTAATGTTTGGCGTCATCCACTCCTAAGTAAGCATTTAGGGTCGGGGGTTTAGGTGGGGGCTAGAGGAAAAGGCTCGTATCAAAGCTGTGAACCAGTGGTCCAGTCCAGTCACATGGGAAATCCCCCGACCTACCTTCTCTGTCTGTGTTCTTAAAGCTGCTGGGCTGTTTGAGTCACAATAGGCTGAACACCAAGACAGAGTAGGTTTGGACAAAGCGGGGAGAGACCGGATAGATTATATCAGGGCGCGCCTCCTCCCCTTCCTATGCAACACAAGCAAATCAAAGCGCAGAGTTTATGGTTTCTGTTTTGGAAGCTCTGACTTTATACGCTTTCCTTCTGAACAGAGTCCAGGCCTGTTTCAAGACCTATAAAGCACATTGTAGCTCCTGGCTCCCACCCAGGGAGGGTTTCTCCTCTATGTTTTCATGAAATAAACGATTACTCTACCACCTTGCCCCAGTCTTTACAATTAAAACTTGGGAGGGGGCGGGGGGCTTGATTGCCACTCACGGGCCTGTGGGCTCCTTGCTGGCAAGTTGAAACCATTCTTCCAGATGACTTTGTACCCACCACCAAATATCATTTGCACTGCCATAGACCATCAACCCGCTTTTCCGTAGTTAGTCTGCATTCTTTGTTTTACTATGTCCGTATTGAATGACTTTACTTGATATCTAACAATCTGTGTTACAGCCCAGCAAAGGAAGAGAACTGCAAATACTCCCTTCTCTCTCTCTCTCACATGCACACGTGAACACACACATATACACATACACATATATACACATGCACACGCACACACACTCCCAGTCTTTTCTCTGTGAGCTCCCCAAGCTGCTTTGTTTCTGGGTTCTCTCTGTACACTACACCCTGCCCAGGCCTGTGGATGAAGCACTGGGGTTGCAGGACCCTGTCTGTGAACCTTCCCATCCGCTTCCGCTGTTCTGCTCTAACTGCCTGAGCTGCTTCCTGCCCACCAGGCAGAGCCCAGCTCTTCAGGGCTCCAGCTCAGCCGGGCCTGGCTTTCTACAAGCTCACACACAGCAACGGAGTCCCTGAAACTGGAGATAAATGACCTGCTTCTCTGGTTTCAAGGTAATTTGCATGTATTTTCTCACTTAGCATAGCAACCTTATCTTAATTATGTATTTTCATCTAATTCTCCCATTACAACATGGGCTTCTGGAAGTCTGCCTCCATCCTGCTGACTCAGAGGATGGATGGTGCCTTGATTCAGTCAGGTAAAGACCACAAGTAAGAAAACTGCTAAGGGCAGGAATGGACAGGTGGACTTATGGGAAACAAGTCACAGGACACGCCCAGAAGGTTCAGGCCACCCACCCAATAATAATTGGGGTAAGTGCCAAAGACATAAGGACATTTAAAGTCTCAGAAGTCACTACTGGGTCCCTGAAGGCATTTGCCCTCCATTCTGTACCTCAGATCTCTCTTAAGCCCCCTGCCATTGTCTAAGGTATCAGAGAATCCCAGGAAGTCGTGCAGGGCCACTATTCAGTGTAGCGAGTAGTTCACAGGACAGGAGTGAGCTCTGTGTCTCTAAGCTCCAGGGGAAAGTGGGGGTTCACACCCACTGGGGAGGCAACCAGGACCCCACAATGAAGGCGTCGACTAGGATTGGACCATCACGTGTTAAGTAACTCAGGGTTGTGAGAGCCTAGGAAAGAGTTGGGTTTATAGCAGATCATGGGGAAGTGGGGAAGGGCAGTTCCTCTGGTTCTCCACAGGGACCCAGATAACACCACTAAGACCCCAGAGGTGAAGCTACTTCTCAGCTCCTGCCCACCCTCCACCAACATTCTCTCCATTTTCACAAAAGTAATGAAAATGGCCATTTTGGTACTGGGAATCCATTCTGAATACTAGGAATTGTGCTGAGTTTTTCCATATACACTTAGTTTGTCTTTTAAATCTTTGCCAAAATAGTGAGTCTATGATAAGGTCATCCAGGGACAGCTCTGGAATTCCATACGGGCACAGAGGGGACGAAGAGAGGCTTGAACCAAAGTGAGCACGCGCAGAAATTCATGTACTTCTGAGATGGTTTCCAAGGCCATTAAACAGGACAGGACAGGACAGAAAGCAGGCCCAACCCCAGCTGAGATGCCGCTGTACTCAGAATAACATTTGGGCCAGAGCCCTCCTCTCCAGCATTGTACTGCCGTGCACCAAACTGTGGCCACAGTAAGGGCAACAGTGCTACCAGCAAGCTGACAGAGACCCCTGCAGGTGGAGAGCCCGAGCCTGGCACTCTTTTTCTATTCCTTTGCTGCTCAGTCTCCCTCACACTGAATGTGAAACAGATGCTGCGGGAAGCATGGGGTAAATGTGACCTCAGCATTGGTTTTATCACCATTTTCTGCTGCTAATGCTTCAGGAGTGTATGTCATTTCTAAATATATCTAACTCTTAAATATGTGGGTTACCTCCCCCACAAAAAGAAGTATGTTCAAATGTCTTTTACCCCAGCCATTAATAACTGCCCCTATCAACATGAGCCAGAAACTGGGAACGATTCTGCAAATCTCTATTTATTAAATTGAGATTCATAGTCAAAAATATTGGAATGACATTTGTAAGCAGCCTCAGCATACTTCTCTATATTTAGATGTGGCTTGAACCAGTCTTTTTAAAATTGCTCAGATGAGCTCAGAGACCTTGGAAACTTCTGAAACTGTTACTGCAGCCCCCATCTTAAATAACCCTCACCAGGTACTCGTTTCTAAGCGTTCTGAGAGGTGAACTGTAACGGAGCACGCGGCCATTTCATTTTCTTTTTTTTTTTCCTTGATTTTTCCTGTTGTATGTTGAGGAACCAGTACTGGCTGGGTTGTTGCCACTGGTCCATTTAGGAACATGTCATGCCGGAACTGAGAGAACAGAAATCCTCACCTATGGGAGTTGGTCCAGCAAGGTCGGGAGAAGGGCATGCAGATGGCCAGTCTAGCGCTTTCTCTCTCACATCTACCACATTACTGGTTAGCTCCTCTTGACGTTTAAGAAAAAAAAAATCAAATGGGATCCCATTTTCCAGAACCAAGCTCAGGTTTCTTTGACCCTGGCAGTGCCTAAGCACCTTGTCTGTCTGTCTGTCTTTATCTGAAATGTTCTAGACAATACCAGAAGGTGTCAATCTCTTTTTTTCCACTTTTTAAGAGTTTTCTTTAACTGACATCCTTATCGAATCATCAGCATGCCCAGCTAACCGGGACCCACTGTGGCTCCATTCTCTGGCTTTCAAAGGCTTTGTCTAGATCGTCATCCACGATGCTCAAATCAAAGCAGTGGTTGTGTGCTCTCTGAATTCGTGCACTTTCATCCACCGTTTTCTTCAAATCAGAGCCTGTCAAAAGCTTGCTGTTGATTCCTGCACCCACCACAGCCTTGTGCATGGCACACAAGGTCTCGAGCTCTGGGGCAGCAGTAAATACCACATAAGGCATGGACTCAGACGTTCTCAAAACATTCAGTGCTTGCGGATTGACATCCCAAATGCAAGTCCGTCCAGTTTGGACAACTTTGAGAATAGAGTCAATCTTAGAAGGTGTCGACTTTTTAAGCAGAACAGAAGCTTCTGTTCTTCGCATTGTTTCCAATAGCTCATGGATTGGTAGAAACAACGCTTACTGACATGTAATGTCACTTGTCACCACACACCAGGAGTTCAGTGCTGTCCCTGCAGCACAGTGCTGACTGTGCTGCACCTAGACCCCCAGTGCTGACTCCCCTTTGAATCCGCAGCCACTCTGGCTTGGGGTCTCCTGCCTTTGATAATCTTTGTACAGAGTTCTTTTCTCTCCTGGGACCACTCCTGGGCCGGGCATCCAGTTCATGTCTTACCCAGACCCGTGGAAGAGCCTGGGGTGCTCCCCGTTTATAGGAGCAGCATATTCCACAGAACGTGGCAAGCATCTGGTAATAAGAGCGGGTGTTCAGGGCCAGGCCATCCCACAGCTGGTGGGGCACATTCTTTGGCCCACTGCCAACAACTCCATCTACCACCTGCCTTTTAAAGGCTCTCCTTTCAGATGGTATGCACCTGGAGGGGTCAGTGCCTGTGACTTCATTGATTGTATCGGTTCCGCAAGACTGCTAGTAAACACCACCTGGCTCTCAGAGGTTCTGCAGAAACCGCTAGAGAGTAAAGCAAGGCCCTCCACACCCCAAACACTAGGCAGACCTGGGGGCTGGGGCCCACAGAGCCTGGAAGGAAATGACTCAAACATGCGGTTTGCTCTCTTCCACTCCCACGAAGGTGATTTATTTCCTAAATTCTCAGAATCGCGCATGTGAATGTGCAGGGCAAAGGTCAGGCGTTTAAGTTTTGCTTCTTCACTTTTTTCTTTTGGGACAGGGTCTTACCATCAAGCCCAGGACAAAAGCTGAACTCCTTAGAGTTCCAAAAACTGTTAACACGCAGGCCAGCACTGCTGGAAGAATATCTATTTCTTTTTATTCAGCATTTTCTAGCTGATACTATTTTCTTTCCTAGATGGCTAGAGAACAGTAGAAACCTTGAAGAAACTGCCTATCTCTCTCCCTTGCTGCATTCTTCAATAGTCCTCAGTTTACATCATGTTTCTTTCCTTTCTTTGAAGTTTGTGTTCATTCCAATTACATTTAATTATTTTTCAGCGTGTTATCTCTTTCTCCATCACTTTATGTGTTCTCTGCATGTATCTTTATAACCCCATCTAAAAGTGGATTTCTCGAAGACAACAAATACTTGGGTCTTTATTGTGGCCATTCTTTCTGACATTTAGACTGTTCTTGCCTGTGATAATAGACCATGGTAAACAGCTGATGTATTCATAGCCATTTCTGCTTTTTGTTGCCTTCGCTTCATTTTCCATCTTTGCTGTTTTCAATGGAAGAGTTAACACAATTCTTCCCCAGGTTATCTGTTACATTACATTGCTGTTCCCTCCCTCTGGCGTATGCTGTTTCCATTTCTTCCTCCTTCCCTCTATTCTAAACCCCAGGGGCTGGGCCCACCCTCTTGTAAATGAGTGATCAGCTGCAAGTTATTAGAATTTTTGAGCTCATCTTCCAGGGCAGACGGTGGGCTCTGAGGAATCCTTAGGTTGGCTTGTAGCTGTAAGCAATGGAATTTTCCTTCTCCAGCATCAATCATGAGTGAATTTAAACAGGAGGTTTCTTCAGACACACTTGGTGCCCATCTCCCTGACCCCTGTGCCCGCCTGATCCCATGCCTTGAGCCCTCCCATGCATGCTTCACTACCCGAATTTGTGGGTTCACCCACCATTCAGTTAGCTCCCCTCTGGGAAGAGGTGGCCACAGCTTCTTGGCACAGGCTTAGGGACCCTCCAGGGGGAACAAGTAGGAATGAGAAGCTCTCACATCAAACCCCACATGTGGCTGAGTGAGTCTGGGACTCACCCAGCAAATCAGCATGGTGTGGGTGCTACATTGCTGAAGGCATGGGCCCTTCTGCCTGTGGAGAACATGCCTTCTCTTCTTTATCTCTATTGAAAATTAAAAAAAAAAAATATATATATATATATATATATATATATATATATATATATATAATGAGACTCAGAGAAACAGGTTGCAACTCAGGCCCCTTTACTTATTATAGAAAGCCCAAACAATCGGGCATAAAGGAACAAGCTACAGGTGCATGTGTCTCTCTTTCCTTTTGATGGCGTGTTGGTAATGAATTTAACTTTGCTCTATAAATAGCATCTCATCCAGAATTTCATTTTTACTTGAATTAAAAGTTTTAAAATTGAAGAGAGAAGTATTTTTTCCTCGAATTCCTTCATTTCTCAAGTGGGAAAATGCAGGCTTACTATGTTCAAAAGAATTGCCCGAGGGAAGGGAAGGCCACTTGATAAACTGTCAAGCTAAACCCCATTTGCTGTGTGTTCACTCTCCTCTAACCAGCTTGCTCATTTCATTCTTAGGTACAATTCAAAGGGACAGATGACCCATTCCCCATCAGGCGACTTGCCCTGATATGTACCAGAGCAGGCCTGGAGGAACCAAGAACTTGCAATGAAAAGCTGCAAATGATACATCAAATATGACGGCAGCATAGTCATATTTCTTGGGGCCTGAGAGATCTGTGTTGAGGGCTATAGACACATCTACATCAATTTGCAATCTTCCACAGGCCTATACTTTAGTAGCAAAAACAAATCACAAAAACATAAAACCTAATAAAAACAGAGAAATTACAAAATAGTCAATTCTCAAATGACCTATGGTAAACTCCTCAGTGCTTACCTCAAAAGCCTTCGCTCACTTTCGTGTGAGAAGCTGCTTCCGAGCCCCTGCCTCTTTCCTAGCCACCTGAACACTAGTCAGAAAGACACTGAACCTTTGGTTTAAAACCTAACACATATTTACGTTTTTATATATTTGCACTGTGGAAGTCAGAAAGCTATAGCTAATATTTAGCCACTTTGTGAGATAAAAGCGCAAATGTTCACCAGACACAGCTGTGACAGAGAGCAGCTGGCACGCTCTCCCAGCGAGCTCTGTGCCACCCCGGGAGAGCCAGACTCTGCCTTCTCCTTCACTATGGTATTGACTCATCAATGAGACCTGGAACAACATGGTAAAGGACGCGAATAGCGGAGGCACCCTTCCTCAAGCAGCGCTCATGTTCCCTGGGGTTCAAATCTGTTGATGTAAACAAGACTGTAGAAACCATCTATTAGCTTTTAAATGTCATATACCTTCAGAGGTTTATGTTTTCTTTACTGGGATTCATCTGGGAGTCTTTTTTTCAGTGTTTCCCAACAGTGTAAAATATATCCACGTGCAAGACTTTATCTATAGCGACAAAGATTTTTGTCTACATAGCAACAGGTGACTTTGGTACACTCCACCATCACCACCATTTCCAGGCACAGGGAGTGTGCAGCAGAGAACGGGCATCCAGTGGCCAGCCTTGCTGGACTGGAGAGGAACATGCTGACGGCAGGTGCTGGCAGCTGCGAGGAGAAAGGTTAGACCCCTGTAGCATGAGTGAGGCTTGACGTAGGAACACTGATGAGAAAGGAAAAGGCTTCACCAGTGTAACAGCTGTTTCACATTGGGTCTCACAGGGCGAGGGCCTGGCCTCTGCGGTCACCGAAGTCAAGCTCGCCATGTTACACTTTTAACCGTCAACAATCCTTACCAAGTTCAGAAAGGGGTGTCCCGGGGAATGAGGTGCTCAGTACAGGAACAGACAACAAAGGAACTGCAGGATTCTTGATTCTTGATTCGTACCCTTTTCCTGGGAGGCCCCGGGCAGAAAGCAGGACCTGTCCACCTATGCAAAGTGACCCTGCATGTGAGGGCCCAGAGAGATAGCTCAAGGCCTGGCTGATTTCCATGGGAGACTTTGATAGTTTCTTCTGATTCGCACCCCTGCTCAAGCACAGGACCGTTAGAAACTCAGAACCAAAAGCCTGAGTTCTAAGCAGAGAGTTCATGCGTCACACAAGTACGGTCAAACTCTGATGTCTGTGTGGTTGTGCCATGATGAAGTCATTACTGAGGATTCACACACCTCTCCAGCACTGAAGTTACTCCCATCGGAATGTATTTACAGATGTTTGCGCATACGTGTTTACACAGAGACATTTAGTTAGATGCATACTTACGTGTAGCTAAAGTTATAAGCAACTTTATTTCACTAAGGATGGTTTATTAAAAAGCATGCGCTAAGAGTATGGCTCGTAAGTTACTTTAGCAAACTTGCCCGGGGCCCTGGATTTGGTATCCAACATGATAAAATAAAAAGAAAGAGTCAAACTATAAAAATTATTTAAATAATAATAGTATATATAAACAGGTTAAAATATATGAAGAGCCCCTCCATTTTAAATATGTTTTTCTCATACGGCTCTGCCAAGCCAGTGAGGCACCCTAGGCAAACTCATAGTAATTGGAGCGTGAAAAGATTTAAGAAGGGTACCGCTGTCCAGAAAGTCACCTGTTAAAATGGCTCCTTTGCTTGCTTGCTTTATAATAGAATATTTGCCCATTATACTGCGTAAAATCTTTGTTCCAAGGGTGGGGAAGAGGGGTCAAAACTTAAATGATAATGCCTAAGAAACCATGCAATTCTCCCTTACTCTCCTTCAAGTAGCAAAAAACAGGTTGTAACTATGAACGTGGGTGTCTGATGTTTCCAGACAAACTAATTAGTATTCACAGCTGATGCAAGTGGTGACTGTCTTTGAACAATATTATTCGTTCAAGTTATTTCATAGATGTACTCCATTAGCAGCCATTTACCTACTGTTTTTGAAATAGAGGCAAAAGGATCAAAAGTTCAAGGTCATCCTCAGACACATGCTAAGTTCTAGAGTCTAGCCTGAGCTATAAAGAGACTGCATCTTAAAAAAAATTGCATGGATGATGTGTGATTTCTCATGAGTAGAGTAGTAATGAGTCCCATAGCTAGAATCTGATAACAGGTATGAATCACAGTTCCCAAACTTTTCAGTTGTTACAGCTCCTGTCATAGTAGAACGTTCCCTGTCACACATCATAGAATTCTGGCTACGTCTCCAAACACTCATTAGAAAGCTGGGCATTTCAGTGCAGTTTTTCCCTCTCTTGTTCATGTCCTCATGTTGGGAGAAGAATGTGCCTCCCACCATGATCTCTGACACACAGGGCTGGTCCCCAGCCTATCTGACAAGAAGGGTCTTGGAAATTAGCCCCAAAGCCAGCTGTTCATTTTCCTCTGGCCCAGGATCAGAGTCTGCAGCTGGTGCACATCAAGTGTCCTGAGATGGCTTCTAGAGGCCACGTTCCCACATGAAGTGGTCGTCAGAGTGCTAAGGTCTTAACACTCACTGTTGGAGCAGACGGTTTCTTGGAATCTTTTCAGACAATAGAAATGGGATAGAGCAAAAGGCACCTCACTTGCCTTGTGACTTGTCACCTTAGTCAGGTCTCCTAGCCGGTGTTTGCACTAGCCTTAAGCTACCAATATTCTTATTTGCTACTGAATATTGATTAGCACAAAGATGCTTATTTCTTGAGATATGGGTGGGATGTTGACATTTTCTTTCACCTAGCTTAAATGTTACTTTCATCCGTTAGAGAGCACCTACAATTATGTCTTGGGCCTTATTCGGGCTTCAAAGATCCACCCCATCCTTTGTATGATGGTCTTCCCTTAATAAAAGCTAAAAAGGGGGAACCACCAGCTTTCCTGGCCTTCAGTCACTTGTTCTCAGTTGACTTGAGGATGGCTTCTTGGGGTTCACTCACCTGGGTGGTATTGGTCCCCCATGAGCCCTGCTGTGGATGGTGAATTTGTTGATGGCATACGATTACTGTACAGGGGCCTCAGACTACGTTTGTCAGTGTGACCAATTCTTCAGTAGTAGTGCCCAGGTGTCCCAGAGGTGACAAGGGGAGGTGTGATGACTCCAAGAGGAAAAGAATGGACACCTCTGTGAATCTGTACAGAGTATGCCACCATGTGACACACATACACACACCAGCAAGCTCTCTAAGTCCTAGGGATACGAGGAATATGAGACCAGAAAGCACTGAGCACAGAGACTGCACTCAAAGCCCAATCCTCTGTGTTCTTGGTCTTGCTGGTTTGCCAAACAACTTTGTGGAGTGTCATCCAAGTCCACCACTTGATTCAGAGACATTAAGGGAAGCCTGTGTGTGCTTATCTTGCTCCCAAGGGTCTGATGTCCTGTGGCCACAACTCAGGAGATTCTAGAGAAGCAGAAGTTCTGAAGCCAAGCCCCCATGCTCATATTCACAGTGCCTGGCTATCTTAGGAGGGAAGCTCACATTTCCTGAGTGAGTGGACAATATTTTCAGATGTGTAGGTTGACTTAAAATAGGTAGCAATGTATATTCAGCTTATTTTTAGGCGAGTCTTAATGAAACACATAGAGATAGTCCATTTAAGCACACAAACATGCACATACACACTCAAACACACTCACACACATACACACATGTATATGCTCAGGCACATTCCATAATTAAGAACAAGCAGGAGAGAAGTCATTTAGCTTTCATCATCAGATGATAATGAGTGTCCACATTCATAACAAATCAATCAAAATGACATTGCCCAGAACCCAGAAAAGTGTGGCTATGTCCACTGTCCCCTGACACATGGTCTGAGAGAGAAGGCTTCCACTATCTTGTATTCCCATCCCTCACTCCAAGCAGCAGATAAAGGAAGCTATAAAGAGTGTCTCTGTCAGGCCTGTCTGTAAATCCTAGGATGCTGGTCATGAAATCTTGACTTAATCCCACACAAGTGTTCCGTCTTGGTCTAAGGGGATTTGGAAAAATTAACATCCTTTTCCACTGAGTTAAATTTGAATGTAATGTAATTTGTGATCACCAAGGAACAAAACAAGACAGGGGTAATTAATTATGTTATATATGTGAAGAAAAGTTTGAGTGTGGTTATTTACAATGATTTCAGGGTGTATTGAATGTAAAAATGAATGTAAAAATAGAAGAAAGCTGTGTGGGCTGACAGCTGGTTTAAATTAAATAAAGTCTGACTCAGAATATTAATTTTTCAATGCTACATGCATGGATATGAGAGCTGTACTCTGCATGATTTTCAGAGTACCACAGAGTGCTACAGCTTCCATGATATATATTTTTTCTTAACTTTTAGGGCTTCTGTGTGTATCCAAACACCTTGCAATGAACCTCTGTGATCACACAGTCTCTGGGACTGATGAGACTCAAGAAAGAACATGTTTACAGATGCCTTTACTGTGTGAGCTCTTCCCTCTCTCCCTCCAGATATTTTTGGGGTGGAAGGGAAGGCTGAAGGGGACACAGATTACGAACATGAATGTCAGGTACACAGTTGCAGACATGCTGCCCCTCTCCTTGAGTTTAGAGGATGAGCTGAAATGACGCCAGGTTCACCTATTGGCAATATGTACCACTCTCAGGAACTGTGAGAAGGTCTAATCCAGCCATCAGGCTTGGCGGAATGGATGTTCCTCAGCTCCTGATCAATTGCAAAATGAAACTTATTTCTCTTTTTAAGATCCTGGAAAACATTTCCTCTGGAGGAAAAGGTAGGGATCATTTTCCTGCATCCACTAATACACAAAGGCAAACTTTTTATTTACATAATTTCCCCAAATTCTTCCTAACTGTGAAATGACTAAGGTCAATAAGAATTTTGGCTAAAAAGACAACTTACTTATATAATTGAACATAGAGAAATTGAGTTGATGCCCAACAAGAAACTTCACCCCTACTGACCACCCATCATGGTGTTGGAAGGTACCTTGTAAGCTACTGGAAAAAAAAAAGAAGCCATCAATATCGTCTAGGTACAAACCCCATAACCTACAACAGCAACTATATACTGCAAGATATACTGGAGCAATCGTGGCTCGAGTGTTACGGGAGTAAACAACTACTGTGATTGGGTTTGAGATTCACTCCACAAAATAGAACCAATACCCAACACTGCTGAAGTGGCCAAGAATCTGAGACTTGGTAGACCAGGGGCCTATTATTCTGCTAAAAGTACATAGCAATAAAATGACTCCTTATGAATTATTCTATACCCACAGATCAACCCTCATCAGAGAAGCTTTTTCTTGCAAATATTTCTATGTTAATATGAGAGTCAACATAGAAATACACATCTGGACAGCGTGAAGAGAGTGAGAGACTTTGGGGGCACTCAGCCCTAAATGGGGTATTTTTATCAAGCCCCTCCCTCAAGGCTCAGGGATCTATGTGGAGGAGAAGGTGGAAACATTTTAAGAGCCGGAGATAATTCTCAGAAAACAGCGTCTTTTAGACACAACAGAACTGATATGCCTATAAACTCAGAGAGACTATGACAGTACACACAGGATCCATGCAGGTTCACACTCAACAAAACTCCAGTGCTAAGAGGGGGAAGTAGACACAGAGTCCTAACCATAACCAGAAAGCTACTTGCAATTGTTATCTGCTGGGAAAGTGAAAATCATTTTTAGATATATCAATTACATCCCAGGGCAGGGCCCATGCCAGGAGTCGCTGAGGAACACAAAATGGACTCCACATTTTTTAATATAATTTTGTTTTGTTTTGTTATATTTTTGTCTCTCTCTCTCTCTTTTTAGTTAGTTTCTCTGTTTCTAATTTTTGTAAGAGAAAAAGAACATGAAGTTTGGTGGGTGGGGAGGTAGGGAGGATCTGAGAGGAGTTGTGGGAGAATGCGTTTGAATATTGGTTATAAAAAATTAATAAAAATCAATTTAAAAAAATCTTCACTTGCCAGGCACCGTGGCACATGCCTACAGCTCCAACACTCAGTGAGGCAGAAGCACGTGGATCTCTGTGAGTTCGAGGCCAGCCTGGTCTGTAAAGTGAGTCCAGGACAGCCAAGGCTATACAGAGAAACTCTGTCTCAAACAAACAAACAAACAAACAACAAAAAAAAATATCCACCTGAGGAAACATCAGAATAATGTCCTTGAGAGAAGCACGAAAAATTAACCGTTTAACCAATCCTTTACAATCTCATTTTAAAATCCAAATTAAAATGCAAATCACCCCCAAATGGTTGAAGTGGTAGATTGTGGTGGTATCCTAATTATCTGGCCCCAGGTACTTTCCACCGTTGAAGTTTTGTACACTCCCAGGCCATGTCCAGTGGTGGAGCGGTCTGGATCCTTGTTTGTCTGCCTTGGTCTACGAAGGAGTTTGTTCATGGAACTCAGCAGGACTATGTTGCTGAGGCCATGATCTGACTGGGCAGGCCTCCTCTTCACATTATCTGTCAGCAGCAAGCCAGGTAGTTACCAGATTCATGTACCCACCCGCAGAGATGTTCACCCTGAGCCTTGTGGGAAATTAGCATTTTTAGATGTAAGATAAAGGGTCACTTGAACTAAAGATCTTTTTGGATATTTTTAATTTATGCACATGAATGCTTTTCTTGCATGTGTGTGTGCACCCTGTGCATACTGGTGTCCCTGGAGGTCAGATGATGCTGTCAGGTACCTGGAACTGGAGTTATGGATCGCTGTGAGCCAGTGTGGGTGCTGGGAATCAAAGCCAGGTCCTCTGTAAGAGCCACGAGTGCTTTAAAGCACAGAGCCATCTCTCCAATCCCTGTCATTGTTTTTAGTTCTTAGAAAGCTTGTTCTTGGGTTTTGGGGTATACTTCAGTTGGTAGAGTGCTTGCCTAGCGTGCAAAAAGCCCTCAGTTCAGCCGCCAGCACCATACAAATGTAGCATGTTGGTGCACTCCTCTAATCCAAGCACCTGAGAGGTGGAGGGAAGGAGGATCAGGAATTCAAGGTCATCCTTTGCTATGTAGTGAGTTCCAGGGCAGCCTGAGGCACATGAGAGCTTGCCTTTGAAAAAGAAAACAAGCCGGGGAGTGACAGACTGGCTAGATCCCAGGGGAGGACATTGCAGCCAGCCCTGAGGAGACAAGATGAGCTGGGGTTGGATGGAAGGGGAGGAGGTCCTCCCCTGTTGGTGGACTTGGAAGGGGCGGGGAGGAGGGAGATGAGGGAGGGAGTGGGAAGGTGGGAGGGAACGAGGGAGGGGCCTACGCCTGGGATGCAAAGTACCTAACCTGTGATTGATATAAAAATAAATAAATTAAAAAAAATGCTTTTGAGAAGCCTATCTTAAGCTCAACTCTAAAAAGAAAAAAGAAAAAAAAAAAGAAAAACAAACCAAACCAAAACAAAACCTGCTCTGCAAGGAACTCTGGGAAAAAGGAGGAATGGGAGAAAAAGCAGAGCAACTTGTCCCCTGGGGTTGGGAATTGGTGCTGCACAGCTCTCACCAGTGACTGACTGCTCAGCCTTCCGAAAGGCAGCTGCCCCATAAGCATCACAAAAGACAGGGTGGCCCTAAAGACATAGGAATCAAACCTCCAGAACAGAGAAGCCCAGCAAACCCCAGCTTCAGCCCAGCCAGTGAGGCAATATTGTGTAAAAATAGAGTCAGGCGGGAGACAGAAATGCCCTGATGACAGTGTGAACAGACTGCGCTGCTGGGGGTTCTGACAGTATGTGGGGAGCCTGGACGGAAAGGTCTGCTGTTGGATCCGCCAGGAGTTTCCCTTGTTTGACCCCAGCTCCTCAGGTGATCTTGGGCTCTTCAGCCCCCACACAGGAGCCTCTGCTGTGTTCATGAACTGAGTCTATACTTGCCCCTGGACAAGATCCTCTGCTCCTAAGAATCTGTTGTATCTCTGGCAGGAGCTTCACAGGCGACGGAACAACAGAGCCCATCAGAACCTCACATCAAACCCATTCCCAGAAGATCCCAGCATGCAAAGCCCTGAGGATACACTGGTATGGCAACTGCTCTCCCATCCCTGTCTGCAGACTGCAGTCCTCAGCACCCTGGCATGGTCCCTGTTTCCCCCCACATGTAGGACACAGACTACCACTTCCCGTGCACATATTCATTTAGTCTTCCTTCAGTAAGGACTGTGGACCCTCACATTGGATTTTACAATTTCACTGTCAAACATACTTTCAAGCACTCATCCATAAACACCAAATGAAAAATTCATGACAGAGTTGAAGCTAGAAAGAAGACTAGTTTTAAAGCCTCTTTCACAACTCTGGTGTCCTGCACCTGCATTCAGTCCTTCACAGCTTCAGATGGCTATTTTGTTTATTAATTTGAGACAGGATTTCTCTGCATAGTCGTGGCTGTCCTGGGACTCACTGTGTTGACCAGGCTGGCCTCACCTGGCCCTTAGTTTCAAAATGGCTCTTTTAACTATATAGAACTTCATGGAGATACATAAACATTGGGTCTTCTTATTTTTGGTGTGTGATTTATTTTATGTGCAAGCTCCTTATAATAAGGTCTTAACAAAACAAGTAAATTAGCATATATTATCTGTGCTGACCTGGTCTCCATTATGCTTCACACAAGCATCATGTGCCTCTGTTCGTTTATCCCCCTTTACCTTATCACGCACCATCCTGACTTATGCCACCCCCTTTCCAAATAGTCTCCCATCTGTGTTCCTGTCCTTTTTGCTATTGTTAAATCTCAGTTTTGCATGGGAGAGAAAACACAGGAGGAATGTATTTTCAAGCCTGGCTTGGATGATGGCTGAAGAGGGTAATTTCTATTTTCATCTAGAAACTGTCACTACTTGCTTCTTCATAGCTGAACAGTACTCCACTGTGTATTTCCACCCATCTTCCAACTGATGGGCATCTAGGCTATTGGTCATTCCTTCCCTTCTATCTCTCTGCATTTCTTCCTCCTCTTAGTCTTGTAGAACAATTTCCCCAGAGATCTCTCTCAGCTCTCAGAATCCTTAGCAGTGAGGGCCCTTTCTCCCACTGGAGTTATAGAAATTCTGCTGTTACCTTTCATTCTTAGCTCCTTCAGGCCATGTTCGAGAGTTTTGGCTTTATGTTCATGGCAATTATAGGAAAAGTTTTCCCACATTTTAGAAATTATCATCAAACGTTTCAGTATAATTCTATTTTTATTTTCATAGTCAAAGGTGAAAGGCAGGTGCGCACTTTCCCAGGGTGGTGCTGGAGGTAGAGGGTCTCCCCCAGGCCTGAGCCATTTAATCACAGGAGAACCTGAGGTGTCTACATTCCATGCTCAGCAATTTCCTGCTTTGAGATGAACAGAGCGCACCTCTTCCCCTTGGCACAATGTGTATTTCTCCTGGGTCAGGGTCTGATTGACAAGGGCATGGTGGGGTCACTTTGTCTTATTTTTCTTTTTCAATCTTGTCAGTTTTTTCCTGTCCAGCCCCCTTTACGAATGTCAAGGCCTCTCAGGAGGAGCAGAAACTTTCCTGGCTGCAGGTGTTCCAAATATTCTTTGCAGCGTGTTTACCAGGCATCCCTCTATGGAGATGCTGCAACAGTAAAAGGCAACTGTGTAGAGTGCAGATATCAGCAATTACAAGTTGGGGTGCATTTGCCTACCCTACCCAGAAACCTGGTAATCCTCTCCTAGCCCTGTCCCCACAAAACAACAGAAAATTGTTACAAATTAATTACAAATTATGATCAGTTCATGAGTGGTGAATATTAACCCAGGCCACGTCTTACAGCTTGACATCTAGAACATGGCTACTCTTTAGGCACCCAAAGGTGGCCTGCACACACATCTGCCTGGAATATTGACAACCGCACACACTGCAACCAGTGCCAGAGAGGTTGAATAAATTACAGCTCCATTAATGAGCCCGTCTGCCTCAATGAAAGCCAGATGTTGCACAGGTGACCCGAAGGAATGCTGCAATCCCCCAGTCCCCATAAATAACGGGAAAAGCTGTCAGGAGAAATAGGCAAACCCGGAGCACACAGACTCAGCCAGCATTCCTGGTGTTTTAACTCTTTGTCAACCAGGCATTCTATCTTTATTTATGTGAGGAAAATTAAAGCAACTCAAGTCAGAAATGAATAGGGTATGTGCAGAACGTAGCAGCGTCTTAGTTAAGCACTGTGGGAGAGTGTGTAGGATCGGGGTGGTAAAGGTTTGGTCACATCCAACCTTGTAAGTGCAAGCCTGTTTCCTGGTTTTTTTGTCCTGAGCCTCTGCTCAGAGGGACCTCAGCTCACCAAGAACACTCAGCTCCAGGTATTCTTCTTCCTGACATCCCCCAGTGCCACTTTCTGCCATGTCTTCTTTGCTGGAGTGTGTCTTGCTGCGTTGTTCTTTAAGCCATGAGCATTTAAAATTTTTTCCTTATTTTTGAGAATTTCAAACATGTATAAAATAGAATATAATCATATCTACCATTTCCCCTCCAACTTCCCCTATATCCTACCCATCACCTCCCTCGAAACTTCATGCCTTTAAAAAAAGGAAAAAAAAAACCTCATACCATAAGCGAGTGGACGCGCAGTATCCACTGGAGAAGAGGAAACCTGCAGTGGCCATGTCCTCAGAAAAAGAATGAATCTCCTTTCCCCTGAAACTATCAACTGCCAATAGCTCCAACCCATGAGAAAAAAACAAAGAAAGAAAGTAAAAAGAAAAAAGGAAGGAAACCCACCATGTATTAAGCGTGTAGGATTCCAGAGCATCGTAACAACAAATAGAAGAGAACCTGCAAACCTGAAGCAAGTCCGGGGGGCCTCAACTCACTGTGTTTTTCTCTGAGCACTATTTTAAACATTTTATTGAGCTGTAACTGACATACCACATATGTTTGAGATGTGCAATTTTATAATCTTGCTTCAGAGTACCGTACCATCGATAATTGACATCCAGCCAGGTAGGAGCCCATGGTAAAGTATGAAGTCTGGTAAGTTCACACCTGTGCCCCATCTCCCCATCCTCCCTCTGTCCCCAGACAACTCTACAGGCCACTCCTTGTGCCCTAGAGCTGGTCTTTGAGGGACTGAGTGGTGTGTACTTTGATGTACTGTAATGTGCTTGTCAATATGGCTGAGGGTGAAGATATCAACTCCCTGATCCTTTCTCCCCCTGTCTTTGATTTCTTCCTTTCTGGGTTGGGCAGTCTTCAGGTTCAGGTTTTCCCCATTGGCTGCTCATTGACCCCACCCTTTGTCTCGCCTGATGCTGCAACAGGATTAAATGAATTAAATACCTTTTCATCAGAGAGGGTGGGAAAGAGCACCATCCTTCCTTCCACCCCCTGCTCTTGGAGCTGGGCTTGGGCTATGTTTTGCTTTTGTGTGTGATAAGAGCCTTGTAATGTGATTTCATGAAACAGTCTGCAAGGAGAGGGAAGCAGACCCTGTCTCTCCCCATCCTGAGGGGTTCAAGTTCCTGTCTCCAGGCCATCAAGTCTCCAACAGGCTCCTCCTGGGGCTATTTTTGGACTGTAGCTCTTGCTGTGATATTGGGTCTCTGTTTTGCTTATCTGCAGAAGTGTTTCTCTCTCCTTCATTATCTCCTGGGGTACAATTGGGCAAACATCCTGCTAGGACCTGCTGGGCAGCTCTGCGGGACACTGTTACACACCTGGGTACACTTGCTACATCACATAGCAAGTTGGTGAGCAGCTCTGGCCAGACACTCACCAGTGAAACACCAAGGGTGGTGTGTGACTCCCTGTCACCTCAGCAGGGAGGCACAAGCCACGGCGCCAGAACATGGGTTCCCTATTCTTTCCCATGGCGGTGGCCTACTCCACTACGGCTGAGCTTAAATCACGGACTACGTTTTCACAGTCTAGGATAGCTGTCTGACATCTGACATACACACCCCCTTTGTTTTTAATTCTCCCAGCTCTAATCTGAGCTTGGTTTTCTTCCTCTCCTGCTACCCAGAGCTTACCCAGCTGCCTGCTGCCATCAGACCCTCTTGGTTCAGACACTGGGTCCTCCCTTGTCCTCTTTAAGGGACTTTCTTTCTGCTGGGTTCTTTCTGAGAGTTCCCTGACAGTTGGATTTTTGGCCTTCAAAGGCACCAGGCACTCAAGCAACACACACACATACATATATACATTCATACATACAAGCAAAACAATTATACACATAAAATAAAAACAATGAATAAATCTTTAAAAATAACAACCAAAACCCTCAGGCAGCCACCCTTATCCATTTCTCGAGTGAAATCCCTTTCTCCCCCTTCCTTTACAATGAAAGTTGTACTTGAAACTGCACAATCTGAATTTTGTTACCTGTCTTCTTAGTTCTATTAGTGAATTTAAAGAACTTTGAATATGAATGGTCAGAGCATGAAGGGACAGGGGAAGAGCAGGGTGTCGTGGTTCCTGGGAGTAATATGAAGAAGCACAAAAGCTATTGGCACAGTGATTGCTGGGAGGGAGAGAAGACTTCTGACAGTGATGAACCTGATGAGAACTCTGACATGCACAGGACTCTCCCATCCCCTTTCAAGAAATGCTTACATCCAGCTTACCACGCACCTTCAACACTCTCTTCTAGAGCCTTGTCTACTTTCCGCTGTTTCTCCGGCTTACAGGGACCCAGAACTTTAACCTTCATTAACAACAGCACCTGTGAGTTCTCATCATCTCTGTTCTAGACGATTTGCATTTCCTCCACTTCCCAACCGTCCCCTAGACAGGATGGGACATAGCCACCATAGGGTGCTCTTCGGATAAAGAGAAAGCCACCTGCTTCCTGTGCAGATGTGTTGACTAGGGCAGAGGTTACAGAAAAGCTAATGTCTGTGGGATCTGATGGAACCCCTTCTTACAATTCAGTTTCTCAAGTGCTCTGATAAACATTCTGTAGTTTAGACCTAAAGGCTCATCCCCGTCTCTGTTTGTGCTGTTTGCTCATGCTGTTCAAGCTATTACTTCCCTCACTGGTTTCTCTCTTACTTCATGGGCTCCTGTGTGAGGAGGGGAATGAACAAATTAAGCATCCCCTGCCCCAAGCCACTCTACAGAGACCCCAGAACTGCATCCTCCTGTGCAGGAAGAGATCATCCTCAGCTTGCACTTGGCATGTCATTTTTCCTGGGACCACACTGGAATAGACACTGGACTGGTTTTGATGCACCGTGAAAGAGGCTAAGATCCCAGGGAATTAATGGCCAAACCAAGCCACAGAGACTCTTCTCATGCTTGGCCAGGGTGTGAGGGAGATGGAGGTGGGGGTCTTTCTCTCCATCTCAAAGACCATTCCATGTGTCTGAGGAAAAAGCCCACTGCTTTTCAGATACGTAAGGATGCAATTTCATGCATGGCAGCTCAATAAAGCATATTTAATATATTCAAGTCTACAAATGTAAACCAGACCTGGCCCGAGTGTAGCTTCTAGAGGAGTTTACATCCCTCCAAGCCTCTGACATTTGTAACTGTTCACGTGCTAACCCAAACCATCCACGCATCCACCTTAGTAAAAGCATATTTTGGGATTTTTATGTGCTGGGACTGGACATCAAAGAATTGTTTTTATTATAGTGTGATTGCTAGCCAAGTCTGGCTTTGGAGCAGACTCCTCAGCAGCTCATGAGCTGGCCAGCAGTGGGGCTGGATAAAAAGGCAGGTAGGCTGTGTCCCCCAGTCTGGGCCAATGGCAAGATCTCTGCAGGATCTGAGAGCAGAAACTCCCTCCCCTTTGCCATCACAAGCTGCTCTGCCAACCAGCTGACCTGAGAGGTCTTAGATGTAACCTGTGAGTTGCCCGGCTATATGTGAATCTGTGAGGAAGAACCCAGCTCCCAGCCCAACACGTTCCATAGTGACTGTCAGCCTTGTCTGAGCTACACTGTCACTAGGTACATATACATAGTCGAGGAAATAAACAGGGGTTAGGGGTGAGACCAAAACATCTAGAAACACCAGAGCCGGTCTCCCTGAGAGTTCCAGCTGCTCCTCCCCTTTAGGCTTGTGACAAGACAAGATCAGAATATCTAAGCACCCCCAAATCTACGTGGTCCTCCGAACGCCTGCAGATTAGCTCCCATCTTCTCCCCTGGCTAATAGACACTACCTGGATATCACATGTATCCAGTGTCCTCACATAAAGTCTGTGCTTCAGGCATGAGGTTCACAGCACATTCTAAAGTCAGAACCCAACTCAGAATTAATGCATTCCTGTGAGCAAATGAGTGAAGACCTGGGTAGGAAAAGAGTTGGTTACATCAGGAGCAACACCTTCCCGAAAATGTGGGTGATGAAACAATGTTAAGAGGGAACTCACTCTTTCCACAGATGTTTGCAAAAGAGGAAATTGGCTTAAAGCAAAGCAAAACAAAACAAACAAAAATAAAACCAGTTTTAGTTTCACATAAGGAAAAACTTGACTGGAAAATAGAAATAAGAACTGGCCCTGAGGATGTGTTAGTACGTGGTAGGAGACACGTTGCATTCACAGCCTACTGCAGGAGTGACAGGGGCCTGCCAAGACATAGAGGTGGGGCTTCAGGGTGGGTGGTCTGCCCACAGCATCCTGATGAGCCCGTGCCCATGTTAGCAGCTGGTCTGCTGCCAGGCCAGAGTTTCAGAGGTCAAAAACTTAGGAAGAGGCTTGGCAAGGCTGAAAGGGAAGTCCTGTCATTCTTAGAACAGGCATAGCCAAGACCCCTCAACATTGCATTCCTTTCTATACCTGGCTGGTCCCAGGGGCCAGGGAAGTCTCCTTGGGCTACTAAGAGTGGGTTCAGCTTCCACATGTCACTTGCTCTGCTGCCAGAGCAAGTAGACAGATCCTGTTCGCAGTCTAATGGATGGTCAGGACACACACTGCACATTTACAGCATATGAGGCCTGTTGGTCGATCTGCTGGACATGACTCACTCCAGCATCCTAGTATCAGACAGAAGCTTGGGAGCAGGGCACCTGCAAGGAGGACCTAGAAATAGCCAGGTCCCATCTGACTGTCCTGGGGTCTGCTTTCAAGGAAGAGGGCCACCTGTGGTCCTCAGGAGAACAGCATGAAGAATCTGGGATACAGGTGGGCATGGGATGTGCCTCATGATTTAGAAGGTAAAGCCGAGGTGCAAACACTGGGAAGGCTCAGACACCTCTCTCTAGACAGACATGGACACACACATAGTGGGTGGTCTTGGTTGTATTATATAACTTTAGCAACAATGCTAAGGTTTCTTTTTTTTTTTTCTCACCCAAACTGTTTTCCCCTTCCCACCCCAACTTTGGCCAGGGAAGCAAGGCAGGCTTACTGCAGATCTTCACCTCTTCTTCCTCTCCTTTAAAGCCAATCCCTTGTCTCACCCCCAACTCTGTCGCCAACCACCTGCTGGGCTTCCCATTCCTCTCTTCCCAGTTCCAGTGGATGGTTCAGATGTCCTTCAACATCCCTCTCCACTCATCCTGCTGGCCCAGCCTCCAACTCCATCAGGCCTGTCCAAGAAGCAAGTAAGCCAGCCAAGCAGGTAGCGAGCTCCTGATCTTTACCCTCTCTCCTCTCCTCCATATCCAGTCCCTAGCCTCATCCTCAGCTCTGCAAGCAGACTACCCGTGTGGTCTCTCATTCATTCTCCGCCCCGATTCTCTAAGTTTAAATAGCCCAGGGACCCAGAGGAAACCCAAATATTACTGTTCTGCCAAAAGAACATAGCAAGAAAATGACTCCTGATGACATCCTGCTGCACTCATAGATCGGTGCCTCTTCCATCCATCAGAGAATCTTCTTCCTGCAGCAGATGGGAATAAATAGGGAGACCCACAGACAGACCTTATACAGAGCGAGAGACCTTGGGACACTCAATACTAAGTGGAATGTCTTCATCATACCCGTCCCCTCAGGGCACAGGGAACTCTAAATCCACTTGATCCATGCACATATTTACTCACAGAGAGTGAGGTATCGTGCCGAGGGCCTGCAATAGGTCTGAAGCTGATGGGGTCCCAGAGCTGAAAGGAGACTTAGACACATGCCCCCATCCCCAAACCAGAAAGTATCTCTAGTTGATAACCACTTGCAAATGAAAATGTAATTTCCTCCAAGGGAGTCTCCCTGGGAAAACAAACTTCATGCCTAGCAGTAGATGACCAATAGAAAACAAAACCAGTGGTGTCTTTGGAGGTTCCTTGTCTCATAGTGTCATTTCAGGGCTTTTTAAAAAAATTATCTTAATTTTTATTTTTATTTTATTTATATGTTTTTCTCTAATTACCCTACAGCTACTTTGGGTACATATTATGGTTTCCAGTTCAGTGTTTTTAGGATTCCTGGATATATGATGAAGAGGTCTCTGTATCTAGATCTATTTTTTGTGCCCTTTTTTGGGTTCTTTTCTTTCTGTTTGTTTTGTTTTATTCTAGTGTGTTAGTTTTTGTTTCATCATATTATATTATTATTTTATATTATTATCACCTAGAAGCCTGCGTGTTTTCTAATGAGAGAGAGAGAGAGAAAAGAGATGGATCCAGATGGGAAGGGGAGACATGGAATGATGGGAAGAGAAGAGGGAAGGGAAACCATAATTAGAATATATTATGTGAGAAAAAAATCTACTTTCAATAAAAGGAAAGAGAACTTTCCTCCATTGATACTGCTATGAAAGTCTTTCACACAGAAAGAAATGATGTGAAAAGAATGTGGAGAAGGGACAAGAATCCAACTGCAGCTGGTGAGGCTGTGGGCGGCCCACGTCTGGGAAGGGTTACAGGGTTGGTCGTGGGCCCTGCTGCTCATGAAAGCTGTGAGCACACACGCCTCTCCCCAGCACCTCAGGGCAGAGTTTGTCCTAGCTGGCTTACAGCTTTACAGAGTCAGACTGAGAAGTGCCGAACCCTTACCTCGTGTTGGGAGTACCTTGAGTTCTGGGTCCAAATCTGCACATTCTGAGGATATAGGAAAATCTTATTTTGTCCTAAAATATTATTTTATTTTATGTGGAGTATGGGTGTTTTGTATGCATGTATGTCTGTGCATGGTGTGCATGCCTCGTGCATGAGGAGGCCAGAAAAGGGCATCAGATACCCTAAAAATGGGGTTACAGACACTGTGAATCAATGTGTGGGTGCTGGGAATCAACCCCAAAGCTAGCGCTCTCAACTGCTGGGCCGTCTTTCCAGATCCAAGGCCAGCATTTTCTTGAGAAGTGTTGCTCACAGCCTTCAGGTCTATACAAATTGGGTGGAGTGTCATGGCTGCCCTAGGACTGAGCTCTGACAACCGGCCATGAGGCCTTGCCCAGGCAAACCAGATTGAAACTCTGGAAGATCTTTATTCCTGAGTTCTTTTTCCTTCACAAATCTCTCATTGTGCCCGCTCTTCAAACAAATATATTTTGTCATCACGTCACTACTAATTGAGAGACAGTGAAGTCATGCAGACTGCTACCAAGCGTACGGTTACTTCATCAAGCGGAGTTAATGAGTAGCAGCCTCGGTCTCTGTTCATCTTTGCCCTTAAAGGGATATTTCTGGCTGAGAATAAAATGAATCCCATTCCCAAACTCTTCTGAGAATATTAAGCCTAAAATCATAGTTTGGAACTTGAAAGCCACCAATCACAAGGTTAAAACAAAAGGTACATTTTGCAGTGTCAGAAGCAACTATTTCTGAATGGGACAGAGCCAGAACAACAGTGCCAGATGATGGTCTGTCAGAGACCAGGGAGGAGGGATCTAGCTCCTCAGACAGCTGCCCATAAAGAGACCATAGGTATGTTATGCTCAGGCCTCTCCCAGGCAGGCACGTTAAAAGAGGCAGGTGTGTGAGGTGTCTGTTATGAGTGCAATGCCTTAGGTCAGAACTCTAGGAAAGCCATTTCTTATCTAGTGTGCACCTTTCCCCCACCATTTCAAATGACTCGTGAGAAACGACAACAGAGTTTTCATTCCTCCCTCATCCATGGACTCGTGTGAGTAGTTTTATTTCCTTGTGTTTCATCCTTTGTCTTATGAAAAAGTTTTTACGCAGAATTTTAGATTCATAGAAACTAGAGTTAGTAATTATCAGAAAGTTCTTAAATAAAAGACTCGGAGTCAAGTTATTGATGTTGTCTGTTGGATGCCAGGAATTCCCAGACTTTTCACTGCTAGCAAGGAGTGGAGGAGAAGAAACCAAGTCCCCTAGCAGGCCAACGTCAGCCCCACTTAGGAACTGAGTCTCCAGCAATGTTGCCTTTAAAGATCTAGTTCCTTGGGAGGAGTCCACCATCACACACCCACCTTCCCAAATACGAATAGTGACCATCTTTTTCCCTGCTGACAGTAAATAGAAGCCTCATATCCATGGGCACCTGAAGATGACCAGAGAATCTTCTTCACATTGCAATGGAGTTTTGTCACAGTTTCAATCTCTGAGTGTGTGCATCTACTGACTCCACGTGGGCTTCTCGGTGAAAAGTAGTATGTACACGTCTTATACAGCGACAGGTTGAGGGATTAGCTCATCTGTCTGAGGTTTGCCACCTTTACCTTGTCTGTCTCACCTCACTCATCAAACCCTGACATCCCTGCTGGTCAGGACAGCAGACCAAGACATTAAACGTTAGTTTGAGGGCAATCTGGATTTTGCACCAACACCAAAATTCTAAACAGCAGGATCAGTGGTGAGTGGCCAGGCCCCAATTCCCTGTAATTTGCATTACAAAGAAATTACATGACATAAATGGAAATGTCTTTTCTCCTGTCTCTCTCTATTCCTCACAAGATGCCATGTTTAGAAATCCTGATACCTGCATGCCATCAGTCCTAGGGGACGCAGTCTTCCATAATTTAACACCTCATGCATTGGCGTGCATTTCTCAATGAGGTAATATAAACTTGCATTTCCAGGAATGGCTGGTTGTCACCAGATGTTTCACAGAAACAACGGGAGCTCTCCTGGAGCCTGGCTGAACAAGCCCAACCCTGAGGCATCCATGGCAGAGTGTACCAGGCACTCTGTAACTTTAATGTTCTTCTGAGAGCCATAGGGCAGACAAAGTCAGAAATCAGGGGCTGTGGGTGTGGTGAGGACCGCCTCTGAGGTGCATCGTTTCTCTGGACAGCAGGGCAGCAGCAACGGAAGAAGCTGGAGCAATCACAGTCTGACAGGATCACACAGGACAAGGACCTCTCAAATCCATAAGTTCCTTAACGTTGGTGTCCCTCAGGTTCACAAGGACATGGAGGTGGCAAGGTGATGAGAAAGGGTCCTCATGGAGGGGGCTGTGTGTAAGAGGAAAAGAGCCTTCCCTCACACCACCAGCAGAAAGGAAGCATATCGGAGCCCTCACCAGAGCTCTGTCAGCATCCAGTCTCTGTCCTGATCAGCAGACACCCTATTCTGAGCCCTGACCCTTGATCTTGTACCTTATCATCTGAGGAAACCTTGGAAGTCCCCACTCATTGGGCTCAGTCTTGCTTCCTTTGACTTCTCTAGAGCTGTGATGCAGTCTCATTCACACAGCCTCCCCAGACCCCCCTTCCTAGTGTTTCCTCCTCAGGTGCTGGAGTCTTTTGCTCTGTCAGAAAGGCCACACCTTGTCTCCTCACCCATGAAACAGCTGGTAGTCAAAGGCCATATCTTAGAGGACTATATTCTCTGTTCCTCAGCCAGCTGTTTATGACAGCTGTGTGTGTGTGTGTGTGTGTGTGTATTTAGACAGCTTCAACATGTAGCTACAATGAAGGAGTACTAAGACTTCTCTTAGACTTGAAGAACATGCCAGAGTGACTGTCTTCGTGGTCCTTGGAGCTCTATTTTTCACAGCTTAGAAACCATTTAGCATCTGCCTCTCTGTGACTCTACTGAGTCTGTCAAGCTCAGACGTGTGTGTGGCTGTGGCCATGTCTGCCTTGCACTGGGTCAGGTTCCACAGCCTATTATCAGAAATGGTGGTCTCACCACACCACAGCCTATCACTGTCGGCCTGCCTCTGGGGGCTGAGCAGTGCTCTGCTTGGGAATCCTGTTCATGAGGCTCATGCACTCTGAGGTGAAGGAAGATTGTGAGAGGCCTCCTGGGAGGCTTTGACTTCTATAAACACAGTAAACACTGCTTTGCTTGAAGGCAGCTGAACATGTGGGCAACGTGTCATGGTGGGATCTGTCTGGACAGGGTTTTCCAAACATCTTGGGGGTTGGGGAGAGCATCACCCAAAGAATGAATCGTAGCTGAAGGGTGGGTGTTTAGCAAGCCTGTCACCCTAGCTGTGCACAAGAACACGGCACCCTCTTTCATGTTTGGTTAAACAAGTTTTCATTCCTTTGATTTTCTTTTTAATATACACATACTTTGAGGGACACAGAACTATGTTACAGTTGAAACACAGAACAGTCTTTGATAGTGTGTCAAACACAATGCTCGCTCCTAACCTTGACCACACAGCGTTTCACAGTCCAGTCGATGAGCTCAAAGAGTTCGCTGAAAACCTCTAACTGCACTCCCATCCAGTGTGTGACAGGACCGCATAAACAGAGCACCAAACGGTGCACAAGATGCCCAAAAAGGGAGAGTGATGCTGGAGATACGCATCTGAGCAGAGAACAGAGCCCATTCTCACCAGGGAGCATCACATGGAACGTTGAGTGGGTCTCAGAAACCCACAGTCAGAGGAGGAGCCTGAACCCACTCCGAGGTCACTCTGCTCACTTCTAGCCAAGCTCACTGTCAGATTACAGTGCTAAGTCTTTTGATCTAGAAATTGAGGCTGATTAGCGTGTTTTTAAGTAGCTGTTTGAACATGTCAGTGGAGATGACTCTTCAGCTTGCCAATTTGCAACCTCTTTGCATTTGTCTGAGAGTACTTTCAAAAGTAGACTATTTTTCAAATGGAGTTGTGCTGGAAACTCTAATATGAAAACAGTTGATTTTCCATTTCCATCAAATGACTTTGTTGTTTTTGTAATATGAAGTTATTGTGATTCAGAAAACACTGATGCCGTCCTAATAGACATTTGACATTTGGATCTCAGGCAGGAGCTTCAGTGGCCACATTATATAGTGCAGGATCTAAACTTTTACTTATCAAGAAGCTTCTGATTTATTGAGAATAAGAAAGATAGTTGCAAATAGCTTTTACCTTTTAAAAGGATGTCCTCCAACCCAGGAACACTTTCAAATAACACCCCACTTGGGCTTCTTAAAAACAACAGCAGACATTGAGTGGAGCAAAGGGACTCTTGAGGAAGAGTAGGGGGAAGTTTAGAAGGACCCAGATGGGACAGGAACACCACAAGAAGACCAACAGAGACAACTAACCAGGGCCCTGGGAGTTCCTGTGGAGGCTGAAGCTCCAACCAAGGACCATGCATGGACTGGAGCTAGGCCCCCTACACAGATGTAACTGATTGACAGCAAGGTTGGTCCTCATATGGGTTTCCTAGTAAGGGGAATGGGAACTATCTCTGACAAGGACTCTGTCGCCTGCTTTTCAATTACTTTTCGGGGGGAGGGGGGCTACCTTGTCAAACCACAGGGATGCTGAGTCCTGATGCAACTTGATGTGCTGAGATGGGTGGGGATGGGAGGGGGAAATAGGGGAAACAGTGAGGGAGGGTAGGGCCTGGAGGAGAGGAGGAAGGAGGCTACAACTGGGATATAAATGAATAATAATAATAATAATAATAATAATAATAATAATAAAGCAACAGTAGATACTGATAGGACTCTAATCCAGTACAACCTAAGGAAACTCATAAAGCTAACACATTGATCTACCACATACCCTCTTTGTACCACTCCTTGGCATTTACACAAAGGACCCCCAAATCAACATTGTTGAGTATAGAAGAGGGAAATGTAGCAGCAGCTGTGTTTGTGAAGGAACTGGTGTCTCCTGCAGCACTACTTAGAAGAACAAAGTTATGGAACCAACCTAGGTGTCTGACAGCAAAGGAATGGATGAAGACAACATGGAATATCTTCAGTCATCGAGGAAGATGAAAAGATGTCACTCACAGGAAAACACGTGTAGTTGATATCATCTGATGTTACACAAATTAACCAACCTCATGGAGACAGAGATTGTATGTTTTCTCTCATATGTGGACACCTGGAGAGCCATTGTTTCACATTGTGAGAGGCAAGGTGGTATCGATCTCTCATGTCCCTCTTTCCACAGAAGCAGTCTCTCATCTGTGCCTGGCTGGACCTGCTCATGATGCCATGAGACCACAGGAGCCAGGGACACTGCCTAGATGACTAGGCAGTGATAGACTAACTGGTCATCTCTGTCATTTTTATTGGTACATAGATTATTTATTTAAGTTATAATTTATCCTTCTCAGGTCTCTGATTACCTTGATGGCTATGCTAAGTTAATGGTAGCTTTTCAGCTAGAGAGCAGACAATTAGAACTACTGTCAGCTCATTGGGCAGTTCATTAGCTAGTTAGAACTACTAGGTACTAGATCTCTTATTTAGAAAAAAACAAAACAAAACAGATTTGCCTTGATCACAGGCTTCATGTCAGTTGCCTGTGTCTTAAGATATATAGCTGGATAAAAAATAAAAAGGAGCTGGATAAATGGAGCTTATATAGGGTTTGAGGATATAAGAGTTTAGGTTGTAAAAATCTAGAGAATGTTATTTGGTCTGAGTGTTTCAGGTTTGGTAAATGAAAAAAAAAGATTAGAGAGTCTAAATAAATATTTTTAAAATATATAAATATAATTTCTACTTACTTTGTTAACAAAGTCTGAGCATCCAGGGTCTAGTAGTAAATTCATGAGTTTCAGGCAATCAAAGGTCATGAGACCTAAATCTGGCATAGCTCAAACAGATCCCAGAGTAGTTGTTCCTGATTTGGGGATTCCTCACTTCCCATTTAATATATAAATCTTAACTTTTGTCTCTAGTCTAAATTTGTTTCAGATTTTCACCTGGTTGACTTTATCCCCACATCAGCCATGGACTGTGAGCTAAAATTTGGACTTGCTAAAAGCTCACAAGATCGCTCCCCATGTCTTCAATCGGATCAACTAACCAGATGCTTGAGACTGCCCCACTGTCCAGCCTTTGACTAGCATTTCAGCCTCCCTAGCCTCTGATGCCAATGGTCCAATTATCAGCACTGAAAAAGCTCCAGAAGATGGACCTTCGGCCCAAATCTCACCTTACAGGCTGAAATGCTAGATCAAGGGCGTGGGGGGGAGACCCCAAGGAAAACCTTCACCCCACAGCTGTTTCATGATTGAAGCAGTTACTAGAAGAAGGGGTGGGGGGAATGTAAGGGTAGGAAATTTTAACTTGGCCCTAAATGCCCTTCTTTGTTCCTGGACTGGAAAGTGCAAACAGTCCCTAACCATCCCCTAGTCACCACACCTGGGCACAGCCAATCACTGACTGCCCCATTAAAAAAATCCCTTACCCCTAGACCCCCTCCTGTTTTGCGGTTTTTGCCTTTATAAACTCTGTGATTCTGCAGCTCAGGGCTCTGTACCACCCCCTTGCATGGGAGCTGTGTACAGAGCTCCAGTAGGCCAGCTACTATTAAACACCTCTTGCTGTTTGCAACAAGCCTTGTCTTTGTGGGTTATTGGCGTCTGGCATCTATCCTGAGGAATGGAGGGTCTCCCCACCTCCAGAGTCCAACAATTCATTTATATTCTGAATTTCATTATTGAATGATCAAATATTTGAGGTTTTTAAAACCAGGTTAGTAACTTCTAATGTAATTATTTAATTGTTGGAGTTATATTTTTAATTACTTCAGCTTTTCAAATTACTACAGCCTGTTTAATGGCAAGAAATAGCGTTGTGAATGTTCATGTTCAACTGAAAAAAAAATATGTTCTCTGCATTTGGGTCTAATGTTCCTGAAATAGGAAACAAGTTAGTCTGTGCTATTTCTTCAATCTGATATGTCTTCACTAGTATTTGAATGATTTTTAAATAGTACTGAGTTCCTGATATTACAAGGACTTTTGCTTCATCTGGTCACTTTTCAAACATACTATAGAATAGTTACCAATCCCTTGAGCATTATATTATGAACAATATATATGAATATCAAAGATCTCAATCTGCTATATAAAATAAGAATGATATGTGTGTATGCTGATATGTGGATGACACAAATATATTGTTCACACGACACGACACTCAACATATATTGAGTAACACAGATCACATAACACGTTACATGCTGTGGGTGCATATGGCCTGTGTTTATCCTCCACGTCATGTGCTGGTACTGGGAGGTGGTGAACCCTCTACATGGGGGGTGGGGCTTTAGCAGGGAGTAATGCTGCCAGTGAGTACAAAGTCCTTAGAATGATTTAGTGTTCTTCAGTGACCCTGCAAATGCAGGCTTCTTTAAAAGGAGCTATAATCCCTCACCTTTTACTTGGTACTTGTCTCCTCACACTAGGCTTTTGTGCTTGCTTATGCCATGATGTTCTCCACAATGGGCTAGAATCCACATGATGGAGGCTTAACCAAAATCAGCACATACTTAGCTAGAGAAAAAAAAAACAAAACAGAGGAATCTCCTTATATTAATACATTAGATATTCAGATAAGATGGACAAATTCTTGGAGTCACAAATTACTAAAAATGACACAGAAAATAGAAACATTTAACCATTTCTATGTCAAAAAAGTGAAGTATTGAAAAGGCCGTCTACTGTAGAAGGTGAACTTGTTTAGAGTGGTTTTCATGTGTGAACATCTCCAAAGACATGGAGAAAAAGCAACCCCATCTACCCACAAAACTGCCAGAAACTACAGGAGGAGGGAAGGGTTCCTGGCTCTGCGGGGACAATGTTCCCCTGACACCAAAACAGATTCTTAAAAATTGCTTTAAAGGAACACCGGAGACTGACATCTGTTGGCACTACTTTTTAACTTCATTTTATTTACATTTCTTAATGCCTCTTCCTCCCTTCTCCACCCCAACCCCTTTCAATACCCATCACCAGGTAAGAGCAAAGGTTAGTGAGGAAGAGGGAGTGTAGTTCTTTTTAACTACTTCCTGCTAGTTAGAATTGTTGGGTTCCTTGGGCAAGTCCAATCTTTATTTCAGGGTATCTCCAACTTCTTTTTCTTGTCAAACTGCAACAACAGCAAACAGGAGCAGTAGGGGGTGCAGCACCCTTCTTTCTTTCAGCCCCCTTTCTCTCTCTGAGCTCTGCCCTTTATTCCCTCTCCAGGGTCCTCAGAATTAAACTATCTGCAGCTGGCAAAGAGCCCCTCTCAGAGCCCACAAGAGGTAAACAGCTTGCTGCTGTGGACCATCTGAAACAGCCCCATAACCTATACCCAGGATCAAAACAAAAACACATTTACGTAACATAACAGAGTCCTTAAAGACACCAAAACTTTCCACTACTGCCATCCTTGTTGTCCACAGTGTTCAAGAATTTGCACTAGGAGACTGAACTCGACAACATGTGAAGATTAGGCTGTGCTGAGAGAAGCTATGCACTGTTGGTAATATTAATCAACGTGACATGTCATATTAACAGAAGACAAAATTATGTTCTGTGATGGCTGATGTTGCTTGTCAGCTTGACAGATTCTAGAATCAGCTGGGAGACAAATCTCTGAGCTCGTCTGTAAGGGAGATGCTAGGCTGACTAGACGAAGATGAGGAGATTTTAGTTTGGGGTAACCGACACTAGAATATCCAAGAATATCCACTCTCACTATGGAGGCCCAGCTCAAGTCCTGGACTGAATAAAAAGGAAACAACAAGCTGAGTGCCAATGTTCGCCTCTGCTTCCTCACTGCCTTGGGGATTCTGTTGTCATGCTTTCCCTAGCATGTCAGACTGTAACCTCAAACTGGGAGCCAAAATAACCCTTCCTTAACTTGTTTTTGTTGGGCATTTTGTCACAGGGTAAATAAGTAGCTAATACATACTAATACCTAGAACAGGCACAGCATCAAGTACAAAACAAGCACTGGACACAACCTGCCACAATGGCCAGTGTGAACCCTCCACAAGCAGTTAGGTTAGGTCCTCAGTGGGATTCCGTGTCACAGTGACTGAACCACCAACCAAAGAGCGTGCATGGACTGGACCTAGACCCCCCGACACAGATGTAGCAGATGTGCAGTATGGTCAACAAGTGGGTCCCTATCAATGGGAGGAGGGGCTGTCTCTGACTCTGTTCCCTGCCACTAGATCCCTTATCCCTAGCTGGACTGCCTTGTCAGGCCCCAGTAGGAGAGGATGCTTAGATCTGCTGTGATTTGAGGTGCCTCAGTGGGTTGATACCCTTTGGGGACCTCCTCTTCTTTGAGAAAAAGGAGAGTATGGAACAGGAGGAGAGGGTGTGAGGGTGTGGCTGAGAGGAGAGGAGGAAGGGGGCTGGGAATAGGCTGTAAAGAGACTAAGTAAATAAATAGAATAAACAAACAAACAAACAAATAAGTCATGCCATAGAGGTCATAGAAACAAACCTGCCCTCCAAAGTAAGGTTCTCCAGTAAGAACTATAAAACATGCTGAAAGAGACCCAGGCACATCTCATTAATAACTGTGCTCTGTGCTCTTGCTTGCAAAGGTCAGTGTTTTTAAGATGGAAATTTGTAAGAAATTGGTTGGTAGATACAATTTGGTGTCTGTACATGTGCCAGCAAACTTTTCACAGTGAGTGACAGACCAATTTGAAAATTTCCATGAAAACACACAGGCTCAAAATAGTCCATAGAATCTTTAAAAAATAAAGATGGGGAAATTTTGCTTCTTACTTTGAAAACTTATTTTAAAAATTGACTTAAAAGATAAAATATCCATTTGAGGTAGGTACAAAGTGTAGCATTGTCTCTTGTCCACCCAAATGACCTTCCGAGAATAACAAAATCTTGATGGTTTTAGAAAAGGCAAAGTAGGGTTGAAAACAGAGGTGGAATTCCAAAGCCATGGCAGAGTCCTGGCTGGGCCTTTGCTAAACAGAAATCAAAATGTCCAGAAGCAAATAGAAAGTGTTTAGTCTGTTTCAAACAAATGTGCATCATTAGAGCAGTTATATGTGTTTCCCACAAAGTTAGGAAAAAGTAGTGACCCAACCACGCAGTATGAAGCTCAGATTTGAAAGCACAGGCTCCCACATGTCTCAGATATATGAACCAGAGCAGAGCATGAGTGGTATCCTAAGACCTGGAAAGTCTCCTAGGAACACACTCAAACTCCTACACGTGCATGTTGTGAGAGCTGCAACAGTTCATCGTGGCAAGTTCCAAACTGAAATCTACCCATATTCAGCAACAGGTAGAGTTGTTTTAAAACCTGGTTCATTTGTACAATGGAAATGAAAAAAAAAAAATCAGCGGAGTGCGTTGGTATGCATAAATCTCACTATGCTGAGACACAACAAAGCCACAAAGTAATGCAGTATGATTCCATTTTGCGATACAAGTAAACTTGACTCTCTGTCTTTTGAGGGATGTGTGCTGTCATAGAATGCCATCGTCCTCCAGGCAACATGTGGGTGCTGCTGCTCTCTTGAACTTTCAGTAGCTGTGGTTACCTCAAGAAGACCATTAAGACTGAGCCCATGAAGTTGCGTGTTGAGGGAAGATCATGATAGGCAGACAATCGATTCATTCATGGTTGACAGGGGGAGACAGCCCTCCAGCAGGGAGACCACTTCTAAGCTGCCCATATTTCTGTAGGAATTGTCTCACCCACGTACCTGTACATAGCCTTAACTAAACTCCTTGGTTCACCAAGCCAGATCAGAATGAGGTTGTTCATATCACCTGCAATTTGTGTGTTGTCTGGGGGTACTGGGTAATTTGTCTCCCAAAGAAAAATTCATACACTATATACATAGTAAGCTACAAAAAAAGTGAGGGGGCTGTTGTGCCAGTGGTGGTGGTGGGGCGTTAGGCACATGGCTGATTTAAAAAATGTAAATGATGCATGTCTTAAGCCGGAGTGGTATCATGCATTCTGGTGTATCAACATTCCTTGAACCGTACACATATTTTCTATGAATTTCTATTACTCATATTTTACAGTACAATACAGAAAATACAAATGTGTCCACAAGGAGACATGGACACTAATGTTCACTGTGGCAATATATATAATAATGATAGTGAAGATAATAATAACAACAATAATAAAAGGAAAGAACTGAGGTGTTCCACATAAGAGCAGATACACGACCGTGGTTTATCCACCATGGAGTACTCTTGGGTAGCAAGAAAAAACAAGCAGCTCACTCCAACGGGGCGTGTCTAAAACAGTCTGATGAGGGGGAGGCTGGTTCAAGGCGGGGAAAGAGGCTAAAATTGGACAGTGGATTGGGTTGTACAACTCTGTGCATTTATTTTTAAAAGTCACTGAGTTGGTTCCACCACCCACTTTACTAAACCAGCATAATTCCCAACTACATTCTAAATATTTATCTTTATACCCACAGATAAGTATAGCCCTCGCCCCTCATAAAAGAAACTTCTCTCTACAACAGATGGAGACCATTACAGAAAACCACAACCAATCAAACTGCGGAGAATGAGTGACCATGTGGTACCCAGCCCCATGTGACACACAGCACAACTTCTGCACCTAAGGCTCAGGGAACATCACGGACTAGAGGCAGAAAGATTGTAAAGGACAGAAGTTTGCTGTCGTATTTCACCTCTTAGAAATGACAGAGAAGCTAAGACCATGAACTCTCATCAACATGGCTGCCTAAACAAGGCCTACAATACCACCAAGAGACACACTAGCAAGAAATGGGGGAATTTCACTGGGACCCCACCTGAAACAGAGACCTAGAGGCAATGAAAAGCTACAGAGAATGGGAGAAATAATCTTCCTCAATTGGTTCTTCAATACCAAGTGGTCAGCCCCCAAATCATATACATGCAAGTGATGTTATATGAATTGAGCAGGTTGTACTTATATATTTTGGAATATACAATACATATTATTTTATTATATTATAATGTAATAAATGTATATATATATATACTTTATGGTTTATATATGTATATATATATATATATATACATTTATATATTCCTAAATTGAGAAAGACCAACAACAAGCAAAGACACATAGGCCCTGAATTTTGAGAGAGGGTAAGTGGGGTACATGGGAAGAGATATAGGGAGGAAATTATAAAGTTATATTTTAACTTTAGAAGTATTACTAACTTGGGCTGGTGAGATGGCCCAGTAGTCAGTGCGCTTGTCGCTATTGCTACTGGGGTTTGGTTTCCAGCACCACTCAGCTGGCCAGCAGTGCAAGGGTCCAGTAACTGGTCCCCTTGACCCCCTCACACTCTCTCCATGGAGACTGGTATCACATCTGGTCATAGAAAGAGCAGGGGGAGGAGCCACGCCTGTTGGTGATCTGAGGAAGTACGATCTGACCTAAGCATATGGTACTCCTTTTGCCCTTGTTGCTGGCTCTGAAGCTCGGAACGCCCTGACAACATGGAAGGTTACACCAGCCCGCCCCGCTGCCGTCCTCCCTGTGGCCACGCTGCTCTGAAAACTTCAGTCTTTGGCCTCATTTTGGCCATGTGCAGCAGGCACCAGTTCAGTCGCTGGACCTCACCAGTGTAGGCCACACAGACAGGAGAGCTGTCCATGAGGTTGGTTAGCTGCATCGGTGAGGTGGCAACTCTGGGAAGACCACTCACCATGACACCTGCAATGGCTGGTGAGGGAGAGAGCATACATGGCTAACTCTGAACAAGAGTACAAGGAACCATGGGGACCCAGGGATGGTGAGCCAGACCTGCCCAGAGGACCTTCTTGGTCTACTTCTTCAGTGACAGAAGACTGACAGACACAGAGGACGACACAGGCATTTCTTCCTGATTGCAGACTGATGCTTGGTACATGTGTTCCTCCTGGAAAGACTTCCTGCTTAAAGTGGAGACAAGCACCCTCTCCTTCTACTGGTTCCTTCTTTCACTGATGAAAACCATGCAGCAGCCCTGCGTGAGCAAAGGCGCGATGACATTTAACTTTGCACCACCAGAAACACTTTAAGAGATTTAAGAGATGCTTATCTCAGTTCAACCACAGGGAATGTTTGGTCCCATGAAAGCAAACAGCCTCTGGCAGCGGGTTTTCTTCCCCTCCCTGTAGGATCTTCCAGAGGACCTCCAGAGCTGCTACAGGGCCTTAACACCCCAGCGTGCCCTGACTCTGGTGTTCTTTGTTTTATTAACATTTTAAGTGTTTAGTAATGTCAGTAGAAAGCTATGATGACAAGTTCCTGGCAGCTCTCGTGTCTGGAGACAGTGAGGACAGCGGGTCTGTACACAGGTGTGCCAGAGGTCACACCGTCACCCTCATAAGTCTAGCAAAGAGCCATTGGCCTTCAGGTCAGAGAGGTGTGGGAACTGTCTCCAGCATGCTAGGCTCTTACAAGTGCCTGGCAATGATTTCTGAGAGGAGTATAAAGACTGAGCCCCAGCTCTGGGCTGTGCCAACACACTTGAGAAGGCACAGCTCAGAGCTCAGAGGCCCTTCCTTTTTTTTTATGTTGTAGCTGAAAATGAGCTCTTAAGACCACTTACCACCATAGTGATTTATGCAGCTGAATAAACACTGCATTTAAAAAGAAAATTTTTAAACCATAAAGTATGACATATTTAATGGGGATGGGGTGATGTGATAGGATCACCAAGCTTCGTAAAACTTTAAATAAAATTAACACACATCACTTTTAATACACCCATGTCAAGGCATCTTAAAATCGCAAGAAATAAACACATACGGTCTCAGCCCCTTTTAAAGCCACGCTAACATGTGGCTCCTTATCTCCGTTTATCAGATGCTTTTTATAGCCTGGGTGGATGATGGAGATCCTGTTTCAGGGCTGCTAACAGCCTCCTTTGATGTTCTAATCCTGGGAGGTCAGAGGAGGACCCTCCACAAGCCTCCTGGCTCTGGGGCTAGCTGGCGCTTGGCTCTTCTGCCTGCTCTCTGCAAGCTCTTTCATCCTTTCACCTTCAACCTGTTCCTGCCTTTGAATCCTAAGACTCTGACATTAGTCTGGCCTGTCTCATTCCTATTGTGCTCAGGAACATTCCTCCAAACTAGCAGCTCTTTATTTGGCTCACTGCAAGACTTGGGGCAGACCAGCAAAACTACCTCCTTACCTCAGCTGCGTTTGACTTCCACACGCTACCCTGCTGAGCCCTTCTCCCTGCTCCACCCCACAACTTTCACCTTGTTTCTGGCATCACTTTAATCCTATTTCTTGACTCCACCACCAGCAAAGGAGGCTATGAAAAGACTGCCATGGTTTCCAATGGACTTTTCTTAGGATCATGGAGGGACCCTTTTTTGTTCATACTATCATCTCCCTGTTTAATAGCTTGTTTTGTCTTTGAGAGAGGGTCTCAACTCAGACTGAGGGTCTTCGCTCAGACTGGCTTGGAACACACTAACCCAGGCTTATCTCGCACCATCTTCTGGTATCAACTTCTTTAGTGCTGGGATTACAGGCACATGTCACCCCCGCAACCCAGATTCAGCCATTGATGGCTTTTTGAAGTCTAAGTTGTACAGCATAACTGTCATTGGTCTTAAATGTTCAATGATTTTATTTTTAGATTTTTTTAGTTTATGTATGTATTTCACCTGCATCTACATCTGTGCATTACCGAATGTCTGATGCCCAGAGTTCAAAAGATGTCAGATCCCTTGAAAGTGAGGCTCATGTCAAAGGCTGAGGGGGTCATAGTACAGACATGAGCTCTCTTACAGGGCCCAAGGCTAGATGTCCAAAAATGTGGTCAGCAGACCAGAGTCTACTCCTTGACTTGCTTGTGGCAGCTCCTTGGTGTGTGCTCACACAGCCTCTCCTGGGTGTGCATCTTCCCGTGTCTCTGTTGGGCCTCCTCTTTCAATGTGAATACCTGTGAAACTGGACAGAAGCAACTCTCAGCCACCTCATTCAACCAGCTCGTCTCCAAAGGCCTTAATGCAGCAGCTGCTGTTGTTTTTCAATCAGGATTGCAACATGTGCATCTGGGGGGGGGCACAGTTCAGGCCATGACACCCTCTAACTGACAGCCACGGAGAGAAACATTGGGTTATCAATAAATAACCTGAAGCCTGCTCCTCTGAAAGCTTCAGGATGGGAGCTCTCAGGCTCCCATGTTGTCCACGCATGTTGCCTGTGGAGTCATCTGTTCTCATGTGCGCTCCGATGGGAATTCTGTGCACACTCTGCGCCAGCCTGTCTTCAGCTTGTTTTATAGGAACAATTCACTTATTACAGACTCTTACCCATGCCGCTACCTCGTGTGCCATATTCGTGGCACTCTTTATGATGTCTTTTGGTGAACAGAAGTTATTAATTTCATTGTAGTTGAGTGGTTTTTATGTCCTGTTTCGTAAATCATTCCCTCCCCTGAGGCTACAAATATAAATTTGAGTTATGTCCTGACAGCATCCCTAACTGCTTTGTTTCGCTTATTGTGCGTAGTGATAGTGTGGGTTGGAGTCTGCTTTACTGTTCCCTGAGGTCAGCCATTTGTCTCAGCAACTGTGGAATTGTCCCTTCTCCACTGATCTACAAAAAAATTATATTCCCCAGAGTTTCTGGGTCTGTTTCTGAAACTTTCTGTAGCTCAGGAATTAGCCTTCTTGGTGATGTCATGGTTTCTCTGTAGAAGTTTTATGAACCTTCTGTGTATTAATTCTTAGGTGTTCCTTTGGGTTTTTTGTCTTTGAGGTAAAGTTGTGTCCTGACCATACAATAGCACATGGTATACAAGGCTGCATTCACAGTTCTTTGTGATTTTTTTTCTGTTTTTTACTTGTTAGCTGAAATTGTTTTGTATGTGGCGTTGGCATTTTACAATAGTTTCAAATCTTATGTTCAGTCCCTATTTATATGCTTAGAAAAAGCTTGTTCCTCTGGTTAAGATCTCTTAGGCAACAAGTAACATGAGGCCAGCCATGCAGATCTTATAGGAAGCATCCTCCAGGATGCTTCTCCTGGGCCATATCCTCAACAGTTCCTCATGAAGGAAACATACTGAAGCCATTTGAGATGTGTGTGTATCAACGCTTTAAAATTGTTTTTTTCTTTGGAGTTGCATGAAATATACTGTCTAAACCTAGGTATATCTAAAACAAAATAGGTCCAATTATTATACATATTTAATGAATTTAGTGTGCATGTTAACTTGCTGTGTTTCATAGCCTGTGGAATCCCACAGCTCTGAAGGGAAGGACTTTGGTGAAAGGAGCCAAGGGTGTAAACTGCAGACTTAGCTAAAATGCCTGTGTCCCTGGGGGTTCATTTCAAAGCCAAAGGCTAGAGACTTGAGGTGCAGTGCCCCAGGACAAGAGAACAAGGGGACCCTGGTTCTAGAACAAACAAGTGAGAACCCACCCGTCCTCTGCTCTCCTGGTCCATTAGAACCTGGCTAGTGACGGGGCTGACCACAAGGAGGGTGAGCGAGTCTTCACCCTGTCCACTAACTCACACGAAGCTGTCTTGAGAGCACTATCACAGACACACCCATTGGCCAGGAAGCTAAGAGAGAAAGGACAGCAAGCAAGTGTAGCCATACCTCTTCACAGGTGTTCCCTAATACCTTTCCCCCCTTCTGCTGGGATCTACATCGTAAGCCTTCAACATTTCTGCCTCTGGAGACATTTCAAAACTATTGAAATGTGGAGAGGCTTTTAAAGAGAGCCCCAATCTCAAGAGTCAATGTAAGAACAGACAAATTGAAAACAGGTGACAAATTAAGTTGTTTTCTTCCACGATAGTATCATAGTTATTGAATCTAATTTAACAGCAGAAAAAAAGTTTGTCTGTTAACATGTATATGTATACACAGGCATATATAGTACACACATATATGTACATATGTTCTTGTATAAAATATAGGTCAGTGTGCAGTGATTCTTTTATCTAAATTCGTCATCCCTCTCAGGATTCCTTTCTCCTGGATTATGTGATGGTGGTTGTGTATATATTCACTCCTAGTTATTTATGTTTTTCACATTCTGTTAAATTGGGAAGAAGTTAGAAAAGACAGTAAAGATAAGTTAAAAGGATACTGTGAAATCAATGTAAGAAAAGAAAAGTAGCTGTGATATATTCAAATATATATGTTTTAAAATTTTTTAAGTAGGTTTCTAATTCTGGTGTCTGGCATTAGAGAAAACATTTGAGAATAATGTTACAATCTTCATAGAACTGAAAAATCAGGGTTTGTCAATGCAGGCTTGCAAACTCTACAAGAAGCCTACTGCTCACAAGGAGTTAATCACCCATCACATGTCTGTCTTTGGCTTTTTTGCTAGATGTTAAATTAAGGATGAAGGAAGAGCGGTTTAGCTTAATTGCTCTTAGTTAATTAAGATCGCTTGACAATTTATGATCAAGTAAATTGAGTAAAGAAAAATAAATACAAGCCACAGAAACCGTAATGTAAGCTAGAATGGTGAGCGGCATTTCAAATTTTTCATGTTATTGAACTAACATGAATATTAAAGCAAACTCCCATACCACAAAGCTTATCGGGCACTATGACTGTGGCCTGATTAGAAACCCCCATTGGAAGCTGGGTTCCATCCGTGTTCTCTGAAGGTCAGCCTTCCAGGGGCTCCAGACCTCACAACACAGAAACACAGTAACCAAAGGCAAGCCCTCTGAACACTCAAGATGGTACAGTTCCACCAGCGATTGCTCCAGGCATATCAGACTCTCAACTGGAGCCACACAGAGTCAGCTCATAGTGAGCAGACAGCTCAGCTCCCAGAGTTCTGGACTTGCAGAAATTGAAAGAATCAAAGTAGAAGTTGTATGAGATTGTTAGAGCCTCTTCATCAGACAAAGGTGAAAAACGACCAAAAACACACAGCAAAAGTTACCCCACAATGCCAGACCAGGCACTGAGTGTCAGCCCACGCGTCTTCTTAAAAATATGGCATGGCTTATTTTAATGACTTAAACTTAAAGAGCATTAGAGAGGGGCTGGGGAGAGGTTCAACCATGAAGAGCATGTTCTGCTCTTCCAGGAAATCCTGGTCCAGCAAATAGGGACTCTCTCAGACTCACACCAGGCAAGTTCTCAGCATCTTCACAGCCATACCTGCTCCCCTTAGCGGTGCCTGAGGTGCGGAATCAAGTTTCCAGGGCACAAAAGTTTCCATTTTACTCCCACAAGAACACAGTTTTGTCTACTACCAGTTTACTAAAGAAAGAAAAAAAATGGGAAGGGTCTGCTCATCCATAGCTTCAGTGGAGATGCTGGATATGAAAGCTTAGAAATTTTGAATGAGACCTGCAGCCAAAACCTTGCTGTTATTTTTAAGTCCAATGTTTACTTTGTGAAAACAGAAGATAAAAATGTCAAGGCAAGTCCATTTTCCTACACAGGAAAATGTACAGCTAAAGGATAATTTGCTTATGTCCTGCTGTTTCATTATTTTCACAGCAAATATAATAGTAAAAAGTGCTATTTTTAAAAAAGAATGTTTTTAGCTAAACTGAGGGAATAAAGGCAGAGAGGGAAGAAAGAGCGAACATCTTAAACTAGGAAACAGAAGAATTATATTTAATAGGCTTTAAAATATTTCAAAATTTCATATTAAATTAGAAGGCTCATGCCCAGAGTCACAATTAGGATGGTAATTCCATGGGTATACAATTGATTCTAGAAGATCATCTTTAATTTATTTGAAGTTTCAAAACTGTCAGTAACAATGTCTAATACAATTTATTTTAAAAAATGATCTTCTCTGGCTGGAACCGTGCAAAGAGCTTTCTATGTCTCCACTTGTACTCGGTGTTTTTAAGAGGCTCTTATTGCCACATTGTCACCCAAAGAAAGAAAGGATTCGTTACCCAGAGGGAAGCGTCTGGGTTCGGTTCAGGCACCTACATTTATGAGGAGCTGATCGGAGTAAATGCTCTCTCATGATCATGTAGGGAGTGTTGTAGTCACATGGGTAAACTTCCTCTGGCTGTATGGGCCTAAAGTTCCACAAGACAGAAAAGTAATGGCAGCTGCCCTAAGTGATGAAGTTTCCTAGGCCACAAGTGTCAGCTCCTTGGGTCCAAACGGTACCTCTGCTAGTGACACCCATCCTTCCTCTCCATCGGCAGCCAACACTGTCAAGATGTGCACACAACACAGAAATTCACTTAGAGCCAGATTTTGATGAGTTCTGAAAACACAAGCTGATATGTAAGGACCTCTGTCAAGACAGAGTAAAATGTCATTGCCTCAGAAACAAATATCTTAGGTTTAGGAGTGTAGCATAACCTATGTCACGTCCTGGGTTGAATCTCCAGCCCCGCCACAGTAAATAGATTTAGAAAGCTTCTCATGTCCCTTCCCCATCCATCCCTGCTGAGACGTTAGTGAGCTTCCTGCAGGACCCTGTCGCATTAAGGACACTGCGGGATCTGCTTTGCTGCTTCGACTGAGACATTTCTCTGGCCTGTTCTAGGATCGACACCTGTGCTGTGCTTTGATGGAATGTAGTGCCACGTGGTACACACACTGTTGCAGCATGTTCGCCGGACGGTAGATGGACTCGCCTCGGTTCCAGCCAGGAACCATTTATGCACAGCTTCTTATGGATGCCGGGGCAGTTTCTAATGCGTAGCCATCTAGAACTATAACCTGCCGGATCACACCTTAGTTTCCACAACCCACCTCCCATAGGCTCAGAATGCATGCTTTCAGAGCCGGCTGACACAAAGCCTTCTTTATAACGAAATGGCAAGTGCCTTGAGGGATTGACTGAATCCTTGTATTCAGAGAATGCTGGCAACACAGTGCAGGACAGGTTGGCTTTTCACCCGGGGGACCTGCAGATTACCAGAGCTGCAGCTCACGAGGCCAGTGTTGAAGCTCGGTCCAGCTTCCATTAAATGGGGGGGGGGGTCATTTTTATGCACTCCTAAGTCAGGGCCACATGCATTTAAGGTTGTAAGAGGCTGCCGAGAGAATTCCTCAAGCACTTTTAGAATTTGCAGCGGCATTTCCGGCTGTCTGTTATAACCTCCGTGGTGTGGCTGCGTGGCTGTGTCGGTCCCTGTGTCCATCAGTTGGCCATGGTGTGGCTCCGTGTGAGCTAGTTTCATTTTCCTGGGGAAGTTCACAGTGGACTGAGGCTTCCTGTTGTTTATCTTCCATGCGCCTTTCTTCTCCCATTAAACACTCTCCTAAATTTTGTCTGGGTGGCTGTTCTGTCATCTTATTTAAAACCTCCAATTATTTATTGCTTGCTCATTGTATAGGTGTGGTATGAGATAGCTTAAACTGGGGAGCAAGGGCTTTTGTTGTCTCAAAGAAAGGCACTGCTTAAGACCGTGCATTCCCACGCAGTTAGTGGCCACTGAGGGAGGGACAGGGAAAGGGTTAGAGCAGACATGCACAGACTAGGACTTGGGGGTGGGGTGGGGGGAAGGCACACAGGCCTGGAAGAAGAGTTAGAAGCATCAAGCCTGTGCCTTCCTGTTTCCCAAGTGTTAATGTATCCAACATTTTTCTTTAAAAGAATATCTTTTGAACTGTAATTTATTTAAAAAAATAATAAAAAAATTTTTAAAGAGTATCTTTTGGAGTTAGTGTAATCAATACATGTGAAAACACTGGGCGGAGTGTCTGGTGGTGTTTTCACCAAAGTGGTCATGGCTACTCTGAGTGTGCACTTAAGCACAGGAGTGGAACAAAGTCAAGATCAAGGCCCTTCCCTCTCAACGATGTCATCATTTCACAGCTGGAGCTGATTGAGATTCGAGCGTTAGGCAGTAAGCGGAGCCTGGTCATTCGAGCTCACAGGCTCCTTAAGGCAACTGACTCGGGAAGAGAAGATGATGTGGGGAGGACTAAGCTGCAAAGCCGTTTTATTCACCATATTCATAAATTCTAAGATACTTATGCGACATGTTTGTGCCTTCACCTAATATTTTATACATGCCAAGAAGACAACAAATTGAATTATGTTTTTCATTACAAAATAAAAGGAAAGATTTAAAATATGCTCCATCTAGAAATGTCCATCTTGTCGGCATTAAGCTAATCCCCCCGCAAAGCACTCATGGTCTTTGCTCTCTTGGTTTCTTATTGTTAATTTACGGAGGGTTTTAGGGCATGCTTTGTGCTTCGCACACTAACAACTAAACCAGAAGGGTGGAGTGTAAGCTGCAATTTTCTTTAACGCAGCAATAATGAAGCCTAAAACAAAACAAGACAGAATGAACAGGCATTAAACCCTGAGAACTTCATGGAATTAAATGATGGATGATAAGAATTATTCCTTAGGTTAGATGAGAGAGCCACATTTTAACTCTAATATTTAAACACACTCACACATGAGCACACACACATACACAGAAACACACAGACTTACTCACAGAGACACACACACACAGAGAAAGAAGCACATAGAGACACACACAGATAGACACACAGAGGGACACATACTGAGACACATATACATGAAGAGAAGGAGACACACACACGCACTCGTGCACACATGCTTTCATTAATTAGAGACGCACTTGTGCATAAGTCTAGGATGAAAAGTCACCCTGAATCACTGAGAAAGGACCCAACTAAACAGAGCAGCCTGCAGATGGCTCAGCCAAGGGCACTCATTGCTCTTCAATGCCATTTACTTTCTTCTTCCTTCCTCAGATGAACTTATTTTTTAAGATGATAATGAAACAAATGCTTAGAAAACCACGTGGGCTTTTATCTAGTCACATTGATAATGATCTTAACATTGCTACAATGCGAGGTGGCAGCCAGAACAATGTCGCCTTTGAAGGGTTTTTGTTTGAATCACTCACAGTGTAGTTAAGGGAGGTTATACAAAAATAGGCGAGCAAAGAGCGGTTGACCTCTCAATGCTAGTCTATCTTGATACATAAAGGAGCAGCCTCTGCATTGCCAAAATTCCATATAATACTTAAAACTGAAGAATGAGAAAGGACAGCGGTGTATTTCGTAAGACAAGGAAATCTATGGATTTGGATACTGTGACTCAGGACTCAATTTATTGCATTCTGACATTATAAGAAAGGGCAGGACACAGCTCCAATATTTGGTCTGCAATGAGAAAATCTAAAACTATACATAAAGTTTTGATATGCAAGCTTTAACAAGTCCAACTTGTTCATGAAATCTGTCAATATTAGATGCATAGATATTCCTGCTGCTTCTCTGAATTATACACAGCTAGCCTGAAGAGCTTTTGGCTTCATGGCTTATTCCAAATAATGAATCAGACCGTCTAATTTTTCTCATATGTTTTCTATTTCACTAAAAATGACAAAAATTCTAGTTGGAAAAATGAATAGTGCAAAATCAGAGACACAAAAGTCTCTGCAGTAGGATTTTATTTGGGATAAGAAATAAAGTTTTCCTACTTCACTCTGCTAAGTATGAGTCAGCAGTGTGGACTCCTGTCTGTTCTAACCACTGGTTGTTAATAAGTCCCATGAGTTCAGAGAATGGAAGCCTCAAACACCGGAAACATGCAATTCCCCAGAATTCTGAGGCTACTCATGACACTTCTATCCTGAGTTCTACAATTAATGCAAGAAGGACTTCATTTTAAATGTCATAGCTATGCAAAATGTCTATGCTTTATTTGATTCTTTCGATATTCCGATAGGGGTAAAATATTTGCATGCATTAGAATCCACTCGGATGGGTTCACCTGCATACGCTCCTCATATTTTATGTCCAAGTCTATAAGGAAATATATTTCTTTTTAGATGCAATGTAAGGTAAACGTGAGATCCAAGTGAACTGGAACTCCCCTTCTTCCTGGATGCAGTAGGAGATATGGTGGTGACTGGCTCTTGACCTCTAGATTAGTAAGCACAGGGAATTGTGGATGCTGACTGCCCTGTGAAGGGTGGTGACAAAGGGTCCCTTGCCGGCCCTCCCTTGAAAATACTGGATATGCTGCATCAAGCAAACAAAAACAAGCTACCTAAGACTCTAGACAACTGAGCAAAACATCAGAACAAGCTAGAAAGGTCTATTCAAAAGAGCAGACCTTCTGGAACTTGCTAAGACAGTTTTGTATATGACACAGACTTGGGGCTATGTCCATCCTCCACCAGCAGCTCATTCCTGGTAGCCAATTCCAAATGTTGCCAATTCTGGGGGGGAAAAACCTGACCCAAAAATGTCTCCAGAACATCTTAGTGTTTCTTACAAACTCGCAAATCCCCGACGTATTCTCAGAGTGTGTGGGGCCAGGCACAGGTAACTGCAATGGCTACACCATGTCCTGCACATCCTGTCTGCAGACCCTGAGCTGCCCAGGGAAAGGACAGAGGTTGGCAGGAGCTGGAGAGGACAGCTCTGACCTTTATTTAATGACCAGCCTCAGGTAACTCTGAGATACCAGTTAGAGGCTTGCAAGGGAAATTCGGAAACTTAGCACACACACACACACACACACACACACACACACGTGCGTGCAACACATGCACACATTGACAGAACTCAGTGTCCATATGCCTTAGAGAATGGACAATCTACAGAGCTGTGTTCAGAAGACATGAACAAATGCACATCGACAAGGAACAAGACATACATAACTGTGGGAAAATGCCACAGGCAAAACCAGCAAGCTGTGAGGGTGGGGCTGAGGAATCTGTTGCCAGGAAGGTCCTGTTCCGATATCTGAGATGTTCGACTCCATTAAGAACAACGTGGTAAGAGACTAAGCAAAGAGGATCTTCGGGCATGATTTGTTTCTGGGCTTTCTATTGCCTCCCATTGGTCTCAGCGTCTAACTTTATGACGATGCCATGCTCTTTGGGTGACTGTAGCTTTGTGGTACATTTTGCATTACGGGTTGTATTTCATGATGATATCAATACTATGACTATAATATAATGCACTTAAGATGTTCCAAAAAGCAGACCCCTTCGTCTTTTCAAAAGACATTCTATTTCTACCAATGCTACAGTATATATTTTTGTGAGTCTAAACACATCCTTCCCTTTTTCACTATTTGACTTGGACAGTTTTCAAAAGAAGCAGTATGAAGTCAAAGAATGCGGCTATTTTAAATAAAATTGGACATTGGAATATACTATCATCAATCACTTTCTAAAACATACATATCAATTAGGTCTTCCACAAGGGCACAGAGAGGTGTTTGTCTTTTTCTGTGCACAACAGATGTGAAGAAGCCAACATTTGAAATTCCTTGTCGACCCAGTACTTGGCAGTATGAAGTACTTATAAAGTTAGCTTGAAGATTTCATCATTTATTTCAGCCATCTGACTTTATTGATTCATGTCATTTTTCTATGAATATTTTATTTTTATGCATTAGTCAATTTAATGCTTTTTATACTTTATTGGCTATGTTATGTATTGTTGAAAATTATTTCCAGTTACTATTTGCAATTTAATTTGCTTTATAGTATTTAACATATAACTTCCTATTTATAAAATAAAATTAATATTTGTCATATTATTTCTTGAGTTAAATCTTAGGATGTTCTTTGATTTTAAGGTTATTATTCTCCAACATATGTGTCCAGTTCTTAAAAATTATTCCTTTCATATTGGTCTGGAATTAATTTTAAAAATGGTATTAAATAAATATTTAATTCTATTTTTTGCACAGATAGCCAAATTTGCCTTAGCATAATTTCTTAAATAACCCTCTTCTGGCTTTCCCAAGTGAAATATAATCATTCTTTTATATAAAGCACATGAAAACTGGCTCTATCTGGAAAACTACTCATTTTTCTGTTTATTTGTGTTCCAAAATGGAGCAAGCCTCAAAGTCATTATCGCAGCCATTATGCCATCCTGGAATTCAGAGAGCTCAAATTAAAGCTTGATGCATCATCATCGTCTGATGAAAAAAAGAGAAGGGAGATCTGGGGAAGGGGGGAGTGGAGGAGAGGAGAAGGGGAAATGAGGGACCAAAGGAGGGGCCCGGGATGAAGCTACCTGAAAGAAATTATCCATATAAAATCCACACTATGTACAAGTACATGTCAGTAAAAATATTATAGAAAAACCCAAGAATATGCATAGACCTGCTTTGCTCATTGGACTTAAAGCTCCGTGAGGGGAGGGTAGTAGACGCTCATTTTAAACTGTCCATAGGATACTTAGCAGTGCCATCATTTTCTTTCTGGCTGCCAAGTCCCTGTGTTACCGGCAGTCAGGCGAGCAAGGACCCAACAGGAAAGTCCACTGGAGCTGGGCAGTCAGCAACAGGACGAGGCTGAGTGAGAGAGATCACTGGGTTCTCATGAGGAGGCACAAGCTTGGAACATCTTCACGCGGTGGGTTGAGTCTGCGAAGGATTCACACGGTTCTGAAAACCCCTTGGAGGCCCCATGACCAACCCGCCATCATACAAGTGATGGCTGAGTGTGAAGTCTCACTACCTCATGCCACAACTCAACACTGCTGCATGGCAGTGTTTGGAACAGAGACACCTATGCATCTCAGCTACCCTTCTAGAATCTAGCCAGACTCCAGAGTTCGAAAGTGACTCTTTTGTGTTGGAGTTCATTCTGCTTTTTTTAAGGCACGCTTTCCACTCTGGAGGGGTAGGGAGTAGATTGGGGCATGAAAGAATAGGGGATATGGAGGTCTAAGCAGGAAGGCCTACTGGTGAGTCAAGAAGAGACAGCCTTGGAATACGGCACAATAACCGTGATTCCTCAGCACAGGGCACGGGCACCAGGCTCAAGGGTGTCTCCTCAGTAGGAAAGACAAAGTAAGGCTGACAGCTGTGGATGACGCCTCCTGGGCTTGCAAGCCTCAGTACTCCCGTAGTCCACAGAGGACGGAATACGCGAAACGTCTGCACATGCTGAGTTCCTATAAACACGTCTCCTTTTCCAAAGGACAGCTGCTCGGACAAGAACACAATGAACCAGTTTCTGTCAGACCCTTCTCTAACAAAGCTACTGGACTCCTCCCAGAAGTCCACAGTGTTCCAGGGGACAGACATCCCTTCCACACGGACTGATGTCCATCACAGAAGATACTCGGGAGGAGGCTGGGCACGAAGGACCATCAGCTGAGCTGTTCTGAGGTCACACCCAGGCCAGCCTGTTTCCAGAGGAACAGTGCCTCTGGGTCAGCACTATGCAGCCACAATAGGGAGCATTTCATTTTATCAGTCAATCAAGAACACGGAGAAGGCAGCCCTGCTAGACTGCCCTGCAGGAGACCGACCAAGCCATGCTACCCTCCTGAGAGGAGAGATCTCACTGCAGGATGAATAGTGTTAGGGAGGAGGCACCTTTAAGGGTTTCGTGGAAGGTTCTGGAACTGAGCATATTAAGTTCTTGGTTTTGAAGGAGGCTTCTGAAATTGAATGTTTATGGTTTCTGCTGGGCCAGCAGAGCTGGACATCATAAGAAGCAAAAATAATCCCAGTTAGCTGCGCTCTGACCACAGTACCTTCTCTTGTGTAGGAAGCTGGCAGCCTCCCTAAGCAGCTGCACAGAAGCAACCTCTGTCGGCCCAGAGAGCCTGGATGCAGCCTTCCACAGATGGGTGCTGGTAGCACAATACTGCACTTTGTCAAGGTGTCTGTGTGTCAGCCTGTGGCACATAGAAGCATTGTCACTCTGGGTGCTGATGGGTAGTGTTAATACACTCCCCTGGGGCCAGCTTGCTGGACATGGTTCTGCTTAGCGTGTGCTCTGTGAGGATAATCTTACATGCCAGCTTTGAGTCTCTTCACATCTCCAGCTCTTGTCCTCGACTACCCGGGGCTAATGTCATCATTTTCACTAATACATTCAATAGGAACTTCTTTTATTGTGAGAGAATAAACGCTGTGGCTTGTCTTTGGCCGAGGACACTGTTCCCAGGGAACTGATCATAGAACTACCCACCAGGAATTTCTACACTTCCTCACGTGGGCAACTGCCACGAACTCAACTTCCCTGCTGCATAACTATGCCACAGCCAAGTGCCCAGGACTTGAATTATGGCTCCAAGACTCCCAGTGCAGAGACTGGCAGCAGATACACAGCGCCACGACTTCTGAACATGAGGCTCTTTCCCACTGGTTCCCACTGCTGCCGGCATGCCTACGAAGGCTCTGTCCTCAGGAAAGCCAGACTCTCCTTCTTCTCCTCCTCCCAACAAACCCATTGCCTCAGAACTTCTAGAAGCATAGGATGCTGCTCTGAATGGGTCTTGAGGGTTTTCTTCTGGTTCTGTCCCACTGGGATGTCCTGCTAGCATCCTGCTTGCATCCTAGCATGAGACTTGTCACCAAATCTCTGAGATAGTTACCAGAACACAGAGCCTCAGAATCCCTCAGAAAACAAACAAAACCCTTTCTCATTTCCTGTGTGTCCTGTAACTGTGCCTTTCTTCAGAACGCATGGAGGTTGCAGCCACATGGCAGGAGGGGGTTACTGAGCTGTGAAGATCAGATGTGGGATGGTAAAACCTACAGCCCCTGGAGGGTGGGTTCCTTACCCTGCAGAAGCACCTGCTCCATTGTGACTCATTTCCTGGGTGTGGCTGTTCCCCACTCAGGATTCTAGGACCAACTTCTGCGTTAGTCAAGAGGCTTGCCAACACATTTAAGTCTTAATTTCTTGGGTGAACTAGGCAAGATCACTTGTGACAGTGTCTGTCTCAAGCTGGGGAGGGTCTCACTATGGCCCCGTGTTGATAAATACTTGTAGGCTTTGTTATTTTTTAAAAACTTGCCTCTACCTCCCTTTCAACCCCCTGTCCCTACTTAGGAAAGAAAGCAGGTTAGTAGGGACAAGGGACACAGACCTCTTTAGCTACTTCCTGTTGGTTAGGGTCATTGGGTTTTTTCGGACAATACCAAATTCAATCGTCAGAGTTCCAGAAGCTCAGTCAAACAGCAAATGGCGAATGGTAGCATCAACCTTAAAATATTCTCTGGATCCTTTCTTTCCAGGATTCTCTTGAAGCAAGGTGAACCCAAACAGTGCAAAGCATAGGGAAGCCATGCAAAGCTATGTCTATCTCTGCGCTCTTATTTATATGTTCAAACAGAGATGTTTTCCAGCTGGCAAAAACCACGCCCCTCACATGAGGCAGTTTCCATCTGAAAAAATGTCACACACTTCTCAGGAGTCTGTTTTCATCTGACAAAGGCCACACCCCCAAATGAGTCTGTCTTCAGTGGTGGATAAAGCATTTCCATATCTCACACTTGGGACTGAAACAAAAACACGTTCTCATATCACAACCGAGTTTTTTAAGAAACCCAAACTTCCTCTACATCTACTCGCCTGGTGGGCTCCCTGGAATCCTTGTACCTGTGTCTATCAAAACACTGTCCTTTCATCCCGTGTCAACAAGAGTCAGAAGCTATGCCTTGCATACATCTCAAAGCCAAGAATCTGGGGAAGGGCAGAAGAATTAAGAGAGATGGTGATTTGCTTGGATGTTAGAGTTCTGTCCAATGGGAAGTGAACCAAAAGGTGCTCATGAGAGCACCAAAGCAGTTATGGGCTTTTCCGGCCCCAGCCACACCAGAAACAGACATACAGTGCAGAGGTAATGAAGAGCAAGCCAGTGCACCTCTCCACTCACTTCAAGACGCTAATGCACACACACTCACACTCATCACACCAGTGGAGGAGGACAGCATGTGATCTAGCCTGTGGTCACGAGTTCCCCACAAGTCGGAGTGTCAGATGTCCAAAATGGCTTAGCAGGAAGGGTAGCTCTTTCTGGGGACTGTGGGTGAGTCTGTGTGTTGCTCCAGCCCCTGTGCTTGGCTCCTGCTCTACCTTCAGAGCCGAAACCTAAAACAGGCTGAGTCCCCACTTCACTGTCTTCACCTCATCCTCTTCATCTGCCCCTGGGCCTCTTTTTGTGCTCAGGGCAAGGCTGTGGTTCATCTGAGCCCTCTAGAATACTCAGGGACAGTGTTCCCAGCTGAAATCATATCCTCAGCCGTCCAGGGTAACCCACAGCTCCTGATAAGAGTAGACATTAGAGGAAGGCCATGCCGCCACCCACACTGATCTCCCGATGAAAGGACTGTCTTAGAGACATCACTCTGGGAACCCTGGGTGACAGCTATGGTCGCAGCAGCACACAGCTGCAAGCAAGGGTCAGTGCCCATTGAGGGATCTGCTTGCTTCCCTGAAAGAACACTTGTCTAGAAAATTCAGATGTTCCAGAGAAGCCCAGCCTCAGGGTGCAGGGATGACTCAGCAGGTAAACTCACTTGCTGCACACACATGGGCACCTGAGTGTGACTCCCCAGCACCCAAGCTGAAAGCCAGGCGTAGTCATGTGTACCTGTAACCCCCAGCACCAACAGCTGCACTGAGACAGGAGGGTTGCTGGAGCTTGCTGATTGCCAGCCTAGCTCCTGGTTTAGGGAGAGGCCCTACCTCAAGGGAATAAGGCGGCAAGAGGTAGAGAAGATGCCCAACACCCTTCTCTGATTCCCCACTGCCTGTGCACAGACATACGGATCCTCCACACACAGACTCATGCACACACAAATGCACAAACATACACACACTCACATGCACTCACATTCACACACTCTCACACTCAGATGCTCACACTTACATACACCCACACCAGCTCTCACACCCACACTCCCACACAAACACACACTCACACACACAAACCTATCCATTCTTGGGCCCAGCTGTGACCCCTTACAGTGACATCACCCGAAGTTGTTCTAACCAATGGCCCAGTGATAACTCTGAAAACGGAACCTGAGCTCTCTGCTTTCTTGAGAGAAATCCCAGCAAAAAGCAACTATTAACAAATAAGTGATAGATACAGAGAGCAGAGGTGGCAGAAACATTACACAAAAGAAACTTGAAAATCACAATCAACATGAGAAGTTTACAAAGATTAAAAAAAACAAAACAAATCATATCCATCAATATGAAAAGGGAGAAACAGCACTAGTCAGGATTGAAAATTCTAAAAGTTGAAACCATGACAGAATTTATAATGCATACATTGTATGCTCTGCTGCTTCTAGACACACACAAACACACACAGATGGGCATATGGGGACACAGAAAGTTTAGGTGAAAGTTAACTTTCTCAGAATATTTCATAAAAACAGAAGGAAACAGTAATAGTAAAATTGAAACTTTGACCAAAGGTAACAAAAATTTACATGTTCTAAAAAACAACGAAGTCAGTTTTAGAATAAAAAGATGGGGAAAATTGGGAAAGAGGAAATCATTAGATAATACCAAAAATTATCAAAATGGGGAGAATGAGAGTGTGTGAACTAAAAAAAAAATGTCTGTTTGTGAGAGGCACACTGAAGTTACTCTGAGAAAGAAAACCTTTCCTGGTTATCTTCATACCATAAGCCACAGTTGTCCCTAGAGCCAACAGAGATCCGCATCAGGACTCCATGGCTGCTAGCTGTTGGCCTCACTGGGGGAAATGGGGGCAGGACTCACCCTTGTTAGCTCAGAGAGCTAAGTAACCCCTCCCCTGCGCTGGGCTGCTCCTGAATGCACCAGGCACAGGAACTTTTCAAAGGCACTTGATGTGCAGGGGTGGGTGGACTGCCTTGTCTCATGCTACTAATAAAAGAAAGGCTCATTTTGGGTTTCAATTTGCACAGACCTTCATAATTTAGTGGCTTCTAGCTTCAGATAAAAAAATAGATATTGAAAGCTGAAGAGACAGTGCAGGAGTTAAAAGCGCTTAACTGCTGTTGCAGAGGACCCAGCTTCCATTCCCAGCATCAAGTGGCTCACTCAAGTCCCAGGGATTGGGCATCTTCTTCTGGCTTTGTCAGGTAACTGTACACACACACACACACACACACACACACACACATGCATGCACACACACTTAAGTGTAGTATTTTTTAAAGGGTAAATACGATTTCTTCTTTTATAACTCAGGACAAGGATGGTAACTTTTCTCCCCTGCTGTAATGAAGAATCAAATCCACCAGGAATTGGCCTGTTCATAAACACACTTCATTCTGTCTCCTCTCCAAGAAGAGGTTTATATAAACTGAAAACCTATCTTAAAAATTATCTGCAAATGAAGCCGAGGTGGAAAATTGAGCCATTTGGTCTATTATATATTCCAAAACACTTTCCACCATGGATCAAGTCAGAGAATGTACTTTGAGTAATTATCTCAATTTGTCACGGTCCAGGAAGATTCCCACCTTTCAACCTCGCCATGCTGGTGGTTCGATGGTTTAGTTCTCCATAATAGCAGACCTGCTTCTTCCCAAGAGGACAAGGGCAACCTTTGGGAAGCAGGGCCGATCAAGACACTCCAGTCCCTACAGGCACGGAATGCCCTCCGGTTGCCACCACCTGGTGTGGCCACTTCTTTTTCTGGGTTCGCCATCTCCTGTTTTAGCCTCCAAATCCTACCTCAGATGACAGTCGCATGACTAGAACCTTACTTCAGATCTTCCAGAGCTTGGGGCTGGCTCTAGTCAGTCCATCACGACCCGTTCTAGGACCATGAGGGGAGAGTGAGGCAGAGCCTTGTCTTGTTTGTGCCCACCATAGCCTTTGACAAAAAAAAAAAAAAAAAAAAAAAAAAAAACAGAAGGGATCCTTACAAGCCCCTTGCTCCTGCCCTGCCCTGCCTCTGCCCAGCTCCTGGCCCCTGCTCCAGAGCATAGCCCATTCAGCGAGGTGCATCAGAAAGAAGATGTACCCTCCCTGTCAGAACACAGGTTGCCTTAGCCAAGTTCTGAGGAAGGTATCCGAGGAGAGTTAATGTACTGGGTGTCTGTGCTTGCCAAGAGACACATTCTCACTGGGGCACCCAACTCAGCCGTGAGTCTCTGGCTTAGCACCTTGTACACAACCTGTGTCCATTTGCCCTGTGTCAGGAACCAAACCTGCTGGCACCTTGCACAGCCCATCCTGGCTGAGAGAAGGTGGCCCAGGCTGGACAGTCCTGTGTGCTATTCTGGAACCAAAGCCAGCCACTCCTTATTTACATACTTAAGACTGTTTGATTCATAAACCACAGCCCAAATATTTTCTTTTAAAATCTCTGTAAGTATCAAGACGTACTCCACAGAAAGCTCTGTGTGCTCCTGAGAGCAGCTGTGCCAGAGAATGTCTGCCTTGTTTTGTAGAAAAACACCTAAATCATTCCTTGAGGTCCAGCCATCAGGGCATTCGGATCAAAATGAATTCTGAAGAAACAGCCCTTGTTGAATTTTTTTTTTGAAAAGATGATGCCCTGCCTGGGCAGTTAGACATCCCTCCCATGGCAGAGGTATCAGAACCCATCCAGAAACTATCAGGGTTGAAATGATTAATTACCCCAACAGACTCTCTCACAGAGGTATTTGTACTGCCACGGGCAACACCGCAGGAGTGCAGAAATGGCTTCCAAATTCCCAGGCTTCTTCCAAGACTATGGAGAAGAACCAAGCTCGGTGCCAGGTTGACCCATACCAAGGTTGTGGTAGTGACCTATGGGCACGCAGGCCGCCCAGAAAAGAGCCCGTGTCTGTAGTTCCCCTCTGCACCTCACTTGCCCCTCTGCCACTACCGTCCCCCATCAAGAAGGATGATGTCCAGGTAAGAGTGTCCATGCTTCTGGACAGAAGACTGGGGAAGAAGGGCAGGCTACGGCATCCCTGGGCCTCGGCAGTGTCCGTGTAGCAGGTGGCATGCCAGCCAGTAGCACAAGCCGTGCTCTGTTGGGTGGAGGTGGCTGGCCCAGCCTCCCGCTGCTCTGCACAGACTTTGCCTTGGCAGAGGCGGCTGTCCACTGCCTAAACCCACAGTTCACTTCAGCTGCAGTGTTTGCTCTCTTTGCTTGGATAAAGCAATCTTTCTCTGGGAAATCTGAGACCCTGGAGGTGAACATGTGGTGTTATTTTTCTCGGTCTTTCACCACGTTCAGTGTTCTGGGAAACGGGAAAGGCCCATTGTGTGAGCCTGCATCTACTCTACAGACATGGCAATGGTTGATTTGACTTTTGGGAGAACACTCCCTCCGCCCTCCCCATCAACTCCCACCCCAACCGCCATCCGTTCCTTTGCTTTGTTCTAAAACCAAAGACTGTGTAGTTGGTACGGTCAGCAGAACAACAGCCTAAGGCATGGATTAGTTGCTTATCTCACCGCTCTGATGAAACACCTGGTAAAGGCAGCTGAAGGAGGGACTTGTCTTGGTTCATGGTTCTGAGACACAGCCATCATGGCGGGAAAGGCATGCAGCAGGAGCCCGAGGCCACTTGGTGCTCTGTCACACGGCAGAGGGAGGTGAATGCCGGTACCCAACCTTTCTCCTTTGTAGTCAGTCCAGGATCACAGCTAGTGAGTGGCCGGGCAGTATCTCGGTTAACCCAGGCTAGAAACTCCCTTGCAGACATGCCCAGAGGTTCGCTTCTTAGGTGATCCTAGATTGTGTATAATTATGACATTAACCACCACAAGACACCTTTACAGGTGAAAAACCAAGAAAATAGGGAGAGGAGCTTCTAAAACGCAAGCTTGGTGGTGGTAAGCCGCACTCAACCCCCACCATCACCACCAAGGAGTCTTCTCTCCAGTTAATTTTAAAGAAGAAGAAATATAAATGATAATAAAATGTAAAAGTCAAAGCAAAAATATAATCATGCTACATGAAAAACAAAGACTTGACTGTTGTTAATTTGGCAATAGAGTGTCTATCAGATTTTCCACATTAGTGGTAGTCCAGAATTTTGTCAAATTTTCTTAACATATATAATTGCCATATATGTACTATGCCAATTTTCCAATAATCGGAAGAACTTAGTGATGACAACAGCAAGTGGGAGATGTTTATTGGAAGAAACTCTGGCCATGTTGCTGACCTGAGTTCTCCCTGTCTCTCTTTCCCCATTGTCAGAAGCCCCTTCCTGGAGCATCCTGGTGGCCTTAGTACTTACTGAGCATCCTGAAAACTTAGCCCTTACTGAGTACTTACTGAGCAGCCTTATCTACATTCCCACATGGAGTAAGTGTGGCTCTACTTGCCTGATCCCCTTCCCTGATAACATCTCCTTCTCCATCGATTTATAGGTTCCTTGTATAACTGCTGTACCACACCAACTCCCAAAATATACTAATAGATTTTATAATAATGATATGTAAGTAAAGTGTGCTAGTGGTACTGTTCTGGCAATAGCAGGTTGATGTTTCTGAGGATGGACATTCAAGGTGTGTTCTCTACATGCCCTTCACGGTAAAACTCAATGAAGCAGAATGGATGGCTCTTTCTTGACTAGACTCTAGCATTTAAACATCCCATGGAATTCTAACTTGCAGTCAGTGTTCTGGAGGCGGATGCATCTAGAAGCTTAGTATGGGGATCAGCACAAAGAGTCTGAAGCAAACACACCAGCTCTCAGATTTCATGTACTTGAAAAATCATTGTTAAAAAATAGCCTTCAGGAGCAGGTGTCTCTAACTGTACCCAACAAAGCATGAAGCTGTACCTACTCATCATATCTGTCCCAGCTACAGTTCTCTGGAGCTATACAGTCAGACACCCCATCCCATTCATATATCTACCTAAATAGATAGATACCTAAACAGAGTCATTTATATATCATCTAACAATTTACCTACAGCCTTCCATATATCCATCTGCTCATCTATGCACCCACCCACTTACCCCCTCATCCTTTGCTCATATGTTCACCACCTTCCTTTCTTTTATTCACTTATCCATCCAGTTCATTTATCCATCAATCCATCCCATTCATCTACCCATCCAGCCAACCACCCATCTGTCCATTAACTGATAAAAATTAATACTTAATGAATGCTTGTGTTTTCCATGAATTATAAATTAACTCCAAAAATATGGTCACTTTAAAACAAAACATTTGGGGATGGAGAGGTAGCTCAGTGTTTAAACCATCTGCTTGCTCTTTCAGAGAGGTCCTGAGTTTGATTCCCAGAACCCACACAGTGACTCACAACCATCTATTAACTACAGTTCCAGGGACTCTGACACCTGGACTCTGGCCTCTATGGGCCCCATGCACACATAAGGTACACAGATACACAAACAAGCAAAAGATCCATACACATAATATTTAAGGGTCAGGACTCCAGGCATGACTGAGTTCTTGGACAGAGCCTCATTGGGTTTTTAATCAAAATGGCGGCTGGGGCTGTAGTCTGACCTAAAAACTTATGTTGGGAAGGTTCTGACTACAAGCCCAGTTACAAGCTTGCTTGCAGGATGGAGTTCTTTTGGAACAGCTACTCAGATATCTAAGTGGGGAGAGCTAGAGAGCTAACAAGAAGCCCTGGCATGTATAGCATGGTCCTGGGGTGATTCCACCAGTTTTCTGTTCATTGAGAACTCAGTGCTGGGTCTACCACACACTACTAGCATCAGACCCTCAGGTGTGTGTCAGAAGGAGCCCTGCCAATGCTGCCTCTTTCCTGGAGCCTTCAGCATGAAGGACCTGGGTGGAAAGTGGGTGGGATGTGGACTTGAGCCTGGTGGCAGAAAAGCACAGAGGGCTCTTAGGTCAGGGTGTGTTGGGTGAGCAGGAGGGTGGGTGAGTTTTAACTGTGAGGGAAAAAAAATCACGAGCAAGAGTGATGTTGCTTCCCAAACACCACTCATATTTCATTTGCTTTGAGAACTGTGTTTGGACATATCGCTTTTCTTCATCACTCTTAAAACTGTCCACCAGACTGCAGATTAACGAAAGCTGATAGTTATTTAGTGCCTTACAAATCTTCATCAGTTCACAGTTGTTTGTTAATTGCTTTTAACATCTACAGATTCACACAAAAGAGCTTTCATTTGCACAGTTGTCAGTGCTGGTTAAGAAATTCTGTTCAAACCTCTCTTCCCCACCCACCCCGCCCTTGTGGTAAATTCTGCAGTTTTCAAATGAGGATGTCCTCTCTAGGCTCACGTGTTTACACATTTGGTCCCAGTTGGTGATGTTGTTTGGGGAAGTTAAGGAACCTTTAGGAGGCAGAGTCTTCTTAGAAGTATGGGACTTGAGGTTTTATAACCTGATTCTGTTGCCTGTTTTTTCTCTCTGCTTCTTGTTTGTGGCCTGAAATGGGAACAGCCTGCTTCCTGCTCTTGCCATCATACTTTTCCCACAGTAATGGACTGTGGCATCTCTAAACTGTAAGCCAAAATAAACTCTTTCTCCCTAAAATTGTTTTTATGGGGATATTTTATCACAGCGATGGAAAAGTAACTAATGTTAGAGCCTGGGACTTTTCTTGTAGCCTTTGATACTTTGGCTACACTGAGGGTACACTGTCATTATCTAACTTGGATGGTCTGAAAATGTGCATGTGTGCCTGGGAACTTTCCCAGTGGCCCAACCCTGAATGTAATTCAAGCTCTACAGGGTCTCTCTCTGCTCATCCCCACAGGACATTTCTGTAACCTTTGCCCCATTTTATACCCATCTTGGCCTTCATAATAATTGCCTTGGCATTCTTGCCTTCCTGACCCCTAGAAGCAGTGACTGTGTGTTGAAAGGGCTGTAGAGTCTGAATGAGGGGTATTTGCAGGGGCCTGTTGTCTTATTCTTGCATGTTGCTAGGATTAGATCTAACCTGGGATGTAGCGCGGGGCCCTGGGGCTCACCCAGTTGAGGTCGTGGGGCCAGGGGAGGGAGTGATGTCTCAGCCCACAAGCCCAGACAGGGCACAGAGGGGAGCCTGCCTGGAGCTAGTTGGCACAGGGCCTCAGAACCGGATGTACAAACAGTGAGCGGAAAGGAGTCAAAGAAGGCCCAGGCCCAGGTGTTTCATCCCAGGCCAGGCCTATCATTCCATCTAACTTCACTCAGGGAGGTCTTCATTAGCCTTGTATTTTCATTTAACACAAGCATTCCATGTGAGGGAGAAAAAAAAAATCACATTTTTTGATTCCCCTTAGTTGAACTCAGAACCTTTCAAAAAACAGTAGTACCTGATCCAGCAGCCGGGTGTGGACCTAGGGTCATTGCCCCAGTAGCATCAGAAGTGACTCCACCTCCTTCAGAACTGTTTTGATCACTTTGCCAACCCACCAAAGGGCTTCTAGAAACCAAACCCAGGTTCACAATGACATTTCAATTCACGCTGTGTCTGCAGCACATTTTCAGATTCCCCAAGAGTAGAAACGAATGATTTCAAGCTCAGTTCGATACTTGTTGCTGCAGATCTTCACTCATTTGTTTTAATCTCCCAAACGCTGCTCTTCAGAACCACCTTGGTCAAGTCTTAAACCTTGCTTTCAGTCAAATCCAAATGAGCTGCAAGCTTCCCTCTCATATTAGCTCAGCCTGCAACTGTTAGGAACCTCAAATACAACAGAGGTCCACTTCAAGTCTTAAAGGATATTGTTCCCTGCCTGAAGCAAACAAGTTTCATACAGTGACCTCAGTTGCTAAATGGGGTAAATTGGTATTCTGGCACCCATCTGCTACAGAAGCATCATGGGAGGAGAATCCTGATTGTCCCTCACAGGTATATGGACAATGCAGAACAAGGAAATGTGTTTAGTTCCCCACAGTGGTAATCTTCAGAGCCAGCCTAGACTGCAGATCTGGTGTTTCCAGTGGTAGCCTAGCACCTGTCACACCTGCTGTAACAGGCAGGTGAGAGGTCCTTTCTGCACCCGGCCGCTTTCCAGGAGGTCCTGCCACTCTCTTAAATATCTGCTGAACTCCTGACCCACGATCCTCAGGCCCTGCACCTGTGTGGTCATGACACTCAGACTGGCTTCCTTCTGAAACCCTTGGTAACCTGCAGAGAACACACCTTGGCCAGTTCCTTCCAATGTATTCAAGCCACTCATGAAGTGTTCCAGTGTTTCAGAGACATGGCCGGTGCTGTCAGTATAGGGTAGATGCCGCAGCTTTGAGTCTAAGAGCTCCTTGCAGTATAGAAAGTAAATAAGAAAACACCCAGAGCTGGCATGGTGGCTCCTGCTTGGAATTCCAGCACTTGGGAAACTGAGAACACAGTTCAAGGCCAGATACGGTTATACAGTCTAAGGGCAGCCTGAAAATGCCATGGGTCCCTGCCTGGGAACACTTCCCTCATCAAAGACAGAATATTGCAAAGCAGTGGGGGTCATCCCTTAGACAAATGGCACAAAAGGGCATACGGAGGAAAAGCCGCCACATTCCCAGAGACTTATTAAACCTTGAGCTTCCTTAAGTATCGACTTTTCAGACTTTTTAAAGAGAAATAAGTGAAGGTTTTTCATGGGGAAGAAACTGGCGCAGGTGCTGAGGCGGTGCCTGGGCCACATGGGCAAGGAAGAAGGCATGAAAACAGGTGCACCAAGAGACAGCTGCTGAAGCACCCAAAGGCTGTGCGGCTTATAATAAAAGAATCCGGATCTTCGCAGAGAGTTAGGTGGATGGCATGTGTCTGATCCCAAGTCTGAACAGTAGGAAATAGAGCATGTAAATGTGGCGTCTGCTTGTGGGGGCCAGAGGAGGACATCAGGTGTCCTCCATCTCTCTCCACCTTATTCCTTTGAAACAGGGTCTCACAAAACCTGGAGCTTGTGTTTTTTTTTTCAGGTAGGTTGGCTGCCAGTGATCTCCGGTGATCCTGTCTTGCCCCCTTCCCACACAGAACTGGGCTTACAGACAGGAGTGGCCAGTACTGGCTTCTCTCATGGGTGCTGGGAACCAAACTCAGCTTCTCATGCTGCTCATCAAGTTTTCTTGCCCATTGAGCTCTCTGGCCAGCTCCTCTTCCTAGGCTTGATTTGTTCTCTTGCTGCTACAGTTTGGACATGAGGTACCCCCTTTTGTGTTGAACGTTTGGTCCTGAGCCAGTGGATCAAGTCATTGATAAGTGATTGGATCTCGAAGGCTTTGACTTGAACTACTGCTATGTTCATAATTCTTCACTGATTTTGGGATCTGGGGCAAGCTGAGGAAAGTAGGGCAGTGGTTTGCATTTGGGGGGGTATCTCTTATCTCATGCCCTTCCTCTACTATTCTGGCTCCTATGTGGCACTTCGTCTCTGGTGTCATATCCTCTCAATGCCATAATGGTCTGCCTGCCACAGGCTACCACAACGGTGCCAGCTGCCCAGGAAGTGAGGCTCTGAAAGCAGCATGCAAAATGCACGTTCCTCACCTCAAGCTGTCCATCCCAGGTGGGTAGCCACAGCCAAACATGCTAATTCATTTGAGGTTGGGTTCCGGTCCTCTAACGTTTTCACACAGATAGGCTTTTCCATTATCAAGGCAGATGCTGACTTCCAATCGCATAGAGTAATTGCTTCCAGAGAGAGGTGGAGAGTTCAGGCAGCTTGAGCAGGCCCACTCGGGGTTTATTAAAGATTTCGAAATATCCCTTGACAGAGTTGTATGGAGCCCCTGGCCCCATCAGTGAACTCTTGTATTCAGGGGCTCCCACTTGGCCCATCAAGATTGTTTGATCAGACTGCTTGACATCTAGACCTTTTTTCTTTGCCCCTCTCCCAGTTACTGCAGAAATAAAAGGATACGAGTTTGATTTTTTTTTCCTCTTAGCCACAGGGTCTAAAGCGAACTCAACTGCAAAAGAATAAAACGCTTTTAATATTGGAAATCCGTGCATCTAGTTTTTGGAAAGAGTGAGGAAATTGTGTGTAAAATAAGGTTGTATATTAAAGTATTTTGTTTGATCAAGTGTTCCTCCATGGATAGTTTATTCAAACTAAATGTTAAACAGTATTAAGTTTTTAAAACTATAAACACAGAGAATAGCAAAAGTTTTCAGAAACAAAATGAACTTTATGGATATTAAGAGAGATGAGATTGCAAAACGCACCCAAAAAGAAAGCACTGACCGCCATGTAAACATGGCAACGGTTCACAGTGCCTGCCTGCCTTCCAGGCTGATCTTTGCTCCATAGCCAGACAGGGCAGCAGGTATAAAAAGCAGCCCTCAGGACTGAAGATGGAGGCTTCCCCACTCTCCTGAAGCCAAATGTGAGAACAGACACCACCAGCATGCAGCCCTAGGTCCACCCTAGTGTTGTGGTTCCACTGCGGATGTCAAGAGCTTCACACCCTGTCTACAGTGTACTTTTGCAGATGAGACCCAGAGCCGGTGGCAGTCCCTTAGACCATAGGGGCTCTGGGGACAGAGAGCACCTGTGTTTTTGTGTTTCTGGGACCTTGTGAGTGGCTGCTTTGAGTTTGCACTGCTACTTGTTTTGGGGTTTTTTTGTTTGTTTGTTTTGATTTGGTTTGGTTTGGTTTTTGTTGTTGTTGTTTGCAAAGAAGTGTTTTCACTGTGTAAGGTGTGCCTGGAGTCTATGTTGTGAACAAGGAGGGAACAGGTCCTCCCTTCCCTCTTGCTGCCCAGAAACGGCCAGGATCCCTTTTAGCAACAAGTTGAATTTAAAAAACATCTCCCAGATGAGTCCTAGGACATGCTGCCTTTTTTCCTACCTGTGGTCTCAGCTCCTAGAAGACTCAGCCTATGACCTGAAACAGGAAGATGTGTGTGCATTTAGATGAGTGAGATCTGAACCCCATATTTCTCCAGTATACAGGCTCCTTTTCCTGCACAGTAGTCTGTGCCATGAAAGGACTTAAGCTAAACTCATGACAGATTGGCCACAGCCGAGAATCTGAGCGTAAGAGCTGAGGACAGTTTTTCCTGGTGTATGTGTTTCCCTTCTAGTGTATGTGTTACTGCTTCTTTTTTTCCCCTGAGTTTTGGCATCTAAGAGTGAAAATGCAGAACTTCAAAACTGTACCTCCAGCTGCCAGTCTGCCAAAGTAATGCCATCTGATCCGCTTTCAAAGGAGTATCAGAAGTGAGCATCAGATGTCCAGGCTCAAGTAGCTACATAGCTGTAGAGTGTGATTTATTTTATATGCCTGGCCCTTTAAAGGATCCTGTGACCCTCAGTGTCTATTGGCTCTTAGACTTCTGGGAACAGAAGAGGGTATATAAAGCCTGCAGAGGCTGAGAGAGATGAGGTAGGATTGGAGTAGGTAGAAGACTAGGGTCAGAGAAGATGGTCTGTACAGGAAGAAAGGAGACTGAGTAGGGCTAGAGAGAAGAGAAAAGATTTAGCAGAGTAAAGAGGCCATTGAAAGTGAATTGAGCTACCAGAGAGAGAAGAAAAGACAGTTGATGGCAGTTGAGCCAGGAGAAGCTGAGCTGAAAAGATATTGTTGAGAGACAGGACAAGAGCCCATGAAGAACCTGCACAAAGTAGAAAATAAAGAAGAAATAAAGACAGAAGGCTACAGGTGGCTTCACCTGCCGAGCTGTCAAAGGAGCTCACTGTCATCTTTCTGGTCAGGTCAGAGTTCTCAGTCTCAAGAACCATGTTTTCCAAGGTCACAGTCTTTTCTCAGATGTAGGGTTGGGAAGGCTGTTGCCATCTACCAATCACACTCATCCTTCCTTCATCAGACCCCCGTGTGGGTCCATCTCTGTCATGGACTGCCGACTAGCCCACTCCTACTTCGTCTTTCCCAGAACATGTATTCCACCTCATCCTCCAATGAGCCAAGTCAGCAACCTAAGCTGGACATGGTGGACTGACTATTTGAATGTCAGCAAGCCTCCTACATGTTCTTCTCAGGCCATTTGCATGGCAGGAAAGGATTCTGATAATTTCTTTCTGAATATTAAGTAAATACACAGCATACAAATTGGATTGATAGTGAAGCTGTAAGAAAATGATGTAAATTTTCTTTCATTTCAGTTTCTGTGGTTACTGTTGAGGTCAAGGGCATGTGCTGGCCTCCTTTATGAACTGTAGTTGGAGACACCAAAGAAATGCTTTAAAGAGTGCACCTTGTCCCTCATGTTAGCAGGTAGGTCCTATTTCCAAAGAACAGAAAATTCACCTTATATAAATTTTAACATTTTAAAGTAAACAATTTATTGGCTTTTACTCAATTCTCAGAATTGTCCAGTGATCACCAACATCTAAATTCTAAAATGTTTTCATCACCTAAGAAACCTCCTACAGGCTAACAGCCAAGTTTCCATCCATCCTGTGAACATGTCTGCTTTTCTGCAGAAGTTATGAATTACAGCATATCCATCATTGCCAACATTTAGCATTTGCTCTCCTTTAATTCCCAGCATGCAATGCATTATGATCAACTAGAATTCTTCCTATGCAGCCAAGGCTAATTGATGTTAACATTTTCACTAATGAAGTGTAACTAATTAAAGTAGTACAAAAATTGTGAGTTTTTGTACCAGAAAGCTCTTATAAAACACAATACCCATTCATGTCTTTAAAATATTGAGAGAAACTATAAACTTGAGATATAGAAGAAAAAATTTAATCTGATGTAAAAACATATATATATATATATATATAATATATAACTGTTGTTACTCAGCCTTTGAAGAATAATACTACATTATTAATAATAAGTAATAATGCATTATTAATTAATTATCCAATTGGTTAATTAATTTGTGTGTGAGGACAACTTGAAGGAGTTGCTTCTCTCCTTCCAATATGATTTCCTTAGAATCAGGTCCTCACACTTGGTCTCAGGAGCCTCACCCCCACTTAACCATGGCTCTAACCCTCTGTATCCTTTTGTGTGATACTCATAGGGCCAAGAAATTTCAAGTGCTTCCTGCTGACATTAGAGGTTAGTAATGTAATTTCTCATTATTTTATTTAAAGTTGTTCTGGAAAACCTTATCCATAGAAATAAGACAATAAAAAATAAAAGTATACAAACTTGAAAAGATAAAGACATAAAAGTTTAGAAATCAGCAGAATAATCTTACAGAGGTGGTGAGATATCACCTCTGTATCTAATAAATTTAACAAAGAAACAAAATTTTAAATATGTAATTACATTTACTGTATCACAGAAAATACAAAATAACTTCTTAGATATAAATTTAACAAAGATCATACGAATAATCTATGTTAAGGAATTTAAAACAGTGAGATAAATTAAAGCAAAACCAAATAAAACAGAAGGCATACAATGTTCATGGACTGTTATACCTTAATATTAAAAAAAAAAAACCTCACAATTGTCACACATAAACGTAACATAAGTGCAGCCAAACCCAGAGCTTTACCATATAAATTGACAAGCTGTTCCTTGAATTTTTAGAATAAGTCAAAGGACAAAAAACAGTCAAACCAGAGTTTGGGGGGTTTGTTTGTTTAAGTTTAAAGGCACAGGAGAGTGGCTTTACGGCGATTGTGAGGATGTTCTGTCAGAGACAATGGATACCAAAGGCTTCAAAAACAAAAAGAAAAATTAAGAAACTGTGTTTTTACACCTTGTTAAACCTAAGGAACTCAGTTCACCTTTAGCACTGCCTTAGGACCTCCAGACTGGCCCCCAGCCTTGCCTTAGAACCGAGCTCCCCCTCAATTGGACTCCACAGAGGGAACTGTCACTGTTAGCTGCTGGCAGAGTGGATTACATTTACAAAGTGTAGAATTGATAAAGGTTATATAGTCATAACATTCAAGAGTCTTCACAAATAAAGCAGACAAAAGTTAAAGTGAGCAAAAGTTTTGAACATGTTACAAAGAAATATACACAAATTTCACTGAATAATCTTGGAAAAGTGTTTAGTACCATTAGTAATTAAGTAAACGCCAGCTGAAACCACGATGAGCTGTGCCATCACTGAATACCCCAGGCTCTGAAGCATACATCCAACAAGCACACTGCTTGTGGAAGAGTGAGGAGGTAGCTGAACTGCTTTGGGAAACTGGCAGAAATTTTATTCTGCCTTTCTACATAAATGAAATGAAATTGTCCATCCATAAAAAAAAAAGTGTGCCTGAAGTGCAATCGATCAGACATGATGCAACCACAGAAATGAATAAGTTGTGGTATAGAACACAGCCCAGTAGTGAACAGCAAGAAGCAGCTGACATAGCAGTGTGTGTGTGTGTGTGTGTGTGTGTCTGTCTGTCTGTCTGTCTGTGCCTGCGGGTCTCTATGTCTGTGTCTGTCTGTGTTCACACTATGACATGCTATGAATTCATCCTGGAATTCTTCAGGGATGTGAAATTCAGGAGCAGGAAGACCTTATCTTTGGTGTTTGTTGAAATGGGACTCAGCATGTACTTTTAGCCTGAAGAGTTTCCTGGTGTGACAGACATATTCTGTATCCTTATCAGGGTGATGGGAGTGTCAGTCCGTAGTCACTGGCTTAGATCACACACTCTGCACTTGTCTAGATGTAAATTTTATCTCAGTAAAAGTACCTAAAATTGACAGTGTTGTCCGTAAGGCTGAGGAAACAGGGTGTGCAATGCTCAACAGCAGAACAGGTCAAGAAGAAACACTAGCTGCAGAAGAAGAGGGCCTGGTAGCGCGCGTGAAAGGAAGCCAGGGTTTTCAGAACAGTTTGAGGAACTTAGTTCATAGGAAAAAGTCATTCTTGTGTGATTCATGGCTTTGTTTTTAGAAAATTGGACATTGCTGCCCTCCTGACATGTTGTGGGAGACATTATGCTAGAGACAAAATGTTCGTCACGTCACTGACCACAGTACCAACGAGCAAACGTGCCAGGGCTCATGCTAAGAACGCTTAGCCAAGGGAAGGATGTAACAAGTTTTTTGAAATTTTCCATCTTGTGTAATTTAACAAAGTGTATGTGCATGTGTGCACACATGTGTGTTCCTGCATATGTGTGTGTGTGTGTGTGTGTGTGCATGTTCATATAGAGGCCAAGGGTTGTTCTCTGGCACTTCCTACCTTGCACCTGGTGTGCTCAGAACATTTCTGGGGCATTTTTTCCCTCTTCCCCAAGAGTTGGGGAGGCCAGTCCTGTGCCTGGTTGCTTGCTCCTGGGGCTTCCCAAATCACAGACCTGAACAGACAACTCATAAAATCAGCAGGAGAGGGAGGTGCAGGGGAGGGATCCATGTTTCCCAAATGGAATGAAGAGTATCAGGATGTAAAATGAGTTAATTAATCAATTAAAAGAAGAGGTAAAAAGAAAGTATCACGTTCACCCTGCTGCTGTTAACTGGAGGCAGAGAGTTGAACTCTTCAAGACTGAAATGGGTTTTTCTGGAAGCGAAAGCAAAAAGAGAGATGAGGAGCATGAGGACCCTGCAGGCCGTCCAGAGAGAAGCCGCAGAGAACCCTTCTGGCGAAGGTGTTTTTACATTCACTGAGCTCAGGTTTATTTTAAACAAGCTCCCAAAATGCGTGTCATTTCCCAGCCAACGGTACTGTATAAATTTTTACTGAGACGACGGTTACCTCAGCTATTCAGTTTTAGAATTCACTTCTTTTTTTCACAAAAGGCAATGAAAAATGATTAACAGCACTGTTGGGCACTAATTTGATTTTGTGAGGACTTACTAATCCAAGTATTTGCAGTGTATGTAGTTCATTTAATATTGCGTTAGTGATCAATACATAACAAGGTACTGCTACACCCAGGATACTGGGAGAATTTGCGATATTTTAGGGTTTGTTTGGTTTTTTGAGGAGGAGGGCATATTGTGCTATCATATAAGCTTTCCTCACTGCCAAGTTTCTAATAAGAATAAGACTCCAAATGAGTCATTGACCTTATGGGGCAAGGACTGGGTTAGAACAAGTGGTACAGCACTTGTCTGGCATGGGCATGGCACTTGTCTGGGTTCAAGCCCTGGCACCACACACACACAAACAAAGGTCAGAAGCTGATGTGGGCTGTTCCACTCTGCTCCTACCTCACAACCAAGGTGGCAGTATGACCTACTGGCTTAGCCACTGACACCACAGCAGCCCTCTCCTCCCCTTCCCTCCCAGCTGGTCCCTACCTCAGCCCTGAAGTTCACTGTTTCCCCTCTGCACCCATGGTCAGCTCCCACACCTTCTGAAATAAACCACTACCTGACGGTCTGTCCCCTCCGGGGTCCCAGTGACATTCTCTTGTGGCCAATCAATCACAGACGCAGACTCTGCTGGGGCGGCTGGCGCTTTCTTTGACTTTGTTGTCCAGAGGACTCTTGCCCCTTCCTTCCTCATCACACTCCCTGGCTTAGCTCTGAAGAGGGAGCCAATCCGCCCCTCCGCCCAGCCTTTGTCCGTGCTGTTCCTTGACTGCAAAAGTCATTCCTCAAATCGCTGCATCACATGGTCCCACGTAAGCACACACATACTCGCACACACAAACACACACAGTCACACACAAAGACCAGACAGCCAGAAGCTGCTTGAGAACTCCCAGCTCTTGCTTGTCTTCTTGGCTGTTTGACGTAAAAACCTACTTGACACATAATGAAGATGGAAATCTCCTGTGCACAAGCAGGGCCCAGCCTTGCTGGCCCTGTTGGACTTGGAAACATCTGGTACACACTATTGTTAGAGATAATGCCCCCCGGTGAGGAGGAGGAGGGACCCTTCCCATGTGGAAACTCTTACCCCGTGTGCCAGCTCACAGCAAAGCATTCCAAGCAAGTGCGGGGTCCCTGTGGTGTTAATGACAGAGCCTCATTTGTTATTGGCAACTGAAAATTAAGAGCAGCTAAGGTTGCACCAGGCCCACAGCCTGGCATGCCTGCCAGAGGCAAGGGTCTGGAGATACTTTGACACAGGAGGCCGGGGAAAAGGCCCCAGCAGTCTTATTCTACTTTATGAGCCCTGGGAACCAGTTGCCAAGGCCTGGGAACTGTGGAGATCACACACCAGCAGACAGACTGCTCAGCGCCGGGCTTTTCATCTGCCTGCTGCCTTAACAGAAGAGAAAAGTCAGGGATGTTGGGAGAGGGGTTCGGCGTTTGACATCCTGTTGAGGACATTCGAAAACATACCCGCCGCATTGAAGCAGATGAAGTTTATGAACGGAACCAAGTGGACACGTTTTATTCCGAGAAATGTCTGAGGCCATGAGCGAAACGTGGAAGAAACTCCTTGGAGCCACTGTGCCCGTGACATCACAACAGGAGAATCCAGGGCTGCAGAGAAAGGTTTGGCTAGCTCAGAGCTGCAGTTCTGGGGTTCTGGGGCAGAAGGTGGGGTAATGGAAGGCTTCATCTTTGACATGAGAGTGTGAGTTAAGCACCCGCATTCACTTAGCTCTGCTTACTGTGAGGACACGTCATAGCCAAGTGCTGCTGCTTCAGGCTCCGCCCCCACACCTCCCACCATGCTGGATTGTGTTCCTTAAAACCAAGAGTACTGATTGTGGTACATTTACACAATAAGAAAGGTAACTAAATGGCAAAGAGCTGCATGCTTGAGGTTGTGGGAAGACTCTTTCTTCTCAAGCAGGAGAAAGAGGCAGTGTCAGGCTGGGTCTATGAAATGGTGCAGGAGAAAGAGTAGCAAGAACCAGATGATATGAAAGCCATCGGGGGAAACTCAGCCAGTCTGCAGAGCAAAGATCTGAACCGTCTCAGAGATGTCCTTCCTGGCTTCATCCACTGTGTTCACTAAGTTTTACCTAACAAGAATGAAACACAACTAAAAAACACCATTCTGCCATTGCGTTCGTCATGTTCACAGAGAAAAAAATCGTCAATGCGGACTGGCCTGTACTTGCCACCAGGGTATCATCCGATTGGCACAGAGAAAAGGCCTGCTGCCCACATGACAGAAGATAAACTGGAGAGGAAAAAAAATCAGGGAATGGCTACCAGGGCTTCTGTTTGGACCGCTGGATCTGCAGCTTTTTCGGCCATTGACATTTGAGACCCTGCACCCTCCACGAGTACGGTACTTGATGTCTGGTGAATGCTGGGGAGGAAGGAGGCCCATTCATTCACATTCCCAGCACAACTGGTCTGAAAGCAATGGCCTTGCTCTTTTTTTTTATTTTTGTCAGTGGCAGGGGGAAGCCGCATGGTGATGCTAGCCTGTGGTAAAGGAAGGCCATCAGGCAGATGACCTCCTCGTGGTAACCAGAGGGCAGGAAGTCGGCAGTTTCTGTGTGCTTTATAAATACTTTATTCCTAGCACACATCACAGGAACTGTTGCTCCCCTCTCAAGGCAGAGGGAAGGCAGGCCACAGCCAAACCAGGTCATGGTAACTCTAACCTTTGCCAAAATTGGAGTCCCGAGATTCGTGTTTGTTTCTTGGTGTTTACAGAGCAAAAGCCAAGTCCTTATTCAGGTTCTCTTTACCAGGAGTTAAAAAGGAAGAAAACTTTAAGTGCTTAAGTATTCTTGTTGTAATAATGCTTTTATAAACCAACTTTAGGAAAGGCTTTTTAGCACAACCAGATGGAGGGGACAAAGACTCTCTGAGGACTGGAATTAGCACACTGCGCTCCTTGTTCTGGTAGCCAAGGCAGCTCTCTGACTGTATTTTTCAGCTCATAACTTACCGTGCTTTCCCCCTTCACCTGAAAGGATGGCCCTGGGTGAAGATTTTTAGATGGAATCCACCACATAAAGAGAAATACTGACTCCTGGTCATCCTATGTCAGCAGTTGAGTACTAACCTCCATTTGGTCCCCAGGTTCCTGCTGGAATCCTGTTTTTGCAATCCTTCTCTTTTTGGTAACAAGATGTAGGAGCCTGGAAACTGAGTTTCAAAACACATAAATTATGTGAATAAGATACTTGGATGCTGAGTGCTACTCTCTACAGAGCAAAGTGTGGGCTGTATTGTTGACCCCTCAAAATGACCCAGATTCCAAATATGTACCAGGCCACACCTCTACATCACTTGGAACTTCAGTCACTATTGGTGACACAGAAATACCAAAGTTCTCTGTCACCATGAAAACGTAAGTAGGGTGGGCTGAGGAAGTCACAAGGTCTCCACTCAGCACAAATGTCCCAAGTTGGTTAATATTAAGTCAGAATTTCAATTGAGAGATGCCATTACTGTAGGATACAATAGTCAGTTGGGAGCGGATGTGGTTGTTCTTTCCTGGCTTTCTGGCTTGCTCCTGAGAGTGTAAAGGGTGATGTCTTCGGCCACCACTCAGAGCTGATGGCTCACCTCACTGTGTTTTCATTTTTTGCTCGTCCTTACCGATGACACAGAGATTCCTCCCACCCCCTAGTCCCTGCCAAGTAGCCACAATGTTGTTTATTTGCCTCAAAATCAAACCAAATATTTGTCTGAGGTTATAAATATTTAGATAACTTGTCCACTAATTTCTATTTTCCTTCATGTTTGGCACATCCTTAGAGCCCAAGCACCCTCTCCTCCGCTTTATTTGTTGATTTAAGCATCATGTGTAAAAGCACCAGGCAGGGAAGGGAGTTTTTAAAATGAGAGCGCCATTGTGTGTGTGTGGAGCTGGCGAGAACTTCGTTTCTCACTCCTCTGTAGGTTCTTCCTGTAGGTTTGTCCGCACTGTCCGCTGTCATCTGTCCAGCTGCAGATTTGACTCTATCCTGTGTGTTGTTTACTGTACTTGTTTCGCCTTTTTTTTGCCTGAATGATAATCATTGTTCTGTCAGGTAATTGTTCTCTGAGCACTGCAGGCTGGCTTACATTTCCCAGCTTGGGCTGTGTGCTCAGTTGCATTTTCTGTCTGATGTCCGTGCTAGCTGCATCTTCAGGCTTGTGGTTTCTCTCACAGACATTCTATGGGAGACTCAGGAGCTTTGGCCTCAGCCATTAAGCTTGACCCGAAACTGCAGAAAGAGTTTATCATCTTCCTAATTCTCTCCTTCGTCAGCAGTGCCACCTAAACCCGGGGCCACAGCAGTGACTGTCCTCTGTTCTCTGATAGTTCCAGCCCCAGGGTCATCCTGAGATAGGCCTCTGTTCCTTAGCTTTCTTTTGAACTTCGCTGACTTCTTCCTACTTTTTTTTTAATTGGAAAATAATTTAGATTCTCCCTTGGACATTTTCCCTATGACTATGAAAATATGTTAAAGCCACGATGTTCGATTTTACTGGTTCTTTTTGCGGGTTGGTGCCCAGTGCCTTTCAGCCTGCTGGGTACGTGCTTGTGTAGCTTATAGCCTCCCTGCCTTCTGGATGATGGAAACATGAGATGGGAACACTCAGTGCAGCGAGACTAAGGCAGAGCTCCTTGCCACAAATTTGGTACTTATCCTTTATAGCAAAATGATCGTGGCTCATCAGGAATGGGAGGAAGACAAGAGATGGTAATGGGGGTGAAAATTACCAAAACTCATGTATGAAATGTCATGATGAACCCCACCATTGTGTATAATGTTAATAAAAACTGAGAGAAAAACTTCTGAAGTTCTAACAGGGGTAGCCACTGAGTGAATTATTGGGGCCAATTGAGGTTATGTGGCTAAAATGGAGTTCAGTATCCAAGACCCTTCTTGAGTGTGAGCAGCCTGGCTAGAAGTCCCAGGATGATGCCATGCCTATCACACACCAGAGGTGCCTGCATTCCAGAAATGCTGGGTTTCTCCTCCTCCTGGTTCTGCCAACACTGGCCACAGAAAGCACCTGGCTAGATCAACACTCTGAATTCCCAGAAGGCCACTGCCAGGAGGCATCCTTCTGGAGAATGCATGTCGGCATTTCCAAGAGTGGCCTGGAGTGGCCTACCTAGACTGTAGTATGCTCTGAAGAAAAAAACGATTTACCTGCTTAATGCCAGAGCTAGATGTTCCTGGCCTCTGCTCCTTCACTCCACCACATGTCATCTTTATTCTTCTCTGTCTTGGTGCCAAGAGGCTGCACGTGGTTCTCCATGGACCTCTAACAGACGGTTGTCAGCTTATTTGAGGTAATAGATATTCCTTTTGTCTTTAAAAATAATCTTTATGAAGGAGCTGTAAATTGATATCTTTAAATCACTCTAATCTCAGAGACTACTTCAAAGTACCGTATAGAATTCCTCTTCTCACCTCAGGTGGAGGCTACTGAGGTGACTGCCTCAAGGCTGTGTGCCAAGAAGGTCTCTAGCCAGTGTTTCATTTCCTGGCACACACTGCTGCCTCCTGGGGATTTTTGTCTATGTGAAATTTCTCCTCTTTCCTCTACTCTTCCTCTTCCACGCATCTTTCTGATAATTTTCAGCTTTGTTCCAACCAGCTAGGGCTGGTGCTGTAGGAATAACAGCCAAAGAATGGCGTGGGGTGAAGATCGCCACTAATCACTCATCGGGTAAGGTCACCTGTTCAGTGGCCACAGTGAGATCAGAACTCAAAGCCTCTTAGGTAAAGGTCTCAAAACAGAAAGTGCCTGGATTTCCCACAAGTCTGATGGGATGCCTAACTAGAGGGACAGAAGCCTGGATTCTAGCGTTCCCATTGGCTCCTGAACTTTTAGTGGGGGTTGAACAGCCCACATTAGTTAGCATCTAAACAGGTTCTTCTGCAGGGCCTGGGCCTCATGGGACCCACACAGGTTCTAGACTAGAGACGTCCCAAGTGGACTGGGAGTATTCCTGTCCCTCCTCATGCTCCTCCTTCCCTCTGGCCTGTGAGCAAACTTTGTGACCATCTTCCTTCTGTTCAGAGCCAAGAGCCTACCGTCTGGCCATCTTCCTCAGATTCATCTCTAGTTCCCAGTCCCTGCAGCTCTTTACCAGACCTGAGAAAAATCTATCCAGGCCTTCTCATTTCTTGGAGATAAAGTTCAAACTGCCTTACCCACCAGGAGCCACTCTGGCCCACCTTCTCTGCCTCTCTCCTGTGACTTCTCTAAGGCTTTCTGTGATCCCCTCCTGGCCCCCAGGAAACATCACTGCTTCTTCTTCTGGAGCAGGTATTCACTATCCCATGCCCTGCTCATGGAGATGGTAGGTCCAGAACCAGGGACAGAGACTGACTCTGGTATCTTCCACAGCTGTCCTGCTGTTAAGTGAGAGGGATGGCAGATTTGAAGGAAGCAGAGTTAAGACAAGAGGGCAGAGAGTAGTCTCTAGGGACCAGTTCCAGCGACCTCAGTGAGAAGAGGCACCAGGGTCTCTTCTTACTCCTTAGTTTTAACAAGGTAAGGTTGCATGTAGAACTTGATAAAATGGTCTAGTCCAGAGATCGGGATTGTGTGGTATTGTCTTGATGGACTGATTTGAGTTCCCTCTCAGACCTACACCTGGCACCCATTGCTGCTTGTTCTGAAGGTGTCTCAAACCCTGAATACCACTATATAGGAAGATCATGGTCTTTACCGTACAGGAGGACTACAGTCTACCCCATATATGAGGATCATTATCTACAGCATACAGGAGGGTCACAGTCTATCCCATATATGAGGATCATTGTCTACACTATACAGGACCCTCATAGTCTACACCATACAGAAGGATGTGTGGTGTATATACCATTCTGAAGGATTATTATTTACACCCTATAGGATGGCCACAATCTGTACCATACAGAAGGACCACAGCCTACACCATACAGAAGGGTCAAAGTCTATGCCATATAGGAGGTTTTAGCCCCTTTACAGATGAAGATATTGCAGGCTTCAGTGTTTGAAAAATGCCCCCACTACACAGAGCTAATAGTTTCAGAGTGAATCTCTGACCCCAGCTCACCCAAACTTGAAGCTGCTTGGTTTTTTGTGGCATGCAGCTGTCTACCCAGATGATCTAGACAGGAAGGGATTCTGTGCCCAAAATAGTAGCCTCTTTCTTCCTCTGCTGCTAAGGAGCCCTGTACAGCTCTTTGGGAGATGCGTGGAGGGGACACTGCTTCCTCTGGCCAGGCATTGAGCTCCTTTATTCGCATGCCTCTTTCCTGGCTTTGGGTGGGCACCTGTAGCCACTCCAGAGGCACACTGAAGCCAGCATTGCCCCAGATGAGTTCAAGGCAAAAGACTCCACAGCACTGAGGAGTACTGTTCTTATGGGCCCAGGTTGGCATCAGGAATGCAATGAAGGCTTGGCAGCTTAGACACAGGAAGCCATGCTGCTGTCTAACAGTCGCCAGCAGCAATGACCACTAGCTGAGCAGTTTCAAACAGCAGAATGACCCTTGCACAGTCTCAAAGCCAGAATGTGGAAGTTGGGGGGGTCTCAGTAGGACCTTGTGATGGCTCTTTCAGCTCCTGGCCTTTGGCATGGGGCTGCACCCTCTACTATCCCCCTCCATGGCCTCTTAGGGCAGTGACCACCTTGCCTTTTTAATTCATGCAGAATCTCCTGTCACAGGCACAGAGCCTAGGACCTGCTCTAAGCCAACCCACAGAGGCAGATCTGACCACGTTTTGGATGAGCAGAACCTCACAGACCAAGTTAGAAGCAAGAGAGATGTCAGCAGCTGTGGAATAGGCTAGACATCCTCACCAGTTCCTCTGGTCCTAGGCTCTAGGCTGGGCTGCTTCCAGGAGGACTTTGGTTCTGACACCTGTGTTCACCCTTTCCTCTGTGGGTGCTGGAATGTCCTCACTGCTGAAGGATGGGGACATGAACTCAAGTTCATCTTGTCCTGTAGAGACTACCTAAACCCAACCTTTTGCAAAATGTGGTCTACGATACCTGCTTCTGCGACCATCAAGAGTGAGCCTGACTCCTTGTCTTCTCTGTCTTTCTCCTGATAATAACATCACCGTGCAAACCCAAACCCATCCTGAGGCCTCATCTTAACTAATTAATCAGCAAAGACTTCTAAATAGGACCATACTGGCAGCTTCTGGGATTGGCAACAGTTTGTCTACATCATCCCATTTCTTGAAGAAGAAGAAGAAGAAGAAGAAGAAGAAGAAGAAGAAGAAGAAGAAGAAGAAGAAGAAGAAGAAGAAGAAGAGAAAGAAAAAGTTAATGTCATTTACTTTTACGTGTGTGTAGGTGTGTGTGCCCACCCATCTGTGTGTGTACCACATATATGCAGCTGTTCACAGAGACAGGAAGTTGTGAGCCACCCAGTGTGGGTGCTGAGAACTGAATCCCTGTCCCCTGTAAGAGCGCTAAGTGTTCTTAACTGTGGTGGGCCATCTCTTCCGGTGCCACAGCAGTGATTTTTGTAAAGTAAATTCCATCTGAGGTCCTGAGGGTCTGTCTTCCAGTGACAGGATACAACAGACGTGTTGTGTCTCCAACGAGTCTAGACTTCTGAAATAAGGATACACCAGAGAATAAAATATTTTAATGAAACTGTCACTTCTAATACACTGAAGAATACTACAAGTCGGGCTGGAGAGGTGACTGTCTGCAAGAGCAGCCAGTGCTAATCCTGTATCAGCTTCACACTCATGATGTGTAGGGAGGTGCATGTGTGTACGCATGCATGTGCATGTGGACGCAAGAGGTGTCTTCCTGAGCTCGGAGATTCAGCTAGACTGGCTCTCCCGAGAACTTCAGGGATCCCTCTATATTATGACCCTAGCACTGGAATTATAGACACATACCTGGTGCCAGGGATCCAAACTCAGGTCTTCATGTTTCTAGGGCAAGCAGTTTACCCACTGACCCATGCACCATCCCCTCTCAGTTGTTTCTCTGAGATCAGGGCAACTTCCAGCATGTACCCGAGATCTTCTCATGCCTCTGCTTTACCGAGAGTCAGCACAGTTCTCCCTGTCTCCCACAGAGTTTGTTTCCAAGATGAGGAGAAAGAGAAGTTGCCCGAGAACCTTTGCAAGACTTCACACTGCTCCTGCCCCCCATTCCTCCCCTCAATCTGGAAGGCTTCTGCCCTGGTTGGTTTTCTGTCAAGCTAGAGTTGTATTGGAAGAAGATCCTCGACTGAGAAATTCCTCTGTCAGATTGGCCTGTAGAAAAGTCTGTGGAAATTTTACTTCATTAATGATTGATGTGAAAGCCCCCCCCCCCCTGCCCACTGTGAGTGATGCTACCCCTGCTCAGGGGTTCTGGGTCGGGTAAGAAAGCAGCATGAGTATGACATGGAAAGCAGTTGGACAGTGAGGCCTGAAGGATCTGGGGAGACCCAGAGCTCCCTCTCTGCCTCATATCCTTTTAGGGTGTGAGGATGTGTATGAATGAGTACATATGTGCACTTGTGTGTGTGAACCTGAGGGGGGCAGACATGTGCACATGGAGGGGAGAGACTAGCATGAGTGTTTTCCTTGATTGCTTCTCACCTTCTTCTTCGGGGTAGATGAATATTGCTGTGCCTGACCATTTCCACAGGCATGAACTCAAAGCTTTTGCTCAAGTAGAAAGCACTTCCCCAAGACTCCTCCCCAGCCCCCACGTCTACCTTTTAATGTCCACTTATCCCACAAGCCTCAGCTGGGAGATCCAGGCACTGTGGTCTCTTCTGGTCCTCTTTTCAGAGTTTATTTTTATTTCAAAATTGAAAACTATTAGAAACACTGTAATTGCTGGATTTAATGTTCCATCCAGGCAAGTTTACTAAACGTTAGAACAACCTTTCCAGCCTTGCCCAGCCGTTTAACTTTAAAGCTAATTTGGCGCCTCTGGAGAGACGTGGGTTTTTCCTAGACAAGGTTTTCATGGTTTCATTTTGTGACATTTAACTACACGTTGGATGAAGAAACCACAAAACCTTGCAAGCCCACAGCAATAATGTCAGATGAAATTGCTGATTTTGTTCTGTGTTTCAATATTGCCATATGTCTTCAGTCAAAAAACCATACAAATTAAACAAAAACTAAGCCGGGGACCAGGGCACAGTCTGGAGACTGCGCTGATGTAGGTCCCCTAAGAGCTGAGGTAGACTTTGTCGCTGTCTCATCATCATCATCATCATCATCATCATCATCGCCATTGCCATTGCTGGGCCCCAAAGGCAGCCACTGTCAGCCTGACACAGCCCATCTGCATGGTCAGAGACCACAGAAAACGTATGGTTTAGAAATGGTCTGAGAAGCACGCAAAGCTCTTAAACCAAGGTGGTCTCCTGGAGACTCTGCCCAACCCAGTCTGCTCTGCCCAGAACCTCACGGGGGGGGAGGGGGGACTCACACCCACTCAACAGCACGAGAAAGAAGATCCCAGCAGACAGTGTGTTTGCTTCCTCAGAAAGGTCACCATTGTTCAAACTCAGTTCACCCACCATGTAGAGAAAGGGGATGTCACTCCATGGAGACCAACATACCAGGGGTTCATCTAGCCGAGAGCAGTATGGATCCCCTCAGAGGCCTATCTGGTGACAGAAACAGCACTAACAACAACGCAGGGAAGACAACAGGCACTCCGGGTTCACATACCCTTCCCAGCAGACCACTGTCCTCCCTGAGGCTGGTGATGATGCAGCCAGAACTTTGTAGACCTAGAATTTCCAGAGGACTCTACATGGTCTGTGCTTTTCCCTACTCACATGTATGCTGAGGTTAACCTATAAACTAAGCAGGACAGGGGATTAGTAAGACTGATCAGAGTAAGCAATAATGAGATAGGATGAGTCAGCAAGCTGGGTCAGTGGGTAAATGGGCCTGCTGCCAAATCTGATGACCTGAGTTCAACCCCTGGACCTCACAGGGTGGAAGGAGAACACAGACTCCCAGGAGTCACCTTCGGACCTCCATATGTACACTGGGCACACACAAGCACACGTGTACATACATATAAAACAAATAAACGTTAAGAAGTGCAATAAAAACTGAGACATAACATTGTGACACTATAATGCGGTGGAGGTAGAGGCGGATACTGATTCATCCTCTTTTTCTCTCACCATCTAAACACCTTAGTGTGCTAGACTTAATGTTCCTGTGGCGATTTGAGATGACACCAGGCCGGTGTGGTGAGGGGAAGTAAGGTGATGGACACAAAATTGTGTGACACATTGCAGTGCGGGAAAACCACTGGAACACAGGCATTTGGCCCTATGCCAGCCAGTCTGGCCACTCCCATCAGATCTCGGTGACTAGCAGATGGATAACAAGCAGTCGGTAGCTGCCCTGACAAAGGACAGCCCACAACAATCCATAGAAGATAGGGGCAGCACTACTCCAATCCACTTGCAGGGATCACACAAGTTAACATGCTTCTTCTCTGTGGGTTTGCATTTAACATACCTGGTCTACAGCCGAGCCCGGGTGAATGTAACTCCAAAAAAGCAAAATTCAGATAAGGAGGGACTACTGTATACACATGCATGCACATACAAATACAACATCCTTACACACACATTCATGTACATATATATATTCAAGCATCTACAGGTACATAATCTCTATACATTTGGATATACATTATATGCAAATATATTATGGATGTGGATGTTATATACATACTTGTTTTATACAAGTAAACATGCATGTTTATATATATGGAGAAGACAGAGTAAGAGAGACTGAGGTTTTAGGGAGGTGAGTAACTTGGCTGATAGTGGACACCACAGAGTAGGCTTCAGAGCCAACAGGAATCAACACAAACGTTGTCTGGAGCAGAGGTCTGTGATCTCAAAGTCTTACTCCTGCTTAGATGAGGCCCGCTGCTGTGGAAGGCATGAGTATGGAAAGCACTTTGCACTGGGAAGTTACTGCGGACAGTTGATGGGGGTCTCCTTTTGATTTTGCCAGTGGGGTTCTCATGGTTTCTGTTCATTTAGGAGAACAGGGTAGTCAGTGGTCACCAATCAAATGGTGCCTCAGGGAACTCGAGACCCTGTTTAGGGTCTATCCCTTTGCAAGAGTCCTGAGCCTTCCATTACACATGTAATCTAGAGGCTGGTTCATGCTATCTCATCTGTTTTATTTGTTAACTTTTTCCTTTTTAAAATTGTTTTTATTTTAATTTTTTTACAGATGGTCTTTCAGCTCATGGGGACAATGGCTTTCCCACCCCAGGTGGAGTTGGTACAGGCCTAGCATCTGTTCGTAAGGGCCTGAGCCTGTCATCTCAGCATTGATGCTCTCTGGCTCTGAGGAGCTGATCTCCGCAGAGGGGCATGCAACATCCGTGAGGCAAGATAGAGGGGACACTGTAAGGAGCCAGCCCAAAGTCCTTCTTGTATGTGCTTCATTCTCTCCAGATACCCTGTCTCCCTGTGTAGAGTGTCACACTTCTACATTCAAACATTATATTCATTCCGAGAGCAGTGGCCCTGACACAGAAGTTCCAGCATTACATAGACTTCCATGGGCTTCCCTGCAGGAGTGGTGTTAGTCTGTTAGAAAGAACCCCTTTCTCCCCAGCCTAGAACTCAAAAAGACAGACAGGCTGGGTGTGCTAGCCCTGCTAGCTCTGTGGGCTCCTGTTTATAAGCCCAGTGCTCAGGAGGCAAGGCAGGAGCATTACTAAGTGCTCAAGGCCAGCTACATAATGAGCTCCTGGCTACCCTAGGCTACCCTAGACTGAAAATGAGACCCTGTCCTGGCTCTCCAACTGCATTTGTGGGTATAGTTTGGTCGGGACACAGCAGCCTGGGACTGGGGACAGTCTTCAGCTGCTACTATGGTTGCAGTCTATTTTATCTCTCACTTCAACACACCCCTGGCTCAAGGCAGAGACTGCATTGAGAAGGACTGAGGGAAGTCTCTCACTGCAGAAGAAATAGACAGGAATGTGAGCTGTCTTCCCCACAGACTTCTGCTGAGAGGTCACTTGTCACAGGGTATTTTGCTTCTAAACTTGTTTACACCCAAAGCTGCTGAATTCAAGGCAGAGGGACAGAGTTTCAGCACTCCTAGGTCTTTAGTGGTTGCTTCTTTTTTTTTTCTTGTGTTTGGAGAGCAAACAATGGCAACTGCACTGAGAAAGAGAGAAAGCCCCTTAACTCTGGGTAATGAGTTCCTTATCTTTGTTTAGCCTAAGCAGCCACATCTAGGAAAATCAGGTCTCACCTTTAAGACAGAGGAAGGACACTGCAGTATGGACAGGTGTGGTGGTTTGAAGAAGAATGACCTCCATAGGCTCATATAGCTGAATACTTAGTCACCAAGGAGTGTCCCTACTTACGAAAAATTAGAAGGATTAGGAGGTGTGGCCTTGTTGAAGTGTGTGTGTCCTTATTTTGTGAGTATGGCCTTAGGTAGTGGGTATGGTCTTGTTGAAGTGGGTGTGATCTTGTTGAAGAAAGTGTGTCACTGGGGGTGACTGAGAGCAGACAGGTTCAGGCCCTTAGGAATTTTTGAGGTTTCAAAAGCACACAGGCCCAGTCTCTCTCTCTCTCTCTCTCTCTCTCTCTCTCTCTCTCTCTCTCTCTCTCTCTTTCTCTCTCTCTCTCTCTCTCTCTCTCTGTGTGTGTGTGTGTGTGTATCTATCTATTTCTCTCTCCCCTTGCAAATCAGGACTTTCCCAGTACCATTCCTACCTGCCTCCATGCTTCTTACCATGATGAGAATGGACTAAGCCTCTGAAACTGTAAGCAACCCCCCAAATAAATGTTTTCTTTTATAACAGTAGCCTGGTCACAGTGTCTCTTCACAGCAATAAGACAACAGGCATGACAGACTACACGACACCACACAACAAAGACCCCACTAAGTTGGGATGATTAGGCTACCCCTTCCTTTTCTCCTTCACCCAAACTCTCCTGCCAACTTTCAAAGTTAAGGCAGTGTTCCTCTCAAGTGCCTACTTTTTTTTTAATCTATGGCCTTGACAGAGAAAGAAGACTATCTTCATGGCTTAACTCTAAGAGACTTAACTGGTCAGGAGTGACATTCACTTCTGTACAAAAGAAACCTCATGATTTCAGAATTGAGATATGGAATTTTTTGAGAACAAACTTTTTTTTTTCTAACATAAGGTCCTAACTTTGAGAAAACAGTTTAAAGTTCAAAAACGTTTGGACATCAGATAACTATTACAAAGCCACGTTTAGATGCCTCTCAGTAAGAAGCAGGGAATTAGAAACATATGAATCACAATTTCCGTTAAGACCCACTTGAACTTAAAGATTAAGGCTCGGAGAGCTATTGCCTAACTAAATGTGTTCAAGGGCTTACTAAATTCCAAATATTTAAAACATAATGAAGACATTTAGAGGGAAAATAGTTTCAACAGCTATTCAGCCCCCTTTAAGCTGTGCAAGTAAAGTTGGGTTCAGAGAGTCCTCAAAGTTACTCTTGAGTTAGAACAGCGTACCTCACCCTGGACCAAAAATGAATCCCGAAATGAATCCCAAAAATGAAGGACTCACTACCTTCCCACATTTGTGTTCAAAGAAGCTATGCTGAAGTGCAGAGACAGCGAGCCCTGGCATAAGAACTGAAAAGTGAAACAAAGGCGTGGCAAATCCTTTGCATCTTTTCCACTCATCAGCCATGTGAACCGTTTTAAAAACAATGTGCTGATTTAAGTAATGAGGATGGGGAGGTACTTCCTGTCGAGGCGTAGATAAAAATAAATAAATTAGAAAATCAATACAACTCAAATAGGAATTTAGAAAAATTTAGAAGTGTATGTGCAGAAAGCTTTATACTAGAGCAAAAAGTTGCAAGTGTAGTTGAGCATTCCAGAAGACAAGGCAATGAAAGAATCGCAGACTCCTCATCCAGCCGGAAAGCCAAAGCCATTACTACAGGAGCTGGGCCTGGAAAGAGTAACCAGCTACACTGTGGGACCCCAGGCAGGAGGAACCCGCATCTCCATTAGGGAAGCAGGTAACTGACTAGACCCAGGCAGACCTGAGGTCTCCCCTTCCACGGCTCAGTGAGAAGACAGTGTGGAAAGAGAAGACATCTCGCTCCCGGTCCCCTGAGGAGGACTCTAACCCAGCTTATTCCTGTCCCCCTGATTTTCAAAAGACATTCCAGGGCCCACCTCCTGTGCTGTTTATACTTGCATGTTACATTTTAACAGCCAGAATTTTCATTGTTCTGTTATACTGTTTTGTTACTTTGTATTTTCTTTTCCAGTCAAAGGCTAATTCCGGAACTCGTCTGTTCACTTTCCAAGCCCTTGTAGTCCAGTTTTCCACCTGATGTTACCAAGGCACAGTCCCTGGGTTTCAGTACAATGAGGCAATACTTCCCTGTAGCCCTGTCTACTTGCTCCTTACGCCAACTTCAATGCTTATAGCAGTTTTCTTACATGTTACACCGCTGTTTTTCTTTTTAACTTTTATTGAAGTGATTTATAGTTTACACAAAAGCTGGAAGGACAATTCACAAAACCCGAACATCACACCCACAGCAATTAGGTTTTGTTTTTCACCACATTGGTTCCATCTGGAATCTCTTGTCTCTATCTCTCCCTGACTTTTTGTCTGTGTTTTCTGTCTCTGTCTGTCTATCTGCGTATATGTCTGTCTCTCTGTTTTTGTCTGTTTATGTTTCTCTGTCTCTGTCTGTTTCTGCCTCTCTCTCTCACACACACACACATACACACACACACAAACACAAACACACCATCCCTTTTTCTTAGGCTTGCCTAGCCTAGTGGCTCAGCCATTCTTCTGGGCCGAACTATTTAACTAGCCCAACCAACCAGCTCAAGCAGATCAGACAAGACCAGAGTCATTCATGTTCAGCACCATGGCACCAAGCAGATACAACAGATCACCTGTAGTTCTGCCTGATGTGAATGGTGACACCTGAGCTTTGTGCTCATCACATCCCCAGGTGCATTCTAGTACATGGTTCCCCCCCACACACACAATCCCTGGAAGAACTCTAAAAACAGACATAAGCTGCCTTGTAAATGCAGGAGCAGCAGCGGCCCTAGGCCTGGTGCTTTGGTGGGGGAGCCTTGTCATGCAAGGCCCCTGTATCCTGGGCCTGCTGGCTCCTCTCTCCTCGTCTGCTGTCTCCATTGCTGATCTGGGGCTTTCTCCCGGGGGAATACAGCCTACACAGCCAGCTGCAGCAGCTACGTGTGCGTTCTGGCTGCCCCAGGCAGCCACACGGCTTGCGGCTCTCTACAGCTCGGACAATGGGTGCCCAGTTTCTTCAGCTCGGCTGAGCTCCTGTGTTGATAGTTACACTGCTGAACCCAACTCCGCAGAGCTGAAGCCCAAACCTTTCTACTTAGACAAAGGAACAGATTTTCTCGTGGCAACATGACCACCTTCCTTCTGTAAGGTATAGACTACACTTGCCTAAAGTTTGGCTGCTGAGAAAACATTTTCTATTTGCAATTAATTTCAGCACAATAAAGGCAATTTTTTTAACTATAGTTGTTGCTTACTAAGAATGAAAAACTCAGCAGACCTGCTCCCATTCATAAATTCAGCAGGCCTGTTCCCGTTCATATCTTTATTCTTATACAGTATACCTATCTCAAGAGATGGCCTCCTGCACGCATATTCTTTGCTTTTCTTGCCCTGTAATTTTTTTTAGGCTTCCAGGATATAAAGCAGTCTTACCGGCCATGTGATAATGCAAGGAGAAGCACCTGCAGACTGGGAATGAATGAGGTACTCTTAGTTAAATACATCTAACAGGTATCATGAGATTTTGTCTTCTAACTGCACGCACAAATGTCAGAAAGAGGAAGTTCTCTGTCAGAGAATGGGTCTCCAGCTAAGGCATCTTCAAAGAATGTCCAATAATTTGTGCCAAGCCCACACACCCCTCTAGGACAAGAACTTGCTCAATAATTCCATTGTCCCAGCCTGCGCGCCGGCAGGTCTAATCCCAGAACATGGCTCAAAGAGCAATGGATAGTCTGCAGCATTTCACAGACCCAGATGGGCTGTGGGATGTTCCCTATGCTTATCTTGGAGAACACTCTGATGTCCATGCTATTCCTCCTAGGGGCCAAACCGGGTCTTTCTCTTAATTTGTACCCTTCGGTCCTCCAGCCTCATCTTCAAAATGCATTGCTCAGTCATCAGAGCTTGAGACGGAAGAGTACAAGGGAGGAGAACACACTTGCTACTAAAGGTCACAGGTAGGATGCCTGGACCAATCATGAAACACACTTAATGACATTATCAGCATCTCAGTAGAGATTCCCACTTACAGGAACTTAAGTGAGTGTGTGCATGTTTTAAGGTCCTCTATCAGCGATGGAATACAAGGGTTTATGGACTTGTATTCAACTGTTCTTTAAGAAATCATTTGTGTCTATGACACCCACACTCAAAGGTCACTCGCTACATGGGAAAATTGAGAGAAGCCCAGCCTTGTTTCTTAAGCAGGTCATTCTTCGCTCTGCAAGATAAAATAAACAAATGTGATTTTGGTTTCTTGTGGTTCCAGTTATTGTTCAAAATATGACCAGAAATGCATGCACCTGTGAGATACAACTGTGGATGACAGAACAGTGTCTCCTCTGTGGGGTGAATGCTCATGAGGGCCCTTTCAAAGATTTGGTCAGGTGTCTAGTAAACAGAGGTCCTAGGACTCATGAGAAGAATGGTGAAAGACTTTTGGTTTAATGGAACCAAAAGATGAACAAACAATACCTAAGCAACAAGCAGAAAGAGGAACACCCCAAATGACAGACCCATGGACCATCACTAGCCTGACTGATGCCACCCATGGTGTGGACACAACTCTGACTGTGTGTAGCAAGGTCCTCGCAAATGTTTTTCTGAGTCTTTGCTTGATTTCTCCCTCAAATTATGCACAGATAGGAACTGTCTGACGAAGAGGTGGGAGAATTATAGCATTCTCCATCTCAGCTGTGGCCATTCTAAAGGCCCAAAGACCTGGTACAATACAGAGCCCTAAAAATCATTGAACCCTACTCTAAGACATGCTTCCCAAATGAGAGCCTACACAAAGTGGGGGGGGGGAGGTCCAATGGGGTTTTCTGTCTAGCAAAGTGTGTCCAGTGTCAAACCTCCTAATTACTCTGTTGTACTCTGTCGTGTGAGATTCTCCCTCTAAGGGAACTGCATGAAGGGCCAGCTATCTTCTTGGGGTCTATAACACATAGCCAAGTGATGGTCACTGTAGGGTGTCAACCCTCAAATGATGAAACACTATCTCCGAGTTCTTGATACCTGAGCTGTGTGCACTTGCTACTTCCAGGCCACTTGGCGGACGCTCATCACATAAGCTGCAGTGATGTCATTTAGAATGAGGAGACAGTCTAATTGATAAATTCTGCTCATGTCTTTTGGGAAAAGATTCCATCAGGTTATTTGTTTGTTTGTTTGTTTGTTTGTTTGTCTTTTGAGACAAAGTTTCTCTGTGTGGCCCTGGCTGTCCTGGACTCACTTTGTAGACAGGCTGTTCTCGAACTCACAGAGATCTGCCTGCCTCTGCCTACCCGAGTGCTGGGTTTACAGGCATGTGCTACCACGACAGGCTCCATTGGGTTATTTTGAATGTCACTGGTCACTGCTTAGGATGAGCCAAGAAAGGTGACACTTTGACTGTCAGAAAGTCATTTTAACTGATTTAAGCTAAGTTCTCAGTGCTAATATTGTCAAAATACAATAGTCCTTGTACTATAGGGATGAAAAATAAAAGATTCAATATGGGTGCTCGTGAACGGCGGAGCCTGAGATCGTCTCCTTTTTGCTCTGGTGCCTCCTGTTTGGCATACATGGTGCTGATTTCCCAAGGCTTTCTCGTCTCCACTCTGGCCCGGTTCACCTTCCCACCTCCAATGGCACAGATTGGACCTGGGGCCTGGGATCTGGAAGCATAAGGCTGGCTTGGGTGTCATAGCTGACCGAACAGCGGGGCAGGATGAGGGAAGGTGGACTCGTCCTCAATAAATCTCCTGCATCAGAAGTGAGGTGACCAATGGTGGCTTCTCTATCTCCCTGGGAGATCAGGACATCCATGGGACTGGGCTGGACTGGGACAAGGGACTGACTCACAATGTCCTAATATTTACCTTATAGTCCAAGAGTTATGTTGTGCAGGCAATTCAACTGGCTTGCCCTTAGGGTCCTTCAGGGTCCTGACAACATCTTATGTCAGTACATGCGTCCAATGACATCATCCAGGAAAGGTAGGTACTTAGGTGTAACCGGTCTGCCATCCCTCTCTCTTGCTCTCTTGGTTTCCTCTGTTCTCTACACTCTGTTGAGGTGCCTATCCCCACACCATGCCTGTCTGTCTGTCTCTGTCTGTCTCTGTCTCTGTCTCTGTCTCTGTCTGTCTCTCTGTCTCTCTCTCTGTCTCTCTCTCTGTCTCTCTCTCTGTCTCTCTCTCTCTCTCTCTCTCTCTCTCTGTCTCTCTCTCTGTCTCTCTCTCTCTGTGTGTGTGTGTGTGTGTGTGTGTGTGTGTGTGTTTCCTCTGTTTCTCCCCTCTGTCAGGATTCCCCCTCCCCCGGCCATGTCTCTCTGTCTCTTTCTTTCTCTCTCTCCTTCCCTCTCTTTCCACCTCCATCCAAAAAATATCTTTCATATCAAATCTGTCATTTGAGTGGCATATTTTAAAATATATCCCAACACCAAGCAACACTGGGACAATGACATGAAGGTCATGAGGAATACTGCAACTCTTTCCTGTTCAGAGAGTGCTTTTATCTATCTACCTATCTATTTATTTATTTATTATAATTTATTTACTTTGTATCACCACTGCTGTACCCTACCTCATCTCTTCCTAGGCCCACCTCCCCCCTTTCCTCTTCTCTCCCTATGCCCTTTCCCTAGTCCCCTGATACGGGATGTCCTCCTTCTCTTCTATCTGACCCCAGCTTATCAGGTGTCATCAGGGCTGGCTGCATTATCTTCCTCTGTGCCTGACAAGGCTGCACTCTCCCCAAGGAGAGGTGATCAAAGAGTCAGCCACTGAGTTCATGTAATAGACAGCCCATGGAACCTTTACTAGGGAACCTACAACTATGTTCATAACAGCTTTATTTGTAATAGCCAGAATCTGGAAACAACCTAGATGTCCCTCAAGAGAGGAATGGATACAGAAAGTGTGGTACATTTACACAATGGAATACTACTCAGCAATTAAAAACAAGGAAATCAGGAAATTTGCAGGCAAATGGTGTAATCTAGAAAAGATCATGCTGAGTGAGGTAACCCAGAAGCAGAAAGACACACATGGTATACGCTCACTTGTAAGTGGATATCAGCCATATAATATAGGATAAACATACTAAAATCTATAGTCCTAAAGAAGCTAAACAAGACCCTAGGGAAGATGCTTAATCCTCATCCAGAAGGGCAAACAGGATAGACATCAGAAGCAGGGGAAGACATGTAACAGGATAGGAGCCTTCCACAAAGGACCTCTATAAGACTCTACATACCAGGATATCAAAGGAAACTCATAGCCAAACTTTGGACAGAGCGCCAGAATCCTTATGGAAGAAGAGGAAGATAGAAAGACCTGGAGAGGACAGGAACTCCACAAGATAAACAACAGAGCCAAAAAAAATCTGGGCCCGGGGTGGGGCTGTAGAGACTGATACTCCAACCAAGGATCCTGCACGGAGAAGACCTAGACCCCCTGTCCAGAGGAAGCCCACAGAGAGTGCTTTTGCAATAAGTAAATTCTAGAAAAGTAACAATGGACTCTGTGGGATTTTGGTCCCTCTGGGTGCAGGTTTAATTTTCACCATCAGGCTAGGCAGTAGTTCCCGGCGTTCTTATAGGTGGTATATCCATGCCTGTTGGCAGGCAGAGCTGTTTTTTTCTAGAGTAACAAGGGGACATGTTCGGCTCAGTTTTGACATCTCTTCAGAATAGGAGTCCTCTTGGTTTTTTTCCTGGTGTGTATTTATCTGGCTTGAGAGACTGGAATGCCAAGAGTCCCTGGGGTGGGGGGACTGTTGGGGGGACCTCCAGGTGGCCCGGGCTTCTCTGAACAGCACCTCTCCTGTGTCTTGCAAGCCCCCTGTGGGAGGGGGATGAATGTGTCCCTTTGTGGGGCTTTGGCTTCCAGAACTCCGGAGGGAGCCACCTGGCACTGCCTCCCTCTGCTCAGGGACCTGGCTTTCATTTGCAACCCTGGAGAACACTGAAGCCTCTCAGCCTTTCCCAGGGAGAAGCGCCTGCCAGAGCTGTAGAGGGTTCTCTGGCCGCCTCTGTAGCCTGCCCCTGTGTTCTCTATACAGCAAGAGAAGTTAGGGCTAGCCTGTGCAGTCACAGTCCCCACAAATGCCCCACACCAAAGCTGCACCAGGCCTCACTGAGATGCGAGGAACGGGCCTTGTTTCGTTTTTTTTTTTTTATTTTAGAACCCATTTTTTAATTTTATGAAGTTTATTTAAATTATATAAAATGAGAAATGAAATTCTGTTTTTGTTCAGTTTATTTTTTAATGGGAACTATAATTCCACTCTCCAATGAGGAAAAAAAAATTCATAAAAGTATAACTGGAAAATTTTTCGGCATCTTAGTATTTAATTGGTATGCAATTGGTTCAGAAAATAAAGGTGGAAAGCCTCACACACGGGAGGGAAGGAAGAGGTCAAAGGAAGAGATGGCAGCACATGGTGCGATGTCCCCAAAGGGCTTTCAGGGGCAGAGAATGGGACCATCCATGTAAAGGAAAGTAGCTGGCAGATTTGGCTCCTGAGGTTGGAGGCCCTGACCCCTGCTCCTTCCACGCTCGGCACAGCCATGACAGCATCTTTGGAGCACAAGGCCGGCTGCATAGCCTGTGACTTGAAGCCAGGCTCTCATACCCTGCAGCCTACTGCCTTCACCATAAGTTTACTTGTCTCTAACTTCACTAATTTCTGGAAAGGAGGTTGGCTGTGTTCAAGGACGTTGTGTTCTGACCCAGACATATTGACCGACAGTGCATGAAATGGCTGAAGAGCCCTCTGATCCAAAGTGTGGAAATGTGATAAACAGAGGAGAAAGTGGGGTAGAAAACAGGCCAGCAGCACTGTCTGAACAGATGACTTCTCCTTTTCTGAGGAAAAGAGAGTGAGCTGGCCAGTGGGGTCCAGCCTCACCCCCACCCCTACCATGATCTCTCCCCAGTCTCCTCTTCTGGCCCTTCCTTCAGGCTCTATCCCAGACAGACCTGGGAAGACAATGGTGACAGAACAGTGATTCCCTCTTTGCACACCCGAACGTGCTTCGTGTGGGACCACACACCTGTATTCTGAGTGATTCCAGACATTGCCTAAGAGTCAAGGAGAGGAAGGCAGGGTTAAGTGTGGCTGAGCAGAAGGCAGGAGGCTTGGGGTCAGGATCTCAGGCTCCTGAGAGCCAGTCTCAGCTCCATCATGGATAATGGTTTCTTTCTCCTCTGTTTTCAGGTGTTCTTCAGCTGTCCTGGTTGAGACTGCTGTGGGAAGGACCACAACGCCCCATGTTGAAACACTTCAGAACACAATTGGACATGAAATAGGTACCACACTGCCCAAATGTGGAGGGAGCCCGGCCCTGAGTTCAGCTCCAGCTCAGGCCCTGTGTGAGGTGGGGCCTCCAGATTCATCAGCTAGAGGTGGAGCTGGCTACCTCCTTCATTTGTCACAGTTCTGAACTGTGGGTCAGAGTGTTCAGCGGCCATTCTCTGCGCTGTTTGTCAAATTGTCACTGCGAGAACATGACATACTTGAACCCAACACCCCTCTTTTCCAAGCCTACCGTCTCGGCAATTACTGAAGTGAGAAACAGATGCCCGCAGAACCAGCGAAGCTTGTCCAGCACTAGGAACCAACCCGGCTATAAGAACAAGATGAGAGCCTGGTTCTTCAGGACGGTCTCCATGGCTCCCTGCTGTGACCAGGAGGAAGAGATGGGAACCAAAGAGGAAGCAGTCTGCTTACCTCACCTCAGGGAAAAGGCTATCTAGTGCCCAGCCTTCATGACCTAGGAGCTTCCTGGAGCCCATGGTCCAGGATCCTGATTCTGCCCCTGGCCTTCCCCTTACCTCCACATTCACCTGTGTTCTGGTTCTAAGTCTCCAGGTAACAGACGACCATATGGAGTAATGAACTTGATAAGAAAGCAAAGGTGGTAGGTTCTACAAGGCTGTGGTTGTCCCTGGAGTCAGGACAAACCCAGCCCCCAGGATCATAAGGCAGATGATCTGTCAGGAAAGCAACAGGACTTTCATCCTTTTGACACATCTTGGCATGATGCTAACAGTGCCATTGGCCCCTAATACTCAGACTTGAGGCATCTGGGCTCTGAGCTACAATGCTGACTTGCATATCTTGCCAGTAGGAAGACAAGTTCTGTATTCATCTTTCCATAATGAACTTGACACTTCAAAGTCAACCAGGCTGCCCAGCTATTATAGGGAGTGATACTGAAAAGTCACTAGCTTTCAAAATCATGGTTCCTGCTAAGAAAGGACGTATTCACTATTCACTGACTTTCACTACCAAGTAGCTATCGAGTAAGAGGAGCATCTGCAGATGCCCCTGGGGAGTCTCAATGACTTCTAATAACACATGGTGCCAGGGCAGCAGCATGGCACAGTCCACACAGCCTCTACCACTGGCCAAGCCGAAGTCCCCACTGGGGTCACTCTCACTGGCTCCCAGCTTTTATGTGTGTCAATTTCTTATCTACAAACCATTCTGGGCTCTCCTGATCACTCTTCTGTTCCCCAAAATGAACTAGTTTTGAAACATACCCTCTGCTCCTGGCTATGGGCTAGTGTGGGATTTCTTTTGTTCTCAGTTTGGCTGTAATGACCCAAGGATCTGCTACCACGTATGTCGAACGAAGTCTAAGTTACCAGCACACTTGAGTGTTTGGGACCCACGGCTCCCCCAAAATGGAGACAGCAGCATCTTGTCAACCTGCCAGAAGGCAGAAACTATAGCTGGGCTTGTTGGTCTCAGATGCATTTTTACACTGATGTTCCCTTACTGTTGTCCTCCGAACTATCTTCTGCCCTTCACAGCACCCTTCCTCGTGGGCTGCAGAAGATCCACAGAGGGAGGTGGAGAAGGTGGTGGCTCTGAGAGTTTAACTGGAGGCTAGGTCTTCTCGGAATAAAAAATCTGAGGACTCTTAACAGGGCTTAAGGTAAGACAAAGATGAACGGAATCTAAAGGAGAAGCTGTCAAGGAGTGGGATGGTAACCAGGCATCAGGCTCAGCAGCTCTTCCTCTTGGATCAGTCAGTGATTGCTCACACTGAACCAGGAACTACACAGTTCTAACCTCAGGGCCAGCTGAGCACTTAGCCTCCCATTACCCATGAGACATGTCTGAAGTATGCAAGTATGTTCATATGTGGCCCACAAGGCACATGTGCCACAGAACAGCTATGAATGAAGCCCAACATGAAATTGTAAATTTAAAATTCCATCATTTTCTCTCTGTCTGTCTGTCTGTCTCTCTTTCTCTCTCTTTGCATTTTTCTCTTGTAACTCAATTATACGTTTCTCGAATGTGAAAACTCTGTAGCTGATAAGGTCAAGAGGTCGGGTGTATCTGCAGTCTTCTACAGCAACACCCTTCTCTGTAGCCGGGCTACCCACAGTGATGATTGCCTATCGGCAGTGTTGGCCTGGAAATGTAACACAGAAAATTCAGAAACAATTCACACCAAATGTGATACCCTCTGTAAGTCAGAGATCCCTGTGTCATCTACAGGGCCCTGTACTACTTCACCCCTCTTCAGGAAGGTTGAGATGTGAACGCACAGCTTGCATTCAGTTGTCTTACTATCATCACTCTTTTTTATCATGTGTTTCTGTTGATGGCTTCCTAAGCCTGGTTTATAAACTAAGCTTTATGACAGCTGTGTGAAAGCAGGAAGCCTGTACTGTAACGAGTCCTCTGCTATTCAGAATTGCAGGCATTCACCGAGGGCCCTGGATACTTCTCCTGAAGAAAGGGGCAGCTGTGATCTGCACAGGCAGCGTCTGTAGGTCCACATCTTTTTACCCAGTGTAGAGCCATGTGTATTTATATGTACATGGGATGCATATATATATATATATATATATATATATACTTACATATGCACAGTACTTAGTCTATGTGTGTATAATTTGCATGTATAATACAGTTTATACTTGTTTCCGTGATATAGATGACACATATACTGTCTTGGTGGTTTCTTTGGAGATGGCTAACACATGGAGAAGATAGAGATGAGAATCCATGGAAGGTACAGCAGCTGGAACTCCCCCACCTTCACTTGTGTTCCCAAGAGCCTGGGACACACCTGATGTTAGGAGGATCCCAGCAGCCACATGGCCATCTGGCCAATGGTGAAGCAGACTGCTCAGGAAGAGGGTGCTGGTTTTGGATTGACGTGGAGACTTGTAAGGTACCCAGATGCCACTGAGAAGCCCAGCATGGCCTTGGACCACACCTGGGATCACAGGTTCTACTTCTTGCACGGGGGCAGTACCGTGTGTGGTTGCTGCTATGCGGCCTTGGTCACACTGGCTGCATCTATAGGAATCTCCTTCATGCCTGGCATCTGGAAGCTACCCCTCCTCTCTGAACTGTTAGCCTTGAAGGAAGACAAGAAATGAAGTCCAAGGAGACATTGTGACCATGAGTGGCGCAGAGGAGCAATTCTTCACCAGGGCCCATGGGTAAGTCAGACTGTACTCCTCAGCCCTGTATGCATCCTAGGAACATGGTTCCTAGTGTCAACCACGGGTAAAGCTGATTTACACAGACACGTCTGCTTTGACTCAAGAAGCACTTTTCTTTTTAGCAATTACAGACAAAAGCCCTTGGCAGTCACATGAACACCAAAATCAAACAAGTACTTTGTGACTTTCTCACCAGCAATGTGTCAGCTAAATAAATATCCTAAGCCAATTCACTCCACTGCCAGCCAGAGCTTCAAAGGATCTATTGTTAAAGGAAATGAAGTAAAACTATTATAGAATTGGGTTTTGCTTAGAGCCTTAATACAAAAAAAAATCTTAAGAAGGAAAATTCACCTTTGTTGTGGCTCGGTGCCCATGTGCTATTGAGATCTGCTGTTCATTTGAGGTCTGTGCTGGCTCCTTCAGTTTCTCATCTGTTTACCTTGTCTGCGTAAATACGGAAGGTGAGTGTTGTGGAGGTATCCTTATACACAAACAGTGTAAACGTAGCCAAAAGACAAATAGGCAAAAAGAGAAGGAACTTGACTTCCCCGTGGTATATGTGGGGTTGCTCTGAGTCTCTCTGTCTCTCTCTGCTTCTGTGTGTATGTGTGTGTGTTTCTCTTTCTACCATATGAGGTCACAGGGAGAAATCGATTATCTAGAGAAAGAACTCCCAGCAGAGCCTGACTAGAATGGCACCTTTGTCTCCTTATTTCCAGCTACAGAACTTGTGCTGGTGAACTCAATGACGTCAGCCACACAGTCTTCACTACGGTGCCAACGCAGCCCAAACTGACCTAGGAGATGAAGGAAGATGTGATCATAACACTGTCTGAAAGCTGTATTTCTAACCTGTGAACTAAAGCAGATGGGCAAGCACTGTGCTGACCCTTCGCTGCAACCGACACAGCAGCATTGCCTCTGCCAAAGGCACCAGCCTGACCTGGAAGAAGATGTTGAGGTGACTGTTGGCAACCTCCGCTCGTGGTCCCCACAGGATGATGGGATGCAAGGCCTCTCTCTTTTGATACTCAGTGTCCCTGATCCCAGGGAGTGAAAGCAAAGCATGAGTGTACTGCCTGTCACCAGGACCCAGTGCTCACTATGGAGAAAGGCTGTGTATGTGAACACACGTCTGCAGATAAAGACAGATGCACGTGCTACTTAGGAAGGGTCATCAAGCTGGCCATGGCTTGTGCTTGCATTGACATGCATACTGTACTGTCCTTTCAGGCATGAAAACTCTACTTTGGGGGTGGACATGCCATAAGCTACTGGATATTACCAGAGTCACTCCTGACTCTATTGTTCTTAGCGTCCAGTGAGAGATTTCAACTGGAGTAATAGTTGTATTTCTTTGATTTTGACCTTGTGAAAAATGAAATGTTAATAAATGTGATTTTTTTTTGGTTTTGTTTTCATTCTATGTTCTGTGTATGTGTATTTTGCTTGCATACATGTGTCTGCAGAGGGCAGTGCCTGCAGAAGAGGGCATTAAATCCAAGGAACTGGAGTTGCGCAACTGTAAGTCACCATGTGGGTGCTGAGTGTCAGTCCCTGGTCCTCTGAGGGGACAAGTACTCCTAACCACTGAGCCATCCTTCCAACCACAAGAAATGAGGATATTTTATTTCATTAAAACATATGAGTACTTTTAAAGAAGGTATAAATTCCTGACTAGCGTAAACCGTGCTTAAACCGTCGCTGTGTCACCACGCAGTCACATTGCAGCACGTGTCCTTGGGCCCCATCTCAGCCGATTCTGCTCATGACGTGTGAGCAGACTGGGAACTATCTCAGGCGCTTCGTTCAGCACCACAGCAACTGTCTCTCAGAATCACCCGGAATGCTCGGTGCATTCCTCCTGATTCCCAGCAGAGTGCAGATGAAGGCTGAAGGCCGAGGATCCAGGAGCACAGGGTATGTGCTCTGATGATCATGTTTCCAATGTCACTCGCACTCAAAAGAGTGCAGGGCGGGGCATGGGTAAGGTAGACAGCTAAAAGGGTGATTTGCTATTATTGACACACAGGTGTGACATGCAGATTTCCTTTGAGGGATATGGATGAGTATTGGATGCATAGGAAGAACGCACTGTGCAACGTGGTGAGCATCTGAAGTTTAGGTCCCTTCATTGAACATGTGGAATATGCCCTGTGCCATGTAAAACATCCGCCCTACAGAAGGAACATCATCCGGTGCAAATGCATTTACTGAGTTATTACATGTGTCACGATATAGCTGTGGTGTTGAGCCAGCAACTCCAATGAGAAGGATATCATTGGTTCAAGCAGCCATGAGTCAAGTATAAAATTGTCATGAATTTATACTCCTCCTATAAAAGGGACAAATAAGTGAGTTAATGCAAACATGTCTTCGTGGAGATGTGGGAAGGACAAGGCTTCCTGGAGGGTTGGCACTCCTATGTGACAGTTTCTGAGATGGACCTGCTATACGAAGAGCAGGTAGTGACCAGGTATGGGTGTATGCAGGACGGAAGGAAGTCACCACTGTGGGTGTATGGTGACAGGCTGCATTGTGAGATGACTAGAAGACACACTGTTTTGTAGATGGAAGCCATAGGACTTATTTGTGAAGGGGTCAGTGCTGAGGCCAGAGGCCATCTGGTTGGTGCTCACGAGTAGCAAATGGGACATATCTGGGACTGACTGCAAGCCTCCTCACCTGGAAAGAGGAGCTTTTGAGACTCCTTCTGTCTCCCATCTCCCCACACTGGGAAGGACTGGAAGGACTTAGAAGGATGTACCAGATGACAATGGTTCTCAGCAATGTGAGTTCCCAGCTCCAGGCTGGCTTGGGGCCCATGAGGCATGTTCTCCCCTCTGTGATGTCCATCCACCCTGCCCCAGGCCCAAGTCAGAAATCTGGCTTTGCTGTTCCATGAACTTTCATGCCTGGGCCCTGAGCATCGTGGGGCTCCATGGTCATAGTGGACTTTCACTTCAGCAGGAGTTGGCGGGGACACTGAGAGGATGGTGGAAAGGATGGGTAGAGAATCATCCTCAGAGGGAGAGGGAGCATCCAGGGCTACCGTGTTCAGGAACAGGAGGAGGAAGATCAGGCTCCAAGGGACTGAGGACCAGAGAGGGAACCAGAAGCATTCATATGGGGAAGTGAGGAGGGGGTAGAGGAGAGGAGAGGATGGACCATGAGACCATCCTGTAGAAAATGGTAGCGTGAAGAGTGATATCAAGAATTGTGGGGCTGGAACTACTCATTTGGAGACCCAAGATGGCTGTCATGAGAGGACACTGTGTCTGAGGAGTAGGACAGCAGTAACAGTGCAGTGACCAGGAGACTGAACTCTGGGACCTAAAACACCAGCATTGGTGATTGCCAGGTGAGCAGAATTCCTACGGTGAGAAAATCAAGTGGGAAAATCCTAGGGACACCCAGTTATTCCCTGGAAAAACTCTGGGTGACCGGCGGCGCACAGCCCTGATCTGAATGAGCAGCCACCCTGGGGGCCAATAGCCGCCATACCAGACTGGGTCACACAGTCTCCGGGCCAGAGTGAGAAGGCCCCGAGTACCTTTCCAGACCAGGCTGCACTGGGCAGGAGCACACTGCGCGGCACCGCTGGCAACCACCCCAGACGGTGTGTGTCCACGGGTCAGACTGAGAAGGCCCCGGGTACAGTTCCCCAGACCGGGCTGTATCGGGCGGGCACACTCTCCTTGGTGGCACTAGCCGCCACCCCGGACCAGAACACACAGTATCAGGTCCAGACTAAGGTGCCCCCAAATACCATCTCAGACTGTGGTGCACAGCCCCTGGCCCAGAAGGAGGCACCAAGTCTCCAGTCCAGAGGGGAGCCCTTAGCAGCAAGCCCAGGTCATAGCGTGGAGCCTCCAGACCAGAGTGGCGCCACCAGCAGCCATCTCAAACCAGCACACTCAGCCTCTGACACAGAGCTAGGCCTCCAGACCAGAGGGGTGACCAGCCTGCAGTGCTCACAGCTTCTAGCACAGAGCACGAAGCCAGGCACACAGATCCCACAACAGAGTTCAACTGAGGCAACAACAGACACTATCAAACCACTGGAATTCCCTGATCTTCTTGAAGAAAACTCCAGACACAAGAGATTGACAGTTCCAGTCTGAAGTTCAGCCTTAAAGCACAAACAGTTCCTTGATTATATATAAACAAATGGCCAAAGGTAGACTTAAGAACTCAGCCAACAAAAATCAGGACACCATGGCCCCAACAAAAACACCCAAAAGCAATGGAGATTTTAATTCAGCGGAGACACAGGAAAATTATGTTAAAGCTATGATTACGCAGATATTAGAGGAACAAAAAGAGGGACAAAGAGAGGAAATGAACAAGGCACTCAAAGAAATTCAGAAGACTATAGCTGCCCACATAGAGGAATAATTAAAGATTTACAGAGAGGAAACAAACAAAAAAATAGGAGCCACAGTCAATCAGATGAAGGAAACGATACAAAGCATGAAAACAGAATTAGAATCTATAAAGAAGACACAAACGGAGAAGAACCTGGAACGGGAGAACTTAGAGAAAAGATTGGGAACCACAAAGGTAAGCATCACCAATAGAATACAAGAGATGGAAGAGAGAATCTCGGGAGCTGAAGATACACTGGCTGAAATGGATTCCTCACTCAAGGAAAAAATAAAATCAGAAAAGTCCCAAACATAAAACATCCAAGAAATGAAGGATGCCATGAAAAGATGGAACCTAAGAATAATTGGAATAAATGAAAAAGAAGACTCCAGGCTCCAAGGACCAGAAAATATTTTTAAGAAAATCATAGAAGAAAATTTTCCCAACTTAAAAAAAGAAATGTCCATAAACATACAAGAAGCCTACAGAACACCAAATAGACTACACCAGAAAAGAAATACCTCTCGTCACATCATAGTCAAAACACTAAACCTACAAAACAAAGAAAAAATATTAAAGGCAGCAAGGGAAAAGGGTCAAGTAACATATGAAGGTAGACCGATCAGAATCACACCAGAGTTCTCATCAGAAACTATGAAAGCCAGAAGGGCTTGGGCAGAAGTCATGCAGTCCTTAAGGGAACACAGATGCCAACCAAGACTACTATACCCAGCACAGCTTTCAATCATCATAGATGGAGAAAACAAAATTTTCCATGACAAAACAA
>CM053767.1:39350498-39388940 GCA_028658305.1 Pachyuromys duprasi
AATGACCAAACTGAGCAGGGCACAGGGGTCTTTTACGAGACAGTTTCTCCAACCAAGGACCATGTGTGGATATGGCCTAGAACCCCCGCTCAGATGTGGCCCATGGTAGCTCAGTGTCCAACTGAAGACCTTAAGAAGGGGAACAGGGACTGTTTCTGTCATGAACTCGATGGCTGGCTCTTTGACTCTCCCCCATACACGCCAGGGAGTAACAGCCTAGCTAGATCCCAGGGGAGGACATTGCAGCCAGCCCCGAGAAGACAATATGAACTGGGGTCAGATGGAAGGGGAGGAGGTCCTCCCCCGTGGGTGGACTTGGAGTGGGCAGGAAGGAGATGAGGGAGGGATGGGAAGAGTGGGAGGGAATGAGGGAGGGGGCTATGCCGGGGATGCAAAGTACCTAACCTCTGATTGATATAAAAAGAAATAAATTACATCAAAAAAAACTGCGGGGCCATCCTCTCCACCTCATGGAGTGAGATTACAAATCCAAATTGACACCAATGGGCATAACTTTGGGATTTTTCTGCTGTTACTCCAGGGAGAAGTTTAAGTCAGGAAAGAGATGCTGGGGATCCTGTTGTCAAGGGTCTGTGACAGAGTTGGGGACATTTGCAAAGGGGCCACAGAGTGATAATCCACCTTGTGATCCAGATTAGGATAGGGAAGAACATCTGAGCACATCCTTTACTGCAGGCTGGTCACTAGGGCTATCTGGTATGGAAGGAGGGAGCCTGAGTGGGAAGCAGCATGTGTGGAGTTGGTGGGAAATGCCTTCTCCATGAGTACAGTGAGGCATGACCATCTCCAAGAGGCGGCAGTGAGAGCCCAACAGATCAATGCCCATAATGAATAGAAGTTGGATGAGCAAAAGAGTACCAGTGCAGTGCTGGGCACCGGCAAAAGCAGCCCATAGCCCCAGGCCAACAAACAGCCTGGAATGGCAGGGAGTCTGAGCTGGAGGCCTACAGGGGATGGAGGACCAGGTGCGTGTGGAGTGGGGAGAGGGTATCTTCAGAACATCTCCTCAGGGAAGATGGAGCATGGAAGGTGGGTGCTAAGCAACAAGACCATGTGGTCCTCCTCTGGAGCCCTGTAAAAAAATATGCTATCCTGGGAGATGAACATGATGGTCTTTTTTCCCCCAAGGGAGCTGAAATTAAGTGAACTAACAGCCAAGTTAGCCAGCTCTCTCAGGCTGACATCCCACTCCCAAATCAAATAAAGCATAGCCAAAGGGTCTCTTCCATCTCCTCCTGCCTTCCATATAGAAATGTCAATTTTAGTGCCCACTCATTTCCCCTTTGTCAGTCAGCATGCTTGCCTAAGCATTGATATGTGCCCAGTGGCTGAACCAGAAACTGTTGGGATTGGGGGAGGACTTCAAAAAAGAAAACACACATCTCCCCGTCCCTGTCTACTCACAGGAATGTTGGTGACAAGCCCTTGGAAAGGCCACTGCAGAAGGGACCAGAGGAATGCCAGCCCAGGCATACCACAATGTGACATATTCGAGTCATTCAGAAGAGAAGTTTCCCAAAAGGGAAGAATCTGATTGATAAAAGACAAGTTGGATTTGTAACCAGGTAAGAATCCTCAATCTTACTGCCAGGATCATTTATTCACAGGTACCCTAAAGTTAAGCAGCAGGGGCTGTAACTAAGTCTTTCTTCCCAAATTTTGTTTAAAAGAAATATTTCCTATCTGCTTTTCATCTCAATGAAATGAGACCAAAAGCGGCCCCCACACTCTCAGGGATGCAGGGTCCACACCCTGTGGCCCCTCAAGGTTGGCAGGACAAGCCTTCTGGCAGTTCTCTCATGTCTAGAGAACATGCCCACAGCAAGAGCAAGTGGCATTGCCACGTCCTGTGAAAAGATGGAGCAGACGATGGAAAAGAAGTTTTCATTAGCTTGAGGACATAACTGAGACCAAGATGTCAAGTTATGGAGTGGAGAGCATGCTGCTTTAATGACATGGACGTGGAGAGGTGGGCAATGGTTTCAAGAACCTGAGGATTTTGCAATAGTGATCATGGAGACCTCATTTTTTTTTTTTGAGGATGCCAGTACGAGCCGACCCTCTGACAGTCTAGCATCTGCTCCGTGCGGAAGGAAACTACTCTCCACAAGGGCCCCAGTGACCTGTTACTGCAATGGTGGTCATCATTTACCCCTTTTTGGAACATGTCTGACAATGGAAATTCATGATGGGCCATTTATCTGGTTTTGCTTTGATATGGAGTGTTACTCAAAGGTCAGGAGCTGAAGTCATGATACTCACCATGGTACTTTTGGGATCTCGTAGAGCACGTGACCATTGGAGGAACCAACAGGTCACTGGAGATATAGAATCAACATTCACTGTTGCCTTCACAAGTAGCCAAAGTGAGACCACCAAGTGCTGGACTTAAATCTCCAAACGTGAGTTAAATACATCTTTTTTTTTCTAATGAGGACGCTGCAACACGAAGCTGGGCAACATAATCTGTGATATTTCATTAAATAGACATTTCCAGGTGTATCCATCTGGACATGTTAAAAAGAATCACTAGGTCTTAGAAGAGATGAAGAGGTGTGCAGATTCCTATGCAAACCTCTTTATTCGTAGCATCTTTGTGGATGTGTGGGCCATTCTTCTACGCAAACAGCAGGATTCTACTAGTCCCCAGAAGCATGCTGGCATCAGACTCATTTTAAGGGCTTGCCTGGCCTGGCCTGGCCTTAAACTAGCAATTCTCCTGCCTCAGTCTCCCAAGAAGCTGAGGTGATAGAACCACACCACCATGCACAGTCTTTGGTGGCTTAACTAGTTGGTTATCAAGTAGCTGGAACACAAGCTGCTCTTCAGGATACAGGATTCTTACGTGCTTGATGTGAAATCTCACCACCAAATTCCTGCTCCTTTGTCACACCAAATTAGGTAATGCTCTGTCCCGTGATGGAGAGGCTCCACAGAAAGGCCCAGGAAGTCAAAGCTTCCATTAGAGCTGTTGGGATGCAGTGTCAGAGAAAAGCTGGTTGACTGGGGCCTGGTTCCTATGTGCACCTGCATGTATCAAAAGGCCAGAACCAGCAGGCAGGCTTGAGGTTTCTTGATGGCAGCTAGAATGACTGAAAACCCAAGCTGCCCATCCAGGGCATTTATTTCATTTTACTTTCAGAAATTATAGGATGGGATGGTAGTCAATAGTAAGCCCAGCACTTGGGAGGCTGAGGCAGGAAGATCATGAGTTCAAGGCAAACTTGCTCCACAGAATCCCTGTCTTGAAAAACAAGGTAACAGATTTATTTTATTATAGCAGAGCTCAGTTAGTGAAGTTGCCCACCAAGTTAGTGCTTGCACAAAAGTAAATGATCTGGCATCTGTTGCGTGATAGAACTTATGATAATGAGAGAATCATGAATATGTAAATTGTAACTAAAGCAGGCAGAACTCTGTACAGCCTCACTACAAGATGTTCAGAAGCACCGTGAATATAATTGTTCTCTTATGAGGAATCATCTTCACCAGGGAGGGCAGCATCAAACCAGGTTGTAGTGGATATCAAAATTCTAATTTTTGCAGCAAACAACGTATTATTTATGTTTATTTATTACTTATTTACTGGGTATGATTTCAAGTTTAATTTGAGGATAAAATACTTGTTCTGAAGTTAAACACTTAACAGGAGGCCGTGTAAAAATCTCGGCTGTGTGACACACATGAACTGAATTATCCAGCCCACTTATCATCATTACTAAGCGCTCAGGCATCCAGAGGCAAGAGGCAGGAAAGAAAGCATTTACATCACATAAAATGCGTAAGATAGATAGAAATCACGAGGTGTCCTTGCTCCACAAAGAATGAGGGGCTGCCTTGGGGCGATGCCGCTCTGTCTGCTGAGCCGGCCTCTCCCCTCTGCTGATTCTCAGATTCCCATCTCATCCAAAGAAGCAAATGGAGAGTGAAGAGGCTGATGTTAGAGCTGCTGGCAGAGATTTGTTGGAGGTCGATGGCAAACGTGAAGCAAAATGTAGCATAGCTAGTCTTTGACCACTTCCCTGCCCTTCTTCCTCAGGTCCTGAAGCACTGTCAGGAGCCCTTGGGACAGCATAAGGGACAGACCTCAGAACCAGGACCTAGGGGTCTGAGTACATCGTGGACCAGCTGGCTGCATCAGCACGTACAGCTGGCCTCTGCCTCACTTTGGGGTTGCTGAAAAATGAACTTAATTCCTATGTCACTGTTATTTCTCTTTATAATTTCTGTTTCTGAGAAACGAAATCCACTCCTGGTCAAGTTCCTTTGCTCCATTCTTAGACCTTAGTGGGATTGCCTGTGCTCCTGGTCCGTACTTTGCAGCCTGACAGACTTCTGGGACTTGGATTCAGGTGTTCTGTTAGGAGAAACATCAAGGCTAGAAGTGAACTAGTCAGGCTGACATGGAATGCCGTGGAACACCGTGGAATATCCTTCATACCAGGCACTCCCTAGGAAAGATCTCCTGTTTGATTTGCAGTAATGCTGAGGTGAAGTACTGAAACACTCTTTGGGGGCCTTTATGATGAGGCTGAGCCACAGCAGGCCAGTGTGGAGCCCAGGAGTACGGCTCTGTCCTGCATTCCACCCCGCCATGGCTTCCTAGCCTGTGGTGTGCCCTGACTCACGTGATGGAATTTGTAGCGCAGACAGACAAATGGGCACTTAAGCAGCTGAGAAGCTGCCCCAAGGCATTCATCCAAAAGATGAGAGCCTAGAGTGGCCCTGTGTCCAGCATGTGGGGCACAAAGCTGGGTCCAACAGGGTCCTGAGTACTTGACTACCCGAGGCCACACACAGAGGTAAGAAGAGATGCCTGCGCTGCTAAGTTTTCCAGTGTGTTGTTTATAGCAACGCAGAAAAAAATAGTAAAAAGATGGCCAAGACATCTTTCTAAACTAAAGAAATACTAAAAATGCCTTGATAGCAAATTACTCAAAATGCACTCCAAATTTTGGCCTGTGGGGTAGGCTATGGTAGTAAGAAGAAAATCTTTTTTTTTTCCTCCTTCACCATTATCTTGTAGGAATAGCATCACTGCCATCATGACTGTTACCACCGATATCATCATGACTGTTACCACCATCACCACCATCATCATCATGACTATTACCATCACCACCACCATCATCATTATGACTGTTACCATCACCATCATCATCACTATGACTGTTAACACCACCACCATCATGACTGTTACCACAATCATCGCCATTATTACAATCACCAGTATAACTACCATCATCATCGTAAAGGTCACCATCACTGCCACCCTCATCAACACCACCACAATCAACCATTATCAATGCCAGCATCACGACTACCCTCACAACCACCAAGACTACCATCACCACAACCATCACCATCATCATCCATTCCTCTGATTTCAGCCTTTTTGTGTCTGGATTTCTGGAGTAGTTTTATTGCTTGCACAATTTGGTTTTGCACTTGGCAGTTAAGATCACATTAGTCATATCTACATCTCAGCTCTTGCTTGACATCTCACCTTGATGATGTAAATAGCTCAGGTGTGACATTTCTGAAAATGATGTATGAGATGCTCAGTGACCTTCTGAAAGCCTCTGCATAGAATGACAAGGAAGCAAGGAAGTCTTTTCAAACAGGAGGAGGGTGGTGGGGCATTCTAGAGGAGGCATCCACAATTAAATGTAGCCATTGTGGATAGAGAGGGAAGCCAGATGCTGGTTTCGATTTTCAGTATTAATGCTTTACAATCAAAACCATGTGTAGCTCCTGCCTCACCCATGATCTGTCAGCCTCCTGAACATTCTGTCCTCTCGTGCCTTCTTCAGAACCTGGCCCAAGCCCTTTCTCCTCTCTGTGCCCTTCTGTTCTCCTCATTCTCTCCCCCTGTACAAATCAATGCTCAGACTGAGAGCCTTCAGAGGTCTTCTGCTCTGAATTGGAAGGACCCAAGAGGAAGTAAAGATGCTGAAGAGGCTGACTAGTAGAGAAGGGGCTTCGAAAGCTTGAGTGAAATGTTGCAGAGCCAACCAGGATAGTGCAGAGCTCTGGAGGCTGGAATGGGAGAAGGCAATGGCACCTTCAGGGTTCTGATTATTTGACTCATGGAACAGCACTAGCTTTCATAAAACAAGGCACCTTTTTACTGCCCTCCTCATCTCCAGAGTGTCTGCAATAGGAGAAGCATGGTGCAGGCAGCATTAATCTGTTGTGGGGCTCTGCCACACAGTGCGAGCAGAAATACTTGTAGCATATCACATTGGGCAGACTGAGGAATTCACAACTATGAACTCCTATGTACCACCTGCCATTGGGAAATATACCATCACTCCTGTCCTAGAGGAGAAAACCTGAGGTTCAAAAAAGTTGAGGCGCATGTCTCAAGTCCCACAGACTCCACAGGCAAAATCAGATCCACACCTGCTGGGCCAGCACCCACACTTTTGGCTTCCACTAGTGAATACCTTTTAAAGTAAGCAATCATGAAGAACAGGGGAGATGTCTCAGTGGTTTAAGAGCATTTTGTTGTTCTCGCAGAAGAACCAGGTTCAATTCCTAACACCTATATGGTAGCTCACAACCATCCGTAACTACAGTTCCAGGAGATCTGATGCCGTTTTCTAACCTCTGTGGGCACCAAGCATATAAGAAGTGCACAGACACACATGCAGGCAAAACACTCATATGCATAAAATAATCTAAATATATTTTTAAACCGTAAGCAATTATGAAATGCTAAAAAGAAGACAAATACAGCTTTAATAGCATATTTTAATCTAATAAAAACAATCAAATTCAGAGTTCAGAAATACAAAAGATTATCCAAAACAGTTGGGATCACACGGTTTTTGTAGACAATGCTGACATGCCCTTGAGCTGGTCAGTTCTTACCTCTACACAATTCAAGTGAGCAAAGGCTTTCTGGAGTGTGTGAACATCCACAGATATATATCAAGAGGCTGGGGACCACGAACAGTTTTCCACATAAAACCCAATCTGAGAGAATTGCTCCAGCTTTCCCCCATCTGCAATTGGTCCTTGAGAACAATGAGTACAGACTGACCTAGGGTAGAGAGTGCAGCCAACCACACACACCGGCCAGGCCAGTCTCTCATAGTGTGGTCGTCCAGTTCTTGACCTTCTGTGCACCCCGTAAAGGCCTTGGATGAATCCCCTCAAAACCCTGGCAGCCTCCACAGAGCGAAAGACCTTCTTAGATAAATCTGGTTCTGTACTGTTGGAACGATGTAGTCTAGCCGTGCCTTCCTCAGGATGTGGTCCATGATCTCTGCAGAAGACAGTCTTCCTTCGCAGTGGTCCCCAGGGAGGACCACAGCAGGAGGGGACAACCACTTAGAAGAGAAGCAGGTGGACTGGGCATTGGGCCAGCGAGATGGAGCCAGTCTGCCAGAGCTAGGTTTCCTCTCTGAAGGAGGACTCTCTGGCTGCCTGCCCACTCAACTCCCTGGAGATTTAACAGCAGGATTGGCTCAAGCAGAGGCAAAACTCAAGCAGACGGTAAAACTGGAGTCTGATAGAGTCTGACAGCCCAGCCTCAACCAAGGGCTACTAGAAGTTAAGGCTATGCTCGAACTAGTGCCTGTGTGACCCACAGTGCAACTGACACCTCTAGAAAGCAAAACTCCATGGAACAGGCAACCATACCAGGTGACCAGCCAGGCATGTAAACTGCATGGCCCTGCAAAAGGATATGACAGGCTGTGGTTTGCATCAAGAGCACTGGAAGCAAGCCAACAGAGACTGCAGGCAGAGGAAAGGTCAAGGCCTTTTACAAAGGGACAAGGACATGAAGTTGAAATGCGTTCAAAACCCACCCCACCAGCACAGATCTTGAAGGTCAAACAAGGACACATACATTGTATGTGATTAATTTCCCGAAGCCAGCCTTCCATTTTCACAGATCAACACAGTCTGTTTAAATATCTCATTTCTACAAAGTGAATTTACATTTAAAGTACAAAGTGCAAATACTATATGTTTTTTGTTTTTAATTGCTCTTTGGTGAGGGAGATTCCCACATGTCTAGGAACTGCCTTGAGTAGTCAGCCATTCATCCTTGTTTCCTGGGCTGGAAAGAGAGAGAAGAGAGAGAGAAGCTTATAACAATGTCTGTTTCCCTCTATGCAGACAACGGTTTGCTTCCAGAAGTAAATCTACTTCCAGACAAGGGAAGAACAGGAAAGGACAGGGCACCTTACAGTTAAGGATGAGTGGGCACATTGTTTAGGAATTGTTTTCTTCCCTCAAAATCATCAGGAAAACATATCTTTTGAGGAAAATTGCATTGACTTCAAATATCTTAAGTAAACTAGGACCGTACTGGGTTGTGCTCAGCTGGCAGTTGCCAGGCATGTACCACCAGCCTGAACAATCATATACCATTTAAATTTTTTTTTCTTTTGATCCTTCTATTTTGCTATTTGTACCTAAGAAGAAATGCAGCTTGCATTTGTGTGTACAGTAGGGGCTTCTTGCTGTCCTTTACCAAATGGACTTTCAAGGAGTGTCATTTAGAAAAGAAAGAAAACAAAAAAAAAAAAAAAAAAAAAAAACAGCAGCAGAGAAACAAACCCAGCCATATCTTTATCAAGTACATCAATCTGTACAAACAGGAGCTGATCTTCTTATTTGATACTTGAAAAAGTAAACTCTGAATTTTAGGCTGTCTTTCTTCCTTCTGAATAACCCCCCTCAGCAAAGCAGATGAAAGCTTTGCCTTAATTAGTTAAAGATAGTCTTCTGATGTGTTTCAGCCGATCCTGAAGATGACCAGAACTATTGGGGAAGAGGGTCGTCCTTGCTAGACCCGGAACTGCACAGCTCTGATCCTTGCTGAAGAGATATGAAGTCACGTTCTGATCTCTGGCCCGCTGACCCCACATTGTGGCACACAGTAAGACTGGTCAGGTCTGTGCATTGAGGTACTGTGAAAGATGGAGAAGCTGCACTGGTCTCTTTATTCTAGAAGAATGCTGAGGTGGAAGGCTTGTTTTGAGTGTGTATCTGGGGGGAGGTGGTATTTAAGATTGCATGGCACATGTGTGCCAAGAGTTGCCATTAGCTAGAGCAAACAGCCCCTGGGAAGCCTTTGGAGGGAGCTGGGTAATTGTTCTCAGACCTGTCCCGTTTGCAAGTGTAAGTGATTTGCAGTGTGGCTGGAAAAGTTAAAACCATAAACATTTACTAAACAAAGGAAAATGAATCACGCGCCCTTCGTAATGAAATGGCTTTCAATCCCCTCCAAGGTGTGTGCCGGAGGTCCCTGCTTAAATCCCACAACAAACAGGGAACCTCAGCCTGGCATCAAACAGGTGCAGCCAAAGTAAACAGCTGCCATACCAGAGTCGTAGAGAACACAGTTTGCCTGGCTTTGGGAAAGAACCCTGGAAACTGTCCCCACTTAGGCTGTGGCTGAGATGTGGGGACCACAACTCTGCCCTTTAATTGCACATCTGAAAATGCCGCTTCAAGAAACACAGATGTCTGTTAACACAGCAGGGAGCTGAACTACTTCCTCTGTGGATCTCAGGTCAGTGGGCTCTTTCAGGGACAGCCATCGCTGCCCCAGACATCTTCTTAGTAGAGAAGAAACAAACAGCAAACACCAGCTTTTGTTCGCCGGCTGACACCTAACATCTCTGCCACACAGACCTAGGAACCCATCTTTAAACTAACAAACTAATTGACAATTTAAAGGATTTTAAAAAAAACCAAACAGGGCAGAATCTTCAAATAAAAGATTCATCAGGTCAGTGATTATGGGTAGAATTCGGCAGATTGGTTTCCTTGCTACAAATGCCCTCACGTGTAGCTGCCTCAGCTGAGCTGTCTGGCTTCTCTGAAAGTGCTGTTGCTCCTAAACCTACACACAGGCCCTGGATTTCTCTTGTAAAGCACAGATGAATTGGAATATTATCAAGCCTGCAACACAGACATACTCACCTGTCGATTAGAAGTGCTTTCAGCGTTAGCATTTCCTCGGGGGGCTGAAAGCAAAAGACATTTTTTGCTAGTCAAATACTTCCCACTCAATGACAGGCTCAACATCATCAATTGGCAGACCTGGTCAAACAACATAGTGACCCCAAGCCTAGCTTTGGACGAGTGGGCTTGCAAATCACCACGCTGTCTAACAACACAAATGTCCTGCCGCAACAGTAGAAGATTGCCTTGTTTTACCCCAGATCTTAAACATTAGTTCACAAACCACCAAGAGTGGTCTTTCAGAACCTTTCCAGAAAATCGTGAATTCTGAGCCTGAATCCACCCCCCCCCCACACACACACACACATTATGCTCTTTGAAATATTTTGGTTCAGTATTAAAAATAGAAAACATTAGTGTTAGCTCATTTTACATGTGTTTAGTCTTGGCTTGGAGATGAGGCCTCTCCCTTTTTTACTTGTGGGGCACCCACTCCTAGGCTACATGGACTCTATTTCAGGTGTCCTTTTGTCTCACTCTAGTCTCTGCTCGGAGTTCAACCTCCCCCACACGGCCACCATCCCTCTTTGACGAGGGTCATCCTTCCTTCCTACTTTGTAATGGCCTCACCTCAATGGCCCCATTCCGTCCTTCCTGGCCACGGACAGTTGTACCCAGTGGACTCATCTCATCTTCCTTCTCTCTCCCTGTCCACTGTTAGTCCCGAGGTAGCATTAGACACCTGTTCCCTGGTGACCCACAAGTACACATGGGTCAGAATCCCAGATTCTCCTGGCTCCTAAGCCCAAGCTCTACCTCCAAGCAGAAAGACTCATGGAATTTTTAATAAATGGCTTAAAGACAGCAAGAAAAGTGAACTCTACTTCACCTTAACTGTAGTCTTGCCCACTGCCTTCCAGGACCGGGTAGCCCCATTTCAGACATGCTTTGTAGTCTCCTGATGTCCCATCAACGTTCCTTCCTTTAGGCCTCCACCGGTAACAGCTCTGCCTCCAAACCCTGTTCTGCATCAATAATTCCCAGTATCCCTCTCTCCTGTGCATATGGCTACCTCATTCAAAGGAACTTATTGAACCTAGAACCTCTTTTGAGGCCATCCCAACTGTGATCTGTACCATATGGTTTTCTGGAAGGCAAAACATCTCTCTTTTTTTATCTTTGATCCCAAAGATACGTCCTAGTGGTCACTCAACACTATATAACTAGATTGGGGTCCAGGCTAGATTTTGGTCATTAAGAAGTGATCCCTGATAATTTCTGGGAAGGTGGCTCTTGATTTTGAAGATGGCTATCTAACCTCCCTGCGGCCAGTTACTATAATGCTGTCTCGACCACAACCACACAGCTCAGAGGTACAAAGGGAAAAATGCACTCATGCTCTGTCCATACGCTCTAACATGTTGAGGAAGCTGGTCACCGAATTACAGAACCAAACATCAGAACCTTGGGCTCCATCTCTCCTGGAATTCCCTCTACTCCTGTTACATCTGGTGACAAGCCAGGTCCCACAGAGAGCCACATCTAACTGTTAAGCCAGCTACAACCACTGGGACAACTGACCTCCTAGAGGTGATGATTTCACTGCCCCTGACCTGGCCTGAAGGGTCCCATGGAGTCTATGGACTGTGCTGGCCAGTTAGCCCAAATGGTTCCAAAATCAGAAGCATGTCTGAACTGCTGTGATCAGAACAACAACAGGTCTCGCTTTCTAGAGCTATGCTCAGTTCATGCTCCTGAGACGTGTGGCTCTCCTGACCAGGTGACAGGCTTCTGACCACCTGTTGTCATTTCCACATGGGCAACAACTACCGAAGGCATACCATGCTCTATACAGTAGACCATAAGGCAACCTGTCAAATCCAGGAAGTAACCCCACGGACACGAAACCCTGACATGATTAAAGTGCAGAGTAGTAGAGCAAGACTTACTATGGCGCTTCCTGGTGTTGGCTTTACCCTCTTCTCTGGTGACGCCTAAGCAGCCCATCAGCTCCTGCACCGTGATGGACTTGTCGTTGTTAACGTCACAGTATTCCACAAACTTCTTCACACACTTCTTGGGCTTGGATTTCTTCCGAAGGAACCTCTTAAAGGGCTTGATCTCCTTTTTGCCGATATCTCCGCTGGCGTTCTTATCAAGCAGCTTGAAGTACCAGTGCACCACCCTCTCCTCCAGGGTATGGCTGGGGTCCGGCTCTGACAGCCTAAGGGAAAACAAGCGTGTCAGGCAGAAGGCTGAAGCTGCTGTGCCCTCGGCTCTGGCTCCCCGTCCTGCCCATCCCCAAGGCTATATCTATCCCAACACACTACCTGATACAAGTTAGGAAAGCCATTTGTAATGGCTCAGTCAGTGCCTTCAGAACCAGGGAACACCACAGCACGCATGTGCACTATGGTTGTTCACTTCGTCAAGGCCTTCAAACAAAAAAAGGTTATGGTCCTGAGACCTGGGCTCCCCTAGGCCAACAGGTGCCTCAGTTGCCAGCATTCCCCAAGGGCATTTAGAGCCCCGAGGTTTCTACTCTAATTCCATCCTTTCTCTGCGGTGTGTGTAAGATGCACTTCAATACGCAAGCATGGTGGAAGGTTATGCCAAAAATGTTAACCTCGCGCCTAGACAGTTTCCTTTGGATATTGTTTTTAAACCAGGCATTCTGAGACACGGGCGAGTTAGGATGTGAGTCAGGCCTTGTAGCTGGGCCACGACAGTGTTTGCCTCTCACGTGAGGTGGAGGACCTGTGTGCCACTTTGGACTCTGTGGACTCCACTGACCCCTGGTTCAGATGAAGCTTCCACCATGAGAGTGGGCACGGGCAAGCAGATGCCAACAGTCCCCAGGTGCTGGGCTCCCTGGTGCTATCATGGGTCAGACACTCAGAGGGCATCTCAATCACTTGCACAATGCGAAATATAAAGTTGAAATTTAGGCGGTTTCTTTTGCCTGAGCTTGTGCAATTGTGACATCCGCCCTCAGAATTCTCCCTCTCCCCAAATGCTTCTTTGGCAAAGGAACCACAAGGTGAAGGGCTCTTTGCTGAAGAGACTTCATACGTGAGACAACTTGCTGTCAGGATGGGATGGAAACCAGTATTTTCAGGGGAAAAAACACATTAAAATAAAGTTAAAAAAAAAAAAAGAATGGGAGATTATGAATCCACAGTGGTGAGTTTAAGTACTGAAGTGCCAAGGCGTTCACCTGGAACATTCCATCATCCTGTACCATGAGGCAGAGAGGTGCACAGGCATCCTAAGTTCTAACGGGATACAGGACCCAAGCCTCGGTGTGTGTGCAGTGTGATGGGGAAAGCAGCTCTAGGGCCAAGCCCTGTTGGTGGGATCAATGCCCCTGAGTTGCATTCTTAAGCCTAGATAAGAAGATAAGCCTCATGTGCTGGGCAGGTTTCAATAATAAATACGTTCTGTGAGGCAGAGGCAGGAGGATCTCTGAGTTCAAGGCCAGCCTGTTCTACGGAAAGAACCCCAGGCAGTCAGGACAGCTACACAGAGAAACCCTGTCTCAGAAAACCAGAACAAAACCAAAAAACTTTTTTTTTAATCACAGAATTCCAAAGTATTTAAAACCCAGTAGATAACACTCAGACTCAGTTTCGAACTATATTTCTACCCAAAGCAAGTACATTCCTCTTCTCAGCTCTCCAGGGCCCCAGGAGCCCCTGAAAATGAAGAGTGGGGCTGTTTCCCAAGCGTCCTCCTGGGCTGGGGGCATCTCCTCTGCTTTAGACCCAACTGCATGCAAGGGAACCGACTGGTCTCACATGGCCAGTGGCCAGGAAGACTTTAGCTTTCCAGATTCCTTCCAATTTCTGGGCTTCAGGCCAGCACATTGCTCTGCAGCGAGACACAGTATACCTGCCAGAAGATGAAGAGGGGTCGGAGACCGCATGGACCATGTCTGTGGAGAGTGCATCCAGGACACTTGTCAGAAACTCGTGCTTTTTGGCACCAGGACAACCTAAAAAAAATGCACATTTTCCCCTCCATTAGTGGAATTCACAATGTATTACAGACTTTTCTGTACAATGAAGAAAAAAGGATTTAGCATTCAGAAATTAGTATGTTAGCTTGCTTCATATGAATGAGCTGATTTTATGCAGGCACTTTGTATACGGACCTCACACTAACTGATTGTACCACTGTAATTCATATGTGTTCATCTTGACTCACAGCAACTATGAATCATGGCATATAACGCTGGTTGACTTGTGACATTAGATTAAGAGTCTCAGACTTTAGTCTCTGGTTGATCTTTAATGTAAAGCACATATGGTTGTCCTGTTGCTACATGAGGCACCAGACACTTGAAAATATTAGGAGTCACCAAGTTCTGCCTACTTGGGTCTCCATAGGGAGATCTAACCCAGAGTAGTGAGTCCAGCAGCCCCAGACTCCACTCCACATCTCCTGAAACCCTGAGTATAGTTAGGAGCACTATGAGGCAGATCTATGGTTGCCTCCTTGGAGGCAGACTCACTCCTGTACATCACCTCAGCACATAACAAGGATCACAGGCATTCACACCTGTGACCCCCCAGAGCTGACTGTATAGGAGCTGAGCCTAGGAGTAATTTGCCAACTCTGCTATCTAAAGCTCAACTTTCCACAGAGCTTTTTACATGCATGGTAGTACTTCTTCACCAACCTCCCCTTCCAACAGCCCCACTTGGAGTTCCCTGGATTCTTCTTGATCAGTTTCTATCAGTCTGAGTTATTTTCTCCACGCTGAAGTATGGCAGCTGGGTAGGGTGAGACTAACATTCTGGTGTGTCTAAAAGACATTCTGGTTTCATGCTTTTCCTTTGGACACCTGGGTTTTTGTTGCTATGATTCAAGTAAATGCTAGCTGCCCATGGCAAGGATCTGCGGAGGTCTGTTTCGACTTATTAAACATTCTAGCAGAAAACAGATGTTGAGTCTTTCATAGGGCGTGTGGAGCTTGAGACTAAAAAGACTGTGAATCAATTCTGTGCTCGATTAAAAGAACGGATTGCAATCTATAGGAAAAGCTATAGCTGCTGGGCGAAGGACTCAGAAAATTCCCTGCATGCCCTGAGGCTTTCCTCAGGAAGGGAACAGAAGGCTGAGGTGGCGGAGGCTGCAGGTGGTCATTGGCTCTTAAGAAACTGCTGGACAATGACCTGTGATTAAAAAAAAAAGACACTGCTGGACAACTAGAGATGGCATAGGCATCAATGGTGTGGAAACAAGGACAGAGAAGATGTAGCAGGCCCATCCAAGGATGTTTCCCAAGCACCAGCCTTACAGCCAGCTGCTCCCAGACAATGTGGGGAAGGAGGCATGCTGGGAGAGCACGGTGTACTTGTGAAAAACCCTAGAGTGCACTCATGAGCTCCCCAGTGCTTATCAGCCCCTAGAGATTCAAAGGAAACTATGTGGAAGGTAGCCACTGGTCACATCTGCTAAAAGGATTGTCCACTGAGGACCTGTGAAGAATCTGAGATCTGGTCACAATCAAAATCAAGCAGGGTCCTGGGTATGAAGCCCATATTTCATTTTACAGGGAGTAACTAGCAGCCATTTGCTTTCGATTCTGATATCTATGTTATAGTTTTAGAGACATCAATAAATAGAAAACAAACGGTGTGCCATCTCCAAAGAAAGAGAATGAAAGAGAATTGTTGGGAGTGGTTGGAATGAGGACTCAGGAAGCCACTCATGGGCAATTTGGGTTGGGAGGTTGAAGGGAATGTCTTTTGCGCATGAATGTTCAGACATAACAGGAGATGTGAGACCCAGACCAAGGGCCAGAGAGATCTTCAGGCCATGCCTGCCACCACTCAGGATGGTGTTGCTTTCGTCATCAAGTACCTTGAGCTGACTTGCTCCCTGACAGAATCTGAGAACCCCTTTGTCTCCACTACAAAGCCCAGAGCCATATTGCCTCTGTGATACGTGGACTGGAGCATACAAGTATTTCCATGGGCCAAAACAAACAGATGTGATATTGACATGGTAAGAAGAGGAAGCTAAAACAACCCATTGCCCCTGGGGGCGATTCCTCACCATATATGAAATGTAGCTGCACCACGGTACCAAACGTATGTCGCCAGTGAGATTCAGTCTGGCAGACATCTAAGAGAACTGACCTACCTTCCGTTAAAGGAGCAGTGACCCTATGTGGCCTTACAGTGGTCTGGTGTTAGAGTCAGAAGCCTATGAGCTCTGAAGATACCAGTTCCCATGCCTACAATCTTAACTTGCCCATCCATCTCACAAGCAGTGAGCTCTTGGGTTTCTCTGCAACACTACATCTCCATCGGGACTACAGGCTGGCAAAAAAAAAAAAAAGTACAGGACTCAGTGGGTCTTCATGCTTCACGCTTCATTTTTCTTCTTGACCAGCTCCTTGTCTTGGGGTCTGATGGCTTTCAAGAACCCTGGTGCTCTGGGGTAAATGTCAGAATTAGGCATGAGGTCCTTATTTAGGGCAAGTCACTTTATTTTGAGGTAGTTCTGCTAGGAGGATGTTCTCCAAGTATATGCAGAACTGAGCTCAGAACTGAACTCCTTGGCCCTGTAGTTGCTTCTCCAGAACTCAGTTCATAGTCAATGCCTTAAAAAATTGTTTTTTTTTAAAGTCTTTCAAAATAAATGTGCTCTGCACTCTCTATAAAACACTCTTACTTTTTTTTAAAACAGACTTCTTTTATTTAAAAACTAGTGATTTCAGTAACTTTACTTATGCTTATTTATTATTTATTTATTATTTATTTATTTATTTATTTATTTATTTATTTATTTTATTGCTAGCATAAACTTATACGAGTTCACGATGACGCCCCTGATTGCAGGGCAAGCCTCCTATATAGATCGTCACAATGAATTGAAACTTTCTCCGAATGACCTACATGGCATGACTGGGCAAGGAAAGCCCACCCATGCAGAGACAATGCAGGCAAAGAACAGTTTATCAAGAGAAGAGGCTGTGTAATCCTGTCCTGGGTCTGTGTTAACAGACATGTTAGCCTGCATGCCAATGAAATACAGTGAGATTGGAGCAGGCCACTGAGGTAGGAACCCAGGCCTTGTGATGGTCAATGTCAGTGAACTCATGAGTCTGAAGGATCTGGTTGATGACATATATTGGATTTGTTGATTCTTGCTGAGTTTTAAAAGTCTACTTTAAACTGTAATACTGTTACCAATAAAACTGGACATATGGCCCAAATACCCCTGTCTACAGTGACTTCTCAATGAGGAAATGGCAGGGTACTGTTTTCTCTAAGCGTGGAGTTTCTGTGAGCATTCTTGAACAAGCATTTCTAAGGACCAAGGAGTCTGGGGTCATGATGTTAGCAGAGGCTGGACCACAGCTTCCAGTTCGTGGCAGGAAGTGTTACACCTGAGGTTTGAGCCCAGTTGAACACGTAAGCTCTCCCCACCATCATGCCAGCATTAGGCACGGCGCTAGCCTTGCAAAATAAATGAATCCAATTGTACTGAGGGAGACAGAAAGACACAAAGAGAGGCATGAATCTTACACAAACTTAGTGGAAATCTGAGAATGGATGGTCTGGGAAATTACAACCAGGCTGGTTAGAGGGGCCTGGTGTGTTAACCCTGTGACTGAACGGGGACCAAAGCCTCTCGGTTCTCCTCACTGCTCCTAAGGCCACATTGATGGGGATGAGAGGCCAGATTCACCTGTCCTGGACCCATCCTAGTGTGTATGTGATGGGAGCAGAGGATAGGCCTCAAATGACTCCGGTCTTCTTGCCGAGGGTAGCGAAGAAGGAAAGGTGGGCAGCTTTGTGAGCAGGCAAGAGTCTGCTGTGAGCCAAGCCCAGCTGACACCCTTCCTGTGTCCGAGGAAGACTCCACCTTAGAGTGTGGAGATCTGGAAGATGGCCTTTGCTGAGAGGCTAAGCCATTTGGTCCAGGGTCACAGAGCCTCTGAAACATGGGGGTCACAGATATTCCTAGAATATGACAGTTCCAAGATAAGTACAGTCATAGACATATGCACGGTGAGGGGCCCTGGGACATAGGACCCATTCCCCCATTAATCCCCTGCTGTCTTCCCTTATGTACAACTAATACCTTCTTAACATTTAATTTCAGAACTATGAAAAGAATCAATATTTAGACACAGGCAACCAGCTCACTAGAGTTGGGAAAGTTTGTTCAGGTACTTGTATTTAGCTGCCTGCAGCTTGTTGCAGGTGTGAAAAGCTGATCTGGTAATCCTTCCTCGGGGCTGGACCCCACTGAGGGGTCAGGCTAGGTGGCTTTCGAGAAAAATCTCACCAAACTTTGTAGCGGTGAGATTTAAAAAGAATCACCACTCTTGTGTTAACTCTATTTTGCTATTTTCTACATTTCTATAACAGAAATATTTGTGTTCAGATCTTATTGGTTTTTTCAGCATATTTTCCATCTTTTAAAGCAAAGTTTCTCAGCTCTGGGATCATGCTGAGGAGTTCACACTCATACATTGGTGGAAATCAGCTCTTGCTTAGGGACTAAAGCCCAACAGAGAGCCAAGGTGATGGGAAAAATCCAGATATGGGTGGGCACATATACTGCACATGCTTCCATTGTCCTAATTCTTAAAAACAAAACCTTTGGATATAAGACCATGGGGCTTCCCTTAACCAACATCCCAGAAAACCTTTGCCTCGGCTTAACTCTCATAGGTTGGCCCATCACAAGAATGTACAGGAGGAATCTGAGTGAAGCACCTGAAACAAGGAACTGCCTAGGCATTGATCCTCAAGCATGCCCTGCTGGCCCCTGGAATCTCTCTGGACTTCCCAAGAACATCAGTGACATTCCTCAAGGACCTTGATGACAGCTCTCAAGGAGCCTGTAGAGAGAAGTGCTACTGAAGAGATATGGGGAGTATGGTCACATGAAAAGCTCAGAGTCACTTTCTAGGACTCATGGGATTCCTCCAGGTTCCTGTCTGTGTCCTTCCTACCAAGTCTAAGGTCACAGGCTTCCTGAGGCAGAGTGGGCCTCTTTGGACACATTCTACCTTGTAATGTGGCATTGTTAAGTCTCCCAAGAGTCAGCATCACTTCTGGTGCCCACCCCCCACCCCTGGTCTGGTCTCACTCTGACGTTCAGCAGAATGAACATATACTGCTGCTTGCCATTCTCCTGAGCTAAGGTCATTGTGCAGAAACTGCCCAGAAAATCATCAGACAATAGCTTTCTAGAACTGAACTATCATTGTTTAAGAAAGAAAGAAAGAAAGAAAGAAAGAAAGAAAGAAAGAAAGAAAGAAAGAAAGAAAGAAAGAAAGAAAGAAAGAAAGAAAGAAAGAAAGAAAGAAAAAGCACTTGATTGCTGACAGCATTCCAGGAAGCAACTCCAGTAACCCAGGGCCCGTGGAGTCAAGGCAGAATGATCGCGTACTGGACAGGCACTGAGATGGCTGCCTTTCCTCAAAGACCAGGCAACCAGGAGAGAAAGAGCACAAGCTTGCATCCAGCAAGAGTGAGCCCTGGCCACATGCACAGGCTGGGATGTCTAAAGACGGAGACACTGGGTGTATGATGTCTGCATGGATCCTGGACAGGCCTGTCCCCCTTGGGAGTCCCTGGAGTTGAGTGCCCCATCCGTCCACAGTTGGCCTTGTCAGGCTCCTCCTGGGGATCGCCAGGAGTCCAAACACAGAACAGGAAGTTCTGCAATCTCCATACCTCACGATGGCTTCTCTTCTAATTTTGAAACCGAAACGAAGTTTAAATGGGGAGGAGAAAGGGTCCCCTGAGCCTGGTAGCCTTTTGACATACTCACGTCAGGCTGGAATAGTCAGACATAGGCGGGTATTTGTCAGAACGTTTACATTCTGAAGACAATTCCATTTAACTTAATTCCAGCATGAGCATTGATGTGTATTTTGATAATAAACACTATAAGAAATATCACATCCTTGATTTCCCCCTCCTGGCACTGCTGAGATGATGGAAAGCCTATGGAACACACCAGGACCAATGAAGGCCGAGTATCAGGAATGTAGGCGGTATGGCCTGCCTTGGAAGTGTCGTGAGCCTTCAGGGTCAGTGTCAGCCTCTGTCTTTGTATTTTGACAGCCCCCCCCCCCCCAGCCAAAGCCATTGGCACACACAATCATCTGAGAAATGAGAAGAGAAATGAGGGCCCGAGCCCAACAGTGACCGCTCTATTCTGAGCATCCCTTTCCTGAAAAGTCCCTATGAAGCAACATCTCAGACAACACTGTCAGTATATCAGAACGAGAGTGTGATCCTGTCCAGGTCTGTAGGTGAAGGCAGGCCAGGCCTGCACAAGTCAGTGTGTACAGAAAGATCTGTAAATTCTTTATTCAAAGTAAAATTCTGTTCTCCATCCTATGCCCTCAGCCTTCTGTCTAAACTTTGTGTCCTTTCTTTGAGTCACAACCCTGGGCTTCACTAGAGACTGAGGAGGCCTTGTAGGGTCACAGGCTGCTGGTTTTTTTATGCCCCATCATTGTCCTCTTGCCTGTCACATTAGTTCCAAAGGGCACAGTTAGGCTCGTGGCAAATCCTGGCTGGAAACCCCAGATCTGCTCATCCTCAGTTCTCATCCCCATCCACTGCAGCTCTGTCTTGACTGTGCTTCCTCCATATTACCCATCAGGCAGTGTTCCTGCCCTCCACTTCCTGGGCTACCTCCACTACTGTGCTAATAGCAGCAGTAAAATGAAGCCACTTTCATAGGCTGTCACAAGTCTCTCAACGAACATGTATCTGCTAGTATCTGACTTGATGACACCCTTACTTGAAGCCCTGGCTCTGATCCAGTAAACTCCAGGGTTACAGGATATAAAGTATGGTCTAAGAAAATTGTTCCACTAAACAGCAACCCACAAGCTGGCTTCCACCTTGACCTCTGTGCTTCTTGTGGGACTTCTCTTCCTGTTCTCTTTCCATGGCCAGTGCTCAAACACCATAATTTCTGCATCAGCATTGCCTTGGGTATTCTAAGATGACTGAGCTGGTCACATCTGGCTTTCTATTGCCCATGCTATGATTTATATTATATGTGCATGAAGGCCGGGCACTCTCTTGTAAGCTCTGGGATCCATAGCATGAAGAAGGCACTTACCAAAATGCTGTATTCAGACCACTTATCCCAACTTGACCTGGGGCACCCTTGCTGCTCAGTCCTGAGATGTTCCAGACCTCAGGATTCATCCCCAAGATTATGAAATGGAAGCAACACATTCAGAAACCTCTGGAGGGGACTGATTTGATGTAGTTCCCGATGGCAAGAGAAGGCTAGCTAGCCAGTGAAGAAGGTTGCCATTAGCCATTTAACCTATTGTCCTCGAGAAGAGGGGGGATTGGGCTTCTCCGGTTTCCCACCAACACTTGCAAAAGCCTAAGAAGGATGCACTCCTCTCGGCTCAGCTAAACAAGCTGCTGGGCTTCAAGAAGGTCCCCCAGGACAGCAGGAGACGAGGGTAGAAGGACCAGGTGGAATATCCAGGTATACCAGGGCCACCCACTCAGTGACAGAGTTAACTAGCTCATATCTGGGTCAGGACCACTGAGGGAAGAACACCTTGGATCAATGTCAGTCTGGTGCAGCCGTGCCAGAAAGAGATATAAAATTCTGTCTTTAGCCTTCTTCTTTGCAGAGCACTTCACAATGACATCAGTAAAGAAAGACATTAATTACCTGACAATCAAACTCAGAAACAGCACAAAGATGAGGATTTTTCCCCAATAGGTTAGATAGCCAAAGTTTTAAAAGTTATGATCCAAATCATTTTGGTTACTGGAACACTGAGGCAACACCAACATGAAATACAGTAGTGTGGAAGTCCTGCACCTTGGCTGTGTAAGCCTAACATGCCAGTGTTTTTCAGAAAATGGATATTCACTTAGTGAGTGACAAATGGCTACACAATCAGATCATCTACTGGGAATAAAAGCATTTTCTCTCGGGATGGAAGAGTAATGATTTTCATAACTGGCTTCTACTTTTTTATCTTTTAAAATTGTTTTCTTGTGAAAATACTGTCAAGAATAGCAAAGTTATTGGTGTCTGGCACACTTGACATTAGTATTCTGGAAAATTAGATCTATGACTAACGTGGCTGAGTGCTTTCCGGAAAAACAGCTACTGAAGGATTCACTGGCAAGGTTGCTGGCTTGGTGCTTTAGCACAGTTGCTGCTTCTTAGGTGTCTCTGGTGTCACATACGCTGCTAGTCACCATCCAACTACAGCAACCACTAATGGACTAGCTGTCAGAGAGCTTCCTGCGTTTGAAAAGCTCGGGAAAGGATGACTGAAGACAGAGCAGATTTAGCATCTCAGGTTCGCTAGGGAATCAAGCCCGGAAGAACGGAGTAAGGGGAATGATGTTAATCATGGTTTCAGAAAATGCTGTCTAACTCTACATTTTCAAGTCACTAAACTGTTCTCTCCTCCTCTAGGCTGTCACTCAGGTGAAAGGGTCCAAGAAATTCCAGGATAAGAGTTCAGAAAGCTGGCAAATTCTCTAGGGAAAGACCTTCTGTTTGACCCATCGCTCTAGTACCTGACCAATGACTTGTGTGAAATTTCCCCTTATAGAAAATATCTATTACCGCCATGCAACACAGCCATGTGGAAGCATTGGAATCTCTTCTAAAATGAAGGCTGTCAAGCTCTTGGCTCTCCTCTCTCTGAATCTGTAGGTCTGGTCTCCCACTTGTCATCAATAGTGCTGATCCTATGTGGGTGTCATTCCTCTTTGCCCATTCTCATCTCCTTCATCCTTAATTAAGCAGCTCAAAGCCTCAGGGTGCTCAGGGCACTGTCTTCTTGGTTCCTCTGATGAGGGTTTCCTTCCTATTCTGTACAATACAGCACCATCAGCCACGGCACCCCTTACTATGAATCCAGCACCACCTGAGCACCTCACATGAGCCAGCACCAACCTTTACTGGTAACTGGCTGGGAATGATGCTTTGTTTAGAAAACCAGACCCAGCTGTATACGTTTGGCTTCTTTCTACCTTAGAAATCATGGCAAGAGAGGCCATCCACACAGTTTCCTCACTACAGATGAACAAGATGCTTCAATCTTCCCATGGTTCACCCAGATGCTGACCTAGAGAACTCAAACACAGAGACTCAGGGCCGCTTTGCAAGAGTAGGAGCTGAGTGTTCTCGTGGTGTATGATAACTAATCAGGCCATTCAATGAATAGGCTTAGGAAGCGCGCCTGGGGGTGTAGAGAGGAACAAATCAGCTTCTTATATGAGAACACTTCCATGGCAGCAGGATAAGGAAAGACTATGCAAGTGGGCCATGGACTGAGGAGGAGAATCCCACTTTAAAACTTAGTGGCTCAGTGCCCAGTGCGGGCTAATCCACTCTTAGACTTGGCTGCTTGCTTAGCGGAGTATCTGCTCAATAAAGGTCAGAACCATCCGCCTCATTTCCTGTTGACTCCTGGGTTCCCCAGGGCTGAGGCGAGGAGAGGATTATTAATGTGAAAGGTGTTATTTGGCTGCAGGGATTCCTCCCTATGGAAAGTGGCCAGATGATCTATATATCGTAATCTCAAGCAAACTGAAATTTCCCAGGTGACAGCTGGCCTATTTAATTAAATCTTTGGAGCCGTGAGTTCAGGCAGTCCAGGTACTGGAGCAGTCCCAACCCTCTGATGACCCTGTGTGGAACCTTAAAAGGGCCCCATGCAGTAGAGGACCAATCACAAAAGACTAAGGGCTGGGCTGCTCCAGGACACCTGTCCACCTTGGTTATTTGTGCTCGAGAAGAACCAAAAGCAGACAGTGGACACAATTACACAAGGTGTACAAGAGACAAACGTCAGTGATAGAGTAACCACATGCCCCTGGCCAGCAGAATGGACAAAGTCAAGCACCATGTGCAAACACACAGGAGACAACAAAGTGAGAACACACTGCTAGCCACACAGGGTGGTCCTTTCAAAGTTCAACAGTAAGCAGAGCTGCCAAGATTATGTTCACCGAGGTGGAAGAATTTTTAAAATAGATGTGGCTAACATCTCCTCACCCTCTGGCCAAGCGTGAGAGCAAATCCTCTGTCCTGGGTATTTTCTGGCCTTTATACTCACGAATGGAATAATATATACTCCAGCCTGTTCACCAAGCATAAGACACACTGAAAGCCAGCTCTGGCAGTAAAGCTCCTGGATGGGTACCAGGACAGGTGGCATGCCAGGCAAGGCAGTGGCGGAAGAGCTGAGGGATGCTTGAAAGGACAGAGGACCCCAGTCTTCCAAGGCCTCCACACATCTCTCTTCACCCCATAGAAACCTTGCTGAACAAGCCAGTCCAAGTAGAGCAGGGATGTGGGGAAAAGGGATATGATCCAAATAAAAGAATAATTTACACCGGCTAAACGCTGCTGGCTTTGCATTTGCAAACAGACTTTCTCTGAATTCCACTCCAGGCCTGCTTCTCAGAACTGAGACTGATAATCTCCTACAGACTTTCCCTGGCCCTACTCCAGACTCCTTCACCTACTCTGTCGTAAACCCAGGGCTTTGGGGAACAGGAATCCAGTTCCATTCTGAGTGAAATGTCACCTCATGCCTCCATGCTTATTCATATTTATAGGTTATGTTAATAACCTGAAGGATTTTCTGTACCCCTAGAGTTTTATTTGGGAAGCAGCCACTGCATGGGGAAACTGGAAGCTACTGTTTTCCTCTTAATAATGTTTACATCACCACCAGGGCCGCTGTTTCCTCAGTTTAAAGGTGGCACAGCGTGCCGCGTCCTGGCACACATGCCTCACGTCTGCTTCACATCCTGTCCTGGTACACCTGCTCCAGACAAGAACGGCAAGCTGTGAGTGACAGAGACCTGTACTCTGTGTGTGTGTGTGGGGGGGGTGTATATCCAGAGACTGATCTAGTGCCTGGCTTGGATCACACTGATCAGTCTTGGGGTCACTGGGCTCCGAATTCTCATCACCCTGTCATCAGAGCAGAAACTTCTCTGCGCTCCAGTCAGGAGAGCATCACAAGCCACTGGCGCTGGTGAGAGCCACTGCCCTCCCGTCTGTGGGACTGCATGGTGGCCTAATGTGTGCTCCATCTCTGTTGCTTTAAACTTCAGTGGAAGCCTCAGCTAGGGCTCCGGGATCCTGCAGGAGCGGATAGCACCCTACAGCAAGAGCCCGTGTGGAGAAATGGCTTAAGCCTGGGAAAAAGCCAAACTTCTCAGCAAAGGGCACTCATTCTATCATGGTAAATTATGGAGAAAACAGGTCAACATGGAACAAAAATATGAGGAAAGAAAGTCTGGGAGGATGTAGGAGTTATGGTAATATACAAAAGATGGAGTCAATAATCACAGGGGAAATAATCACAATAACTGAACAAGTAAATGATAAAAAAAACACTTCCTCACAGGGCACAAGGAGGAGCCTGCCTCCCTATGTCTGCTGAAGTAAAACCTGCATGTGAGGGGTAACTCCAGCTCCGTCTGGACAAACAACTGGCTGCTTCAGAGGGTGGGCAGTCAGGACAGGTGCTGAGGTCTCAGGCCTGAGCTGAGCCTGGAGCCAGTAGAGTCATAGGCAAAGGTGCAGGTAGTTGGCATATACCCATCACTCCTCAGCTCATTGATGCTCAGGCTCTGTGTTCCAGATTGTGAGAAAAGAGGGACATCTCCCCACACGCATCCCTGTAACTGCATTTTCTCAGGGGGAGCTTGGCAACCATGGCTTTCCTGTTAGGACTCGCTGATATGAGTCAGTGAGGACCTGTCTGTCTTGAGCTCACATGCTCAGCATCTAACTGGGAACCCGAGGCAGAATGCTCTTACCCTGAAGAGGTAGCAGGCAAGCTCACCTAATTCAGATCCTTCCGGAGTCCACTCAAAACACACTGGAACGGTTGAGTCAGGGAGCTGAATTTATATGGGCCATATTCTAGACCAAACAGCATCAGGCAGGAACTACCAGGTGCTTTCAAATGCAGGCTAAAGTCTTAGTGTAGATGCTGGCTGATAGCATGAGCTTAGTGAGCTCAGGCAACAGGCCTGACATATGTTGAGAGTCTGGGATGCTCTGACAGCAGGACTCTGGTAGTCATTAACTTCAGTTTTAAGATGAGTGCCCTGTAGCCCTCTTTTTGGCCTTGGATGGCCACAAATGAGAGCAGGAGAGCATCACATACATGAGAGTAAACCTACATGTGGGGACTGGCAGCCACGGGGACAGCATGGCTGAGCTTTCCCAGTACTGTGTCTGCTCTGGCTCTTTAACAGATGAAACATAAAGTGCAGCCATTACAGCTGGCGCCAGGCTTCCCTCGTCAGTTCATGTCCCCTGAGCAGCATGCAGGATTCTGGATGGCCTGGACTGTCTGACACCCCAGAACCTGTTTGTTAGCTCTGGGTCATTGGCCTCTTGGTGGAGGGGTGAGCTAGAGCGGGGCTGTTGTTGGAGGTTGGTCTGATGCCTGTTACTGGCCCCTCAATGTCTGGTTACACCTATCCTTGATTTGTAAATCTGCCTAAGACATACCTGATTGGTTGATTAAACAGCCTATACCTGGGCAGGGCAGAGTGGAGTAGGTTTGGCTAAGGTTCCTGGGCTTTCAGGTTCGAGAGAGAATCACAGGAGACAAATGGATAGGAAGAAAGGAAGAAGGAGGACGCCATGATAGGTTAGCATGGAGGAGAAACCATGTGAGGTGGGAGAAAGCACTCCAACAATGCTATGAAAAGGCTTAGATGAAAAATACAAGCAGGTATCATGGGATGGAAGGTAGAGCAGATGAGGGGGATGAAGGTGGATGGCATTGGATGGGGGCTAGGAGATGGCTGGGGAGGTTATTGAGACAGTGTAGGTATAATATGCACCCAGCCCAAGATAAATAAGGCAATTACAAATGTAATAGGTGTTTGTGTCTTTTTACTTATGATAGCGGGTTAAATAATACCACTGTCATAATCTGAGGGCTAATAATAAACATTAGCTAGCCCAGCACTCATTTTTTTAAATTTACTACAACAGGGTGTCTATCTATAAGAGGAGGCTTTGCAGGCTGGTGGAGGGTATGGGTGTGAGTGGCCTGCGCAGGCGCCAGGAGGCGGGGACAGGCACAGACTGCTTGTGTGGGACCCGGACCCAGTTACTGACTGCTTCTAAGAAAACTGGGACTCTCAAGATAGTGCGCAAAACCTCACAGCAGGTCAACTGGGCACTTACTACCAAGCTGGAGAGCATGCTATTTACTTTTAATGTGTAAAGAGTGAAGATAAAAATAAATAAATAAATAAATAAATAAATAAATAAATAAATAAATAAATAAATAAATAAATAAATAAAGCTGCCAGAGGCAAGCTCTACAGTAAAAGGGCCAATGCCTGAGGTAGCAAGCTGTGGCTGGGCCCAACCCTCAGTGCATATGATCCTGCCACACAACCTCCAGCTAACCCCGCCTGTGCCTAGTATCCATGTGCCCCAAAGAGCATAAGCATGGTGCACGTTCGAAATTCTCTGGCCTACGAGTCAGCTTGGCATCCCCTAGTGCTCAGTTGCTGAGGAGCCAACCCAGGAGAGTCCAGAACTCCTCTCCACTCTGAGTCCTTATAATCATCCTCCACAATGCATCAGAATGATTTTTTTAATACAAATGTAATTACTCAGGGAATAATTACTCAGGGAATAACACAAGTTCTTCAGCAGGGCAAGGTCTGGGTCCCGAAGCTTCCAGCCTTTAGCGTCTGTCTGAGGCCTGTAGGTGACCTCGGTCTGCTGCAGACTCCCCACCAATTCTTGCTTTGGTAATTAGAAAGGTTGCTCCAAGCTCTGGAGCTCAGGTGAAAACAGAGAAGCGTGGTGGGAATCTGAGCTCTTCCTGGGTACTCCTAAGAAGGACCCAGAGCACACTTGGCAGTGTGTGCCAAGACTACCTTCCAGGAATCTCCACCTCATGCCCGGATTTTGCCAGCTTCCTACAGCCACACTGTCCTCAGAAGTGGAGGAGACATTGTCTTCACTGGAGGACACCCGGGTGCTTCCCAGAAATTGTCCCACCTGCAGCTACAAGCACCTACAGCAGCTACAGGCACCAGCTCTTACGTGTCCACTTTTCCCTTTGTGGAGAAGGCTGTGGAGATAGAGGCATGAGCGTTAACCCCACACAGAAGGGGCAGAGGATGGTCCTGCTGACCACCTGGACACAATATACTCTCTGCTTCAACTGACTTAGAAGCTATATGGCCTGCCAGATGCTATGCACAGAGGGTGTCGGGGGCTGGTGCATTCTGGGAAACCAAGAATGAAAGAAAGAAGAGTCAATGTCTCAAGAATGAAGAGTAATGGCACCAGACAACAGGTAATGGCCAAGGAAGGGGCTGTGGTGGAGCTGTGGTTATCTTTGTAACCTGCTTGTCTGCTTTGTTCCTCTCATTCCTTCAGAAAGAGTTCCCCCTCAGGAAAATTACAGATAAAATCCCTACTGTTGCATGGAATGAGCAACTTGTCTTGCTTCGCCTGGGGAAGGTGGACAGTAGTTGCTGTCACACAAGATAGTGTTAAGTGAGAGTAGGCCTCTCCTCCAAGCATGCTGGAGTGTGCTGCAGAGGTGTCCCGATACGACAGACATCACAAGGCCCTCAAGTTGCCAGTCCTCTTTGACTTAATGGGACCTTGATGACAAGACATCCGAGTGGGAACTGAGAAAAGCATCATCTGTTGTCCGGGTACAAGGGGATCCCACAGGCTCAAGAAGCTGATTAGATAGGAAGGAGCAAAGAGAGAAGACAGACCCATGGTGAAGCTACCAGGAAAGCACCCTCAGACAATCATCCCAGGAATTTCTGAAAGCCAATTAGCACCTAAGGGGCAACATTGTCACCCTGTGTCAAAGCAAGGACTAGGTGTCACTGTAAGACTGCCTCAGTTTGACAAGTCAGAAGAAAACTAAAATAAATAAATAAATAAAGCATGTTCAAAGAAAAAAAAACTTTCTAGAAATTCCCAAGCCCTGCGATTGATTATTCATTATAAACCATGTTTCCTTCCTTTTTTTTTTTTTTTTTGACTACTCAGGAGTGTCCTTGTCGCTTGTCACACATTTATGCAGGTGGACATCGAGGTCTTGGACTGAAGAAAGACACAAAAAAAACATAATCCAGTTTCTGCTACCAGCAGAGCCTTTTATACCGTGTTATAGACACAGCCCCAGGTGCCTGGCCAATAGGACCTTAGGGAGCTGGGTGTTGCCTGTCTTCTTCCCTGGACTTTCTCAGGGAACCTGGCTGAGGGACCTGACTCAACATGAGCTGAGCTGTTCTTCTCATAATGAATCTGGACAAAAGCTTCTAAGAATTTTACCCAAACACACTCAGGTATCAACAGAGATTTTAAACCAATGCCAGTCTCCATTCTCCCGGGTTTTCTGGCTGTTTGTATTATTATTTTCCTTCTTCTTTTTGCCTAGGGGCATGGATTGCGGGGTAATGAAGCTATAATCTCGGTGCCCAGGTTCCAGCTCCTATAGAGCAGAGGTGGTTCTCCCATGCCCTGCCCCGCACCCTCAAGAGTTCCCAGGTCTCACTTATACACAAACACACACAGAGAATGTTAGAAAGGAACAACTCCCATTGCCAAAGACATTCCGACCAGCTCTAGGTTCGAAACATAGGGGCCCTGGGGGTGAAAGCCTGATGTCAGAATGTGTAAAATAGTTTAGTAGGGGTAGAAAGAAAAACAGCAGATGAAAACTAACAGTGTCTGAGTGGCCTCACTCAGTGAAGAGAGACAGCAGCCAACCTGACAAGCTAATAGTGTCGTCTCCCTTCACAGCTGAGCAGCCTGGGGCATGTGACACTTGAAGGCTGTCTGTCACTACTCCCCGGAATCTGAACCATTCCAGAAGTGAGACCAACTCAGGAGCCATCCAAGCAAGCTAAATGAGTTAGGGCTGGGGCCTACAGTAAAAAGACAAAAAACACAGAGAATGCAACTGGGGGATAGCTCAGTCAATAAACTGTTTGCCTGGCAAGCATGAAGGTCGAGTTCGCTCTCCAGAACCCATGTTAAACAAACAAACGAAATAAAACAAACAAACAAAAATCCAGGCATGGTGGCACACCCTAAGACTGGGTGGCCAGGAAGCCTAGTCAAATAGGCGAGCTTCAAACCAGTGAGATCCTGTCTCAAATATCAAGGTGGACAGCACCTGAGAAGTGAGATCATGAGCCTGCCTGGCGATGCAAGGCCCTTTGGAAATCAGTCTGCCTGAGCCATCCATTGAGATTCTTTGAACAGATAGATGTATTACAGAGAGCTTTCAGCTTGGCTACGGTTGAGTCTTAACCAATTCAGATTAGCCCTGGGAGAGGCCTAGATGGATAACACGAGCTAAGGACAGAGGACAGCAAGCTGGCTCTTCCAACTGAGCCATTCTAGATAAATGGCCTTAATAAAGAGGCAGGAAATATTTGTGATAGAATAAAGATTGTTTAGCCACGGTTAAACATATTTGGTGTTGTCTGAGGACAGTGTGTCCTCGTAAGTTTTCGAAGCGGTCTCTGAGATACTGCTTACGCTGTTAACTCGTCTGGACAGTGCTTAGCTCGGGACTGACAGTGACCTATACTCCATTCTGCCTCATTTCTTTGTAAACAGCGCTCTCACAGCGCTGGGGTCAAGCAGCTTCTCACGTAACTGGTGATGCACCTGCCCTGCAAAAGCAATGACCATGATTCTTCTAGACAACTATGGCTGGGGTGTTCTGCGTCAAAGAGCTGGCCCAGGGCCCAGGACCTTAGGACTCTCTGCTGAATGTCCCTCTTGTCCATTTATGTGTCACTTAGCACTGGGCCCTGCGCTACTTGGTCAAATCCATGAATATCTTGTGAATGCTGTGTTTATTGTATTAAAATGTTGGGAGATAAGAAATTAAATAGATTCCAGTAACTCTCTAGAATATTTAGACGTTTTTTGAAAGGCGACCATTTTTAAATACCCTTCCCTCTCAGTGTACTTCAGTACCCCGGGTTTGGACTCCACAGTGATGGGAAATGTGTTTGAATTCTGCTTCTGCCTCCAGCTCCATGCAATGCTCTGGTCTGAGCCTGCTGCAGGGACTATGTTGGGGACCATGAGAGGAAGGTGTACCTACCCCTTGTGGTCCATCTGATCTCCCCAGTGTCCCATCATCCTAGTGTGGTTTCTACCCTGCTGTGCAACCTTCCCTCCCCTCCCAAACCTTTTACTGGCTGAGTGCTACAGTTTACCAATGTTTTCTATACGCCATGGCATTGGTTCCGTGGATGACAATCCAGGTGAATCACTGATGTGTTACCACAAATCCCAGGTAGCTGCTTAGTTGGATTCAGGGTAGAGCTAGCCACCCCTATCCATACAAGGCTACTCTTTTGCCCTTCAGGATGATGTTCATGGTGGTCACAGCAGAGCCATAGATTGGGAAGGCCCTGAAAACACAGGATGCTGTTAAATGCCCAGGCCCTAAGGTGAAGCTGACCCTGCTGCTTATAAAGATGAGGCTCTTTTGTCACTAGGAGCCACCATCGATCTGATAGCTGGGAAGGGGGTCTCCCAGGGGCTTGTCCAAGCAGAAGCAGGGTGGAGAGGGGCAGAAACCTCATTCCTCGTAATTTATGAGAGCAGTAAATGCTCTCTTGACAGAATGCCATGAGTTCTCTCTCTCTCTGGTGCCCTACCCCTTCCAAACCACCAGCTGTCCTGTGTTTATAGTTCCCATGCATTCAGCTTTCTTAGAATCCTTTGGTGGAAGAAAGTTCCTCGTGTTCATCTAAGTAAATGGAGGAAACGTCACAGCTCATTCAGGCCCCTCTGGCTGTCAGAGCATTGACAAATGCAATCTCTGGCTGGCACTTAATTGATTTCCCCTGCAGGCTCTCTCTCTGTCTCTCTCTGTCTCTCTCTCTCTCTCTCTCCCTTGTTTATTCTTATTTTTTCATGAACAATTCCCGTAATTTCCCCCAAAACCTTCTCTAATTTCTTCTCATTTTCTGAAAACCAGAATGTAACTATCAACCAAGCACACTATTTTCAGTTCCAGTTGGAACTTCTGTCAAGTAGTACACAGCATTCCTCCTTCATTCTTGCCTATCATTTGCCTTCAGCCTCATGTTCATATCTTATAACTCAGCCTAAGAAAGAAAGGAAGGAAGAAGAAAGGACTAAACATGATGTTTATTCTTTTTTATCCTAGTGTCCAGGAGGCTCTTTCCTGTAACACACCTGCAAGATGGCACCCAGAATGTCCCCACAGACAAGGCTGTCAAATTGTACCCCTGCCCAACCTTTGGCTTCTCTGTTTCCGGCTCTTTTCCCTGTTTCTATTCCTAAAAACTTAGGGAGAAGATATGAGGTGAGCCTCTTGACTTGCTGGACCCACAATTGAATTGACTTCCCTCATTGAAACCAATAACATTCCCTCTTTTTTTCCACACAGTTGTCTTCTAAAGGTCCATCAATAACGTTCTTCTACAAATTTACCTTTACACTCAGCCATGAAGACCAAGAATCAGAAACTAAAAACATGGAGATGCAGGTCTCACTTCCAATCCTCACCAAGTGAGATGGCACATGTCTTAATCCCAGAACCCAGGAGGCGAGGCAGGAAGATCGGGAGTTCAAGGTGATCTTTCGTTACATAACGTGTTCAAGGTCAGCATTTATATGAGAGCCTGTCACATATTTCTAATCAATCATAGATAAAGAACATAAAGGCACCTTATTCCCAGCTGGCTTGGGTGTGAATTCAGCACATAATCTGACAGGGGAAAGCATGGAAGTTGACATTTATTTTTTGAAAGAGAAACGCTGACATCTCTCCCGGTCATGAAATCCTCCGGCTGTAGAAGGAGTTGTCTGCTGTCTGCCCATCCATTCGGCAGGAAAGGTAAACACCAACCCTTCCATGTGTCATGCAATACCTGGCAAGAATGCATGGCTTACAGTCTAATTACCTTTGGGAAGGAAACTAAGCTGTGCCTGGGGCAAGATGAGGATCATTTTCTGCTGCCTCAGAAAGTCATAATTAATTTTGAAGCAATTTAAAATGATGCTAAAATATTGCTTGAAGGAGATAGAGGGCGGCTTGAGGGTTTGAGTCAAGGGTTATAATTATGCCTGCAATTGTTGTGGGCTGCCAAGTAGAGAAGACACTCCTGAACCTCTTCCTCCTTTCACTGGGTAGAAAAAGCTCCGAGGTATAAAGAAGTGGCAAATTTCCAGGATCAGTTACCCTCCCAACTCTGGAAATGTTTATTCTTTTAAAGCCTTATGCCACAGACAAGACATGTGACTCAGTTGGTAGAGTGCTTGCCTACCACCAAATGCTACATTCAGTCCACAGCGCTGCATAAATGAAGCAGTGCAGCACATGCCTGTAACTCCATCACTTGGGAGGTAGAGGCAGGAGGATCAGGATTTCAAGGGTCATCCTCAACTATATAGTGAGTTATTAGAGCCCAGTGTAGGCTCCATGAGGCCTATCACAACAAAAAAACAAAGATTAAAGAAGAAAGAAAGATTGATGCTAATTGAGACCAACAAATGTCTCCCAATGCCAGGTGGTCAAAGGATGACAAGCTGAAGAGACTCAAGGTCCCTTATTCTATCATTTCCAGTGGCCTCTGTGCTGATGGAAGAGAGTTGGAGGGCTGGGTCTCACCCAGGAAAGGGGCAAAAACAGTAGCCCACATGTTCATCCAGTATCTCAAGCCCTGGGTACATGGGAATACCCCAGACAGGTGAATGCTGATGGAGAGGCAAGGAGGGTGTCCCTGGAAGGTGAGACCTGGGGGAAGAAGGGACCACATCTCCAGGGAACATTTCCAATAAGGAATCACATCAAATTCCTCAGAAATAGTCCTTTCATCTCAAGAGAATATAAGGATAGGAGGAGTCAGGTAGGTGGAGGAACAGAGCAGGGACATTGTTTAAAACCCCCACGAGCTTTTTAAAGTATATATATATATATATATATATATATATATATATATATATATACATATATATATATATATTTAAAATTATGTGCCTGTGTGTGTTTGGGTGTGGGTATGTGCACAGGCACGCAGACACCCTCGAAGACCAGGAACGTCAGATTGCCTTGGAGCTAGAATAATGGTGTGAAATGCAGATGTGAGCACAGGCAGTCAAAGCTGAGCCCTCAGCAAGAGCAGAGCCTGCTGCTGACCACGCATCTACCCCTCCAGCCACTCCCCAGTGCCGCATTTTAACTAGAAGCAAAAGAAGATAGATTTGCCAAAGGGTGGCAAATCTGCAGGATTTGCAGCTCTGCAACTTTTTGTTTCTATTAACCCGGTTTTCACTTTCCTCAAAGCCATAAGACAAACTGACACGGGAACCCGAAAGGACTTTGAACAGCCACCTCTCCACGTACGGCCCAATGCTAAAATGTTGGACTCCAAAGCCTGAGTCATCGCTTGCTCTCAGTTGGTGTGAGAGTCTTCCCAGCTTGATGTAGGAGATGAAGGCTGCTCAGCCAGAAGAAAGCAACCCAGAAGGGAAAAAGCCTGTCTTCACAGGAGAAAACTCAACCCTCGGCCTGTGTGTCACATGAAGCTTCACCTACCCAGTGGCTGCTGAGTTATTGTGGAAATAAACTTCTCCTCCTCACAGAGAAGAGCCTACATCCTGGAGCTAATTGAGGACTTTCCTGGATTTCTCTCCTAATAAGGACAATAATTTCCAACTAATGAAAGCTATTAAGTGGGCGTGAACAGCACTCTCCCAAACATCTTGGGACTGCAGAGCCGGGTCATTTGCGGGATGGTGAGGCCCTATGGTCCTTCCCCTTTGTGCCTGCAAAGTGCAGTGCCTGCCTTGGCTCTAACAGGGACCTCTTCTCCACATGGAGTGCTGGCTCCCTGAGTAACTTCTCTGACCTTCAGATAAGCCAAACAATGATATCGTGTCACGTTCTCCACAATGATGACCACTGGTTCTCACCAAATTACTTACCACTTCAGACTCAGAATCAAGAACAGTCACCTAAAGTGTGAAATCCCACTATGAAAGGAGCAAATGGAAGCTTCACTGGACAGCAGTATATGACATTACAGAGGGGAAAGCCATAGCACTTAGAAGCCATAGGGAATTGTATTAATAATACTAAGTCTTGGGTTCTTCAAGGTTGGCATTGGGAACAGAGGACCTAGTGAACTTCTATAGGATATGATAAGGACTAACTAGTCAAATCCAGCAAGCATATTGCTTTTTAAAACTCATGTTGTCCACTGATAAAAAAAAAAAAAAGCCTGATATCAGTTAACATGCTGGAGTGTGCTACAATCCCAACTCTTGTGAGGTAGAAGCAGGAGGATCAGAAATTCAAGGCCATCTTCAGCTGCACAGGGAGATAGCCAGAAGAGTCTACTTGAGCAATTGCCTCAAAGGAAAATCTGATTTTAGAAATAAGATACTTGTGGGAAAGTACTCTTTAGGCCAGGCAGCCTCTGGGCCGGCCGAGAGGTCTCTAAATCATAGCAGTCCTACGCAAAGGTCCCAGGCAGGGAGCCTACACCAGATTGGCCCTGACTCTCAGCCTCCAAGTCTCAACCCCTGCCCTAAAAAGCAGAAAGAGGATGATCCTAACATGTTGTCACTTGCGGGTTCCTGGACCTATGGGTGGACAGGGAGTGGGCACCAGAAGAAAGCCTTGGTCAAGATCATCAGAGCTGGAAGTGAGCTGCTACTAACCATGCTGGGAGGGAAGGATGGCCTAGGCCAGGGGGCCCTCTGCAGTGAGCATGCTCACATGATGCCAGTGATTGATAAGGAAATACAAGTGCACTGGCCTTCTCTTTTGATTTATACATAAGAAATACTTTTTTTTCTTTCAAAATTCCCCTCTTTATCAATAGAGTCCAAAATATGAAGGAAGCATGAAGAATTACTACAATTACTGACCAGAGGAAACCAGACTAACCCTGCCTGGCATGGAGGACTTTACCGGGTGGCCTGTCAGAGCCTGGAGGCTGACTGAGCATGCATGGGTGTTAAAGGGAAAAAAACCAGAAAACAAAGCAATGGGCTTTTCCCCATCATGGTACTTATGGCATTGAGTTCACCCATGACGTCAGTGTAGGTCCATCGGCTGAGGCCTTTGCTAAACTTGTCAGACACAGACAGGCATTTGTATGCCTTTTGAGAAAAGCAAACACCCCAGAATCATCTTCCAGCAAAAGCTCTGATTCATTTTAAGTTTGAGTCTACTCTCTGTTTAATCTCAAACAGTCCTTGTAGTTAAGTTCACTTGGTACACAGATGGACTTGTGTTTATTAAAGCCAACTGCCGGCTTCAAATGCCAGGTCAATGGAGAGAGTGACTTCAGGGTGCCCATCACTCACCGAGTAACTAGAAGCCTTGCAGAAACTCCTAGGAGCTTTGTCACGCTTTACAGACAGCTCTTTCTTCTCCTTCATGTCTGGCCCTGCGCTGGTGGCCCTTCCATACCACCAAATTTGAGTGAGCTCTAATACCAGCATGTGTCTTACCCATCTCTTACATAGTCCCCAATGTCTGCTGGGACTCAGGCCCTTAGAGGAGCCAGAAGATAAAGGGTCCACCAGGCCACAGGGAAGCAGAGGTGTCAGCTTCCTCCTCCCACATTACACGTGGTCCTGAGTGGACACAGAGCTGCCTGACCCCCGTGGATGATGCACTCACCCTGCAGTGGCCGGTTCTTGTACAGGTCCCTGGCCTTCACTGGGTGAGCTCTGGCCGTGTTGTCACACTTGGGTTGCTCATACCTAGAGGAGGGATAATAACAAGAGACAAGAGTGGGGTTAAGACCCTCAATCGGAGTCGTCTTCATTTTTCACATTTAACAAGCTACAGACAGCTTTGGCCCAAGAATCTTCTCTAAGACCTACCCTGGTATCACAGCCCTGTGATTTAACTCCACGGTGGCTTGAGCACACATTCCTAGATCAACTTACATCTACAGTCAACAGGACAAGGACTTGCAGCTCAACAGACATGGTCAGGCTTGGCCCCTTAATCTAGTTCCAGAGAGAGTCTTGTCTAGGGGTTCCTGAACCATCCGTGCCCTCCCCCATCTTCTACTTTGTGACTTTACACTAAACAATTCTTATGCTCAGCTGTCTCCTGGAGTGTTTTCAAATGCATGGGAGTGAGGACTGTGGACATGAATGGAACAAGGGTTTGGCCATTTGGCTATCTTCAGAAAGAGCTAAGGTCTCAGAAAGAACTCGGACCCCACAGTGATGTCATTGAAAGGCTAACTAACTTTCAGTCCAAATCATGGAGCTACAAAAATCTGTCCAGACATTTAAAAAGAAAAGAAAAGGAAGGAAGGAAGGAAGGAAGGAAGGAAGGAAGGAAGGAAGGAGAGAAGGAAGGAAGGAAGATGCGTGCTATAGGCTCTATCTGGTGTTAGTAGAATGCCTCAAAAGGCCTGCCATGCCTTCTGCCTGGGGGTGCTTGCTGCCTGAATATTTCTGGTCCAAACCCAGAGGAACTGCTGATGCTTTTCAACATCTTCTTGAAACTGCCCTTGCCCCAGGCCTATGTGAGTGCTGAAGTGAAGTCCTGGCCCAGAGACCACTGACTTCCTCCCTCCGTTCCATACACTGGGGTCACTCAGCAAGGACTCGGTGTGGTGGACTGGTGAGGTCCATCCCAATGAGGTGGGTATCTCATGACAATCTATCCTATGACTTCTACCATCTGATGGAATGTGTGACCCCCATGATTCCAGCCTTCCCTCCCAGCAACCACCAGATCCCAGCCGTCAGCATTGACTGAGGCTCTCTGTTTCCCACAATTAGATCCCCTTTGTCCAAGTCTCATTCACTGACCCCACCTTGGAGAGTTCTTAGGGACTGTGGTATGGCACATGGGGGCGGGGGGAGGTGATGCACCAGAGATGCTCCCTCATGGAGCACTGTGGTGAAGCACTGGTTGGGAAAGAAGAGTGACAGGTTGGGGCTAATGGGGAATAAGTACAAATGGAATGTCCTAGAGCCTAGGGCTGCAAGTTGCCAGTCATGAAATGGCAAGATTCTACGGGCTCCTCCTCTTCCTCTCTTCCTGACCATTTCCCTTTCTCCTCACAGAAAGGACTATGAGATTACATTTATACAGAGTTTCATCATAGAAAATAAAAGAAGATGAAATTTCTCATTATGAGACACTCCTTAAGGTCTTCTGAAACGGGGCGTGATGGCCTGCCTGTAGTCTCGGAACTCAAGAAGTAGAGACAGAATGTATGTGGCCAGATTCTCCTCTTTCTCTCTCTCTCTCTCTCTCTCTCTCTCTCTCTCTCTCTCTCTCTTTCTCTTCTCTCTCTCTCTCTCTTTCTCTTTCCTTATTGATGTTGTTTTTCCAAGACAAGGTTTCTCTGTGTAGCCCTGGGTGTCCTGGAACTTGCTCGATAGACCAGACCGGCCTCAAACTCAGAGATGCTACTGCCTGGGCCTCCCAAGTGC
>CM053767.1:39389440-39413508 GCA_028658305.1 Pachyuromys duprasi
ATGTTTTGCCTCCATGGATGTCTGTATGGGGATGCCAGATCCCCTGGAAATGGAATTATAGACAGCTATGTGCTGCCATGTGGGTGCTGAGACTTGAACTCAGGGCCTCTCTCTGGAAGAGTAGCCAGTGCTCTTAACAGCTGAGCCATCTCTCCAGCCCCTCGCACATCTTTCTCTTTAAATGATAATTTCTAGATACAGATATTCACATTCTATAGAAACTATTTGCCTCTATAAAGAGCTATTTGAGGCATTTGGCTTCACTGGCTTCTTAAATATTTAACCCCTCCGGCCAAAGCCAGCATCGAAGGCTGTTTAGTCTTTGGTGTGGTCCAAATGCTCTTTATCTAGTTTATCCTTCTGTGGCCCATAGTTTATATTTAATGGCCCATTACTATTAAAGACATGCTTTCCTTCCCATGGCCAGAACCACTTTCCTTAAGCAGCTGAAGCATGGAGACTAGAGGGCAGAGTTCCTGTGTGATTGTCACACTCAGAGTAACATCGAGTTTAACAAGAGCTAAGCCAGCAGGAGAAGGAATCCAGGAGGTGAGTTCTACTTTCCTGTCTCCGTAACCCAACATCTCTTCCCCAGCTCCCCCAAGGATGCCTTTTACCTTGTAGAGGTTCCAGGAATGGGCCGCCCAGTGTCCACTAGCACACACCAGCAGTATCCTGTGGACGGGTGGCACTGCACTGGCTTGTAGAGGCCGCCATGTGCACACTCAGGGATCACCACATTGTCGTTCTTGGGCTGCTTGGCTTCCTCCAGAGCGGACTGGTGCTCCTGGTCACAGGAGGAGGCTGTAGGGACAGGAAGAAGCAGGTGGTGAGCAGGCACAGGGAGCCAGCGCTGGAGGCTGGTGGATAGTCACAACGGAATGATGCTGTGTGCTGGCCCCGCACTACCGTGGGAACCAGGCCTAGGGACAGACAAGTGGTCCCCTCCTACCTCCTCAGCCACATGCTGCGAGGCTGGGATGTTTTATGGGACAGGACAAGAATATGTGATTCTCTTCATACTGTATGCCCCTCAACCCAGAGTCCCCGAGAAATGCTCATTATTGTTCACAGGTTCCCATGAAGGACACCCTGCCATCCCTACATGGAGCATGCACTACAGTGCACAGAGGTCACCTCCTCTCAGGCTAGAGACTCAGGGTCTTCTTTGTCTTTAGCCACCACTACTTATATCCAAGGGACAGCTGCCAAAAGACAGATAAACTCTCTCTCTCAGTCACACACACACACACACACACACACACACACACACACCTCTTTCCTAACAGTCCAAACTGAGCTTAAACCAGTAAGTGAAAAACAAACAAACAAACAAACAAAAAAGACCCTAGATTGATCACATACAGCCTCACTAGGAGAACAGCAAGGAAAGGCTCCACTCACGCTAAGTACACCACACCCAAGAGAAAACCTTTACAACTTGGCAAGTGGGAAGCGATAACTGAGTCTAAGCCTGCTCTGAAGGCACTGGCTACAGTCACAAGGGGGTCACGAACACTGTGCTACCAGGGAAGGCACAAGGAAGCTGAAGCAAGGGGAAGGGGCTCTACCTCGCCCTCGCCACAGCACTGTGTGTATTAACTAAAACAGCTGTACCTTGCTGAGACTTCCCCTATGAAGGACGACTGAATGAAAAAGAAGGAAGTCAAACTAAATGTCTGTCCAGTCAGACATCTTGTAGGACAAGCTCAGCATGCCGGGGAGGGCCGTCCAACTCTCATGGCTGGTACTCAAAACTCACTGAATGCAAAAGAGAAATTAAGAAACTGGACCTTGAATGACCTGTTATACTGTTTCCCACATGATCTGCACTGTCTGAGTATATTCTAGGTGTACTGAACATCTGCAGATACACAAATAAAATATCCCTGAGCTCACTGGGTATCTTGACAAAACTTCCACCCAGCTATCACCAGGACAGGCATGAAACAAAAAACAATAATCGCTAGCTTTTTCTTTTTATCTATCACAGCTATGATAGATATTCAAGGAAGCCAAGTAGCACAAGCTTTTGGGCAACTCTCTCGGAAGACAGCTGATACTTCTCTGTGGAACCACTTGGGCCATCAGTGTAAATGGAAGAGACTGTGGAAGCAGCAACAGAGCTGCATGCAGCAGCTTGGCAATGCAGACCTCCCTCTTCCCTTTAAGTAAGGATTGCTTGGCGCTTTTCCAAAATGTTATTAGTTCATCGAAGGCACCGTGTGATTATCTGGCCACAAAATATTTTCGGTGCTCCATTCCAAGGACATATTGTATCTACTCTGATGGTAATGGAAAATTTTTGAAATGTCCCTATGAGAAATTTGTCATACTTGAACGTTCCTCATGAGCAAAACGAGATTGATCGAATTAAAGAAAACTCAAAAATCTGTTGCACATATTGTAAAATATCAAAGCTACTCTGTCTGGCACGGGCAGATGAAATCCTGTTTGTCTGAACATTGGGGGTGGGGGAGTTGATGCATATTGGGAATTCAAGGCTGACAGAAAGCTACAGTCACATTCTCTCGTAGGATAAGCCACAGTGGGGGCAGAGGATGTTTTTGTAAGTGAGTAGGGCCTTCATAGGTAAAACACTAAGCAAGAAGGCAGTTTGTAATGCTGTCCCCTCTCCTCTGGGGTCCTCCCAGACCCCAACCACTGCAGAGAAATCATAGGCCACTCTTGGAGATCCTGGCCCACAGACAGGCCACTGTAATATCAGTGCAATGCTAAATGTAATGTTCGTCACCTTTCCCTTAATCCACAGCTAACGAGTCCTAGTAGGGTCTACTTCCTACCCGCTGGTCTCTTCGTATTTGTTTCTAGGTTGAAACTGAAGAAAAATCAAGTAAAATTGATTTTTCCAAGTAAAATCATTTTATTACTTAACTCTGAATTATTAATTCCAAATTTTGACTCAGTACTAAATGAGAAAGATGAAAATCATGGAAGAAACAGTGGAATCTGAGTTTGGACTTACCTAGCCATGAAACTTCGTGCTCCAAACGTGTGTGTGTGTGTGCCTGTGCACCTATGTGCACATGTGTATATCCCCAAATCACACATCAAAACCATCACCTTTATAGGTGATGGAACTGGGAAAGAGAATCTTTGGGGTGACTGGGTCACACGGAAGAACCCAGATCGGGTCAGAGGGAAGTCATTTGCCTTTTCTACCATGTGAAGACACCTCAAGAAGCGTCATCCACAGACCAGAAAATGTCTCAAGAAACCAAATGTGCCTGCATCTTAAAGTTGAATTTCTGGACTTCCCAAACTGTAGAAAATAGCCTTGGGTTATTTCTAAGTGACTTCATCCACGAGGCTTTGTTCCATCAGTCCGAGGACACCAAGACATAGCAGACCTCCCTCACCACCTCATGAAAGGAGCAGCCTTGGGAGCCACACCTGTCTTAGGAAAGAGGATTCACTATCTTGCAAAACTGGAGAGGCTGTTTAGGACACCATAGGCAACACTCATTAATCCTGCAGAGGTTGTCAGAGCGTTGCGCCCCAAGGGCAGGCGCCTCCAGCTCTAGGGCAGCCAGTATTCTGACAAGGATTTGCTGAGTTGTTTTTATCAAGGTGAACAGCTTCATTACTTAAATGGCCAAACTCTTAGAAAACTGGAAATGTGGAAAACTTTGTCCGAAATAAAAGACATATTCTTTAAATGTCCACAATTGACATCATGTGGAAGTGGCCTTCCGTTAGCATTCCATGAGAGGTCCTTGGCAAGGCAACAGAGTTAAGAAAAAGTAATAAATATTGTAATAGAAAAAAAATAAAAATGCCTTTAAATACACTCAACAGTATTGTATATATAAAATATTCTAAGACATCTATAAAGAAAGAAAGAACTAATGAATGTACAAAAAATTTATATTTTATATACTGTGACTAAATGATTGCCAAATAAAGAAAATTAAATGTCATTTGTCATAACATCAAAACTAAAATATTTAGAATTAAACTCATAATGAGAGGTACAAGATATTTTAAAATGCTATTACTAGAAAAAATTTAACTGAATAAATGGAGAGGTACAACATATACATGAGTATAAGACTTAGTAGGAACATTGTAAACACAATTTCTCTAAATTAGTGGACATAACATATTTCTTATCAAAATCTGAAGAAGCTGTTCAGTAGAAACAGCTTCTTCAGATTTTGAAACTAATGTGTGGACGCTAACATGAATATGGGAATTCAAAGACCTGTATAAAGCCTGAAGCAATGATGCCAGGTTGGGAGAGGGGAGGTATTATTGCCATGTCTGAAGAGGTTCTACAGAACCATTCACCCAGACAGTGGGATACGACAGCTAAATGGAGGAATGGAGAAGAGCGAAGAGCCCACCAGCACTGAGGCTGACAGTGGACCAAAGTCACTCAAGGGAAGTGAAACTTTTCCCAGGAAATGATGGTAGAACATGAAAATGACTACGTGCCAATTAAAGAAAATAGACATGCATGGCACAGTAATTATGTGAGATGAGAGGGGCATGAATATAAAAACTGAAATGTAAAGACTGAAAAGAGTAGGAGTACCCCACCGTGTCTCTGGGGCAGACTGACCACAGAAGAAAAACTGGGCAAATTAGACTTCATTAAAATTTAAAACAATCACCACAAGACACAATTAAAAAGTAAAAGGCAACCACAGATGGGGGGAATGTTCCTAACACATGTCTGTCAAAGACCCCCAGCTCTTCTCATCAATAAAACCACAAATATTCCAATCTGAAACTCATTGAGACTTCAGAAAACAAGCCATGGACTCACCGTAAACACATCAAGAGAGAGAGGTCAACGTCATTAGTCATCGTGAAAATGGTAACTTCAACCACTCTGAGATGTCACACACATACGTGCTCCGAATGTTGGTGGGACACGTAGGACCTGGAGCTCGAGGGGTCTCTCACAGCGCACCCAGTGCAGAGACCACTATCCCATCCTGGACACGATCCAGGAGAAATGAGAGCATACATTCATGAAAAGATGGGCCACTGAAAAGATGGGCAGAGGATCTGCTCAACGGTCCCAACCTGCTTTTTTAAATTGCCTAACTATGAACTGAAGAAAAAAAAAAAGCACAGCGTATGCCGTATGCCATAATATAAAGTTTTATCAATACATCACAGAGAAGGAAGACTGAATCAAGACTGAATCTCAAAACCATTGTACTGATTTTTAAGATGACACCTCAGAAATGAAAGCATGCTCTGCTGCATCCACTTGTAAGAAAGACTAAAGCAGTTCAGAAAACAGCAGATATCGTCATGGAGAGGCACTTTTTATCGGTGAGGCTCTCCAGAGCTAGGGAGCAGTGTCCGCTATGGGTAGTAACATACGTGTGCTTTCCGGGATACCCCACAACACTCCCCATCTTCCTGCCCATAAATATTTCTACACTGCAGAGTACGAATGAGGCATGGACTGCCATCGTCTCCAAGTCCGACTTTCTGTGAGCATGTTTTCCCCTTATGTACAGTGACGCTGAGAGCCCTAAGTGCTGGTTTTCTTAGAGAGAAGGTTTTCGTTGAAAAGTGAGAAGAAGCCTGTCAGAGCATCATTCCTGTTCAGTTCTGTGTCCAGGGAACTTGGATAAAAGCCAATGCAAAATCACACCGTGAGAAAGTCTAACTTAGATACAGCTTTGCTTCCTCTGGACTTGCTCCCGCACAGTCTGGGAATTCAGAGCCGGAATGCTCTGAACTCCTAGGCTTCCATGATAAACATCATGGTGGGCCGATCCCTGAAATCCTGCTACCACTGGCTGGCCTGACACCCTCCCCCCCCCTACACACACTGTCTGTATACCCATACTTGCAGCCTGCTTGCTGCTCTGATGTGTGTGGACTGGTTTGTTTTCACTCTAGTAACCTGTGCCAAAACCCTGGTGGCTGTCACAAGCACAACTTGGAAGGCTGGAAGTGCCTTACTTTGTGGCCACTGCTTGCTCCATTATTTTAGGAGTAAGCCACGGGGCTTTATCTCTCCTCCCCACCACCACAGGTTCTGCGGTTACTCAGGGAGCAACTTTGGGCAGCACATGAGCCTTCACCACCTAGGCATGTCTACAGGCTCAGCAACACCGTGCATGTGTGTGCTGGCAGTTGGGAATTGCTTACACACCAAGGACAGCATAGATGCTTCTGGAAACAAGTCCTGAGGGTAAATGAGACATCCAGATATGTCTTGAGAAGACATGAAGAAGCCCAGAAGACTTGGATCCTACCTCCTGACACACACTGTGGCTGACTGCACACCATTTTAGCCAGCATGGGCTATTACCACCAATGGGGCAGTTAATCCCCTATGTCTGCTAATTCGGGGTTCCTGTTGGAGGCCCGAGAGGAACTCTTGTATTGCCAATCCTGCGCTGGGTGCACTTCTCAGAGCAACAATAGAGGCCCAACCGTGAGGTCCATGCACAGGTGGTGCTGAGCCTGCAAGGCCTAATGTGGCAAGCATGCCTAGGCAGCGGAGGCTCATGCCCTGCCCAAAGCTGCCCAGTAGAAAAGACAAGCAACATGATGACACTGTCAACACCCACTGACCTCAAAGAAAGGTGCCAGCAGGAAGCCCACAGAACATCAGAGCAGCTCTGAAGCTGCCCACTTCCTGCCCGGGTTTCTGAGCCACAGGTCTGGGGAAGGTGAGGCCCCATAATTTGAGTTTTTGAAGAGCTCTGAGATCACGCTGAAATCAGCAGTGTTTTCAAGTGCCAAAGGTTTCTCCGTGTGGGTTTTCATTTTTCCTTAGAACTGATTATAGTGCTTAATTTTTATACATGCTGCCCTCATCAGTCATGGAATCTCTTGTGGTTCTCTTTCCAATTATACAAAACCTATACGAGATGATCAAAGAAGTCAAAGGGAAACAAAAAGAATTCAGAACTGGATTTGCTAGAAATGATGCAGGGGACTGGGCAGGGTGGGAAGAGGTGCCCAGAAAATTCAGAGGGGACAGTGTCCACCTAAAAAGACCAAAACAGGATCATGATGCTAGGTTTTGCCTGGGTCCAGGATGTGATTATGACTGACAGTAAAACATAACTCCAGAAATTATATTTTATGTATATTATGAGGAAGGCAAGGTCGTCGCCACCACAGTCACCACACGTGACAGGCTGGCTCCAGAACACATGTGCTCCTTGTAATCCTCAGGGCGAAGGATGTGTGTTAGAGCCCTGTATCCTGCCAGAGGGGAGGCCCAGGCTCCCACAAGACTGGCACCCTGCAGGAGAGCGTGGAACCAGGAAATCGGCATGGTGCACAACCGTGGGATGGAGACAAACAGCCAACACCTCCCTTTCTGGGAGCGCCCCTAAAAGACAACCAAGGCCAAGTGACTCAGCTGCACCAAAAAGTAGACTTCAAAAATAAATAGAGGTTGGATAAAATATCTACATCCGGGTTCTCTGGACCCCAAAATAAAGCTGTCACTGCTCGGCAAGTAGAGTCTAGCCCGAAGCTCTGATTCTGGACCTTGACAGAGGAAACAAAGCATCATACCAAAACAAACAGGGACAGACCTTCCAGGATGTCCATAGACACCCTGATCGTGAGCAGCTACTAAACCGCAGTCCTCCCCAATCTCTGGCTGTGTCTTCACATGTTCCAATGTCTGCCAAAGAACCCCCACAATGAAACCCCAGTGTCCCTGGCGTCTCACAAGGGACCCTATGTTGAAATCCCATCAGTTCTCTCACCCTTTGGAGGCAATCACTCCAGTGTGGAAGCAGTTCCAAGATTCTGAGAAACTTTATTCATGTTCACTCTGGCCTCATAAAGAGGGCTTGGCTCTTCAAGAGGCTTCGCAGCCCCACCCCTCTGTTGTCAAGTCCCCAAAATAGGCCAGGCTCCAGCACTGTGTCCTCTGCCGAGGCTGACCAGGAGAGTCTCGCCAAGTAAGTCAGCCCAGCTATGGCTCTGAGCCTTCTGTCTGGGACCTTTTAGTGCCCAAGAATGTGCTGTATATAAAATGCTGATCAAAAATTCTGTAGAATTCGGAAATTGACTCTATCAGAAGTAAGTTTTCATTAAAAAGAGTGTTTTTGTTTTGTATTCAGGGGCTTGCAAAGGAAATCTGGATATCTTCCATTTCACAAAAAGTCCAGCATTGAGGCCATGAACTTAACCCACTGAGGTGGATGCGCTGACAGCAGATCAGACAGTGCTCAGCCTCTCAGCATGAGGGGCATCTTACCTCTCTAAAAGAGTGCCCTTTAAAAAATGAGACAAAGGGCTAACGAGTTGGCACGGTGGGCGATGGAATTGCTGTGAAGCCTGGCTGAGCTGATTCTCCAGGACTCCATGTGGTGAAAGGAGGGAGCCCCCTCTTGTAAGTTGTCCCCTCACCGACATACTCATGCCCTGGCATGTGTGTGTACCCGTGTATGATGTGTGCATGCACCCATGCACAAACACACACACAGACAAACACAAGAGGGAAAGAAGATCGAGACAGACACAGACAGAGAGAATTTCACACACACAATTACTGATTAACTAATTGATGTCATAAGAAAGCTGGTAATAGGTAAGCTAAAAAATAAACCCTTTCCTCCCCAACATGCTTTGGTCATGGTGTTTCAGCATGGCAATGGAAACTCTAAGATAGCCAGGCTCTATGCAAGACTGTAGGACATTTTCTTCACTGGCTATTAATTAATTAATCCTAATTGGGGTAGGGCCCAGCCTCTTACGGGTAGTGCCATGCCTTTTTTTTTTAAATAAAAAAGCAATACAAGCAACCCATGGGGAGCAAATCAGTTAGCCATACCCCTCCATAACCTCTGCCTCAGTTCCTGCTTGCAAGTTCCTGACCTGTTTTTGAGCTTCTGTCCTGACTTCCTTCAGTGATGAATAGTGATGTGGAAGTGTAAGCCAAATAAACCTTTTTATTGATCATGGTGTTTTATCATAGAAATAGCAACCCCAACTAAGATATCTAATGGTACCAGAAGTGGGGTATTAGTGTGGCAGACCTAATCATGTTTTAGGGGTGATGACTGTGAGAAGACTTCACAACTTTGAGTCAGAAGAGGCCTTGAATGGTAAGAGCTCAGTGGGCTGTTCTGGCAGAGCTTTGAAAATAAGAATGTTGAGACAGTGCAAAGTATGAAGGCTTGGCTTGTGAAAGTTCAGAGGAAAACAAAGACTACCAGACCATTTGTGTGAAGAATCTATGGTACTGGGTTAGCTGGACCAGCTGTAATTAACAAGGGACTAGAAACGCTAACCTAAACAACCACCTTTGTTTTACTGGGACAATTGATGCTGGTTAGCTAGAGCGGGGCAATTGGTGGTGATTAAGAAGAGAGCAGCATTACTGAGGTGAAATCTTCTGGGAAGTGTTTCCTCAGGGTTACACACAGCAGCTGTGTTCCAGAGGTGGCCAAGGTTATAGCTTGTGCTGGCAGCTGAACTTGGTAATGTAAGAATCACCCAGGTGGTGCTGGTTTTAAAGGAATGAAGGGGTCATGAAGAGCAGCTGAGGCTTGGCACTGTGCGGAAGGGCTGGAGTCCCTGAAGAAAACCCAGGATTGGCTGTTAGTGAAGGTACAGTCCAGTTGTAGCAGAAGACCCCAGCATTTTGGAGATGCTGATACCATGGGATGACCGCCAGGGACAGCAACAGGTAAAGAGTAGAGCTGACCTGAGCCTAGAAAAAAAACTGCTACAGAGAGCAGAGCCTGAGAAGCAATTCAAGCCCTTTGGAGGAGCCCAGAAAATTGTGAAGGGATCCCAGACATTGGACAATGAGTTATCTACACAGTTGGAGCTTGGTTTTGTTCTGTTAAGATTGTGACAGTGCCCTGGTTCTTGAAGTTAATTTTTAAAAAAGTTTTTAATTCATTTTTTTTTGTTTTACAGGTGCTCACAGTTGAGAGACTTTGAACTTTTAAAGAGATTTTAGATTTTTTTTTAATAGACTGAATTTTAAACTGAATTTGTAAAGGCTGTAGAACTGTTTAAGTTTATAAAATGTTCTGTATTGTGATGTTTATATTGATGTGTGATCTCGGGGAAGAGGTTGTGGTGTAAGCGTGATGAGCTTGTGTGTCAAGTTGACAAGGAGTCAGTTGTGCTGGCCGGTTTTATGTCAACTTGACACAAGGTTTAGTCATCAGAAATGAGGAAGTCTCGACTGAGAAAATGCCTCCACAAGATCAGTCTGTACACAAACCTGTAGGACATTTTCTTAATTAGTGATTGATGGGGGAGGGCCCAGCCCATTTTGAGTGGTGCCATCTCTGGGCTGGTGGTCCTGGGTTCTATAAGAAAGCAGACTGAGCAAGCCGTAGGGAGCAAGTCAGTAAGCAGCATCTCTCTATGATCTCTGCACTAGCTCCTGACTCCAGGTTCCTGTCCTGATTGAAGCATGAGCCAAATAAACCCTTTCCTCCTAAACTTGCTTTTGGTCATGGTGTTTCACCACAACAACAGCAACCCTAACTAAGACACTATCATACCAACACAACACCAACAAACACTTCCTGAAACACCTCAGCTCAGATTCAAGACTGCTGTATGTCAGAAATGGCCTTTCATATACTTCTGACATTTTGTACCATGTGCTTATAAGCTTAAGAAGCAATATTCTCACCACTAACAATTATAAAATCAGAATATTGATCATCTCTGAAAAACATTAAGATGTTCTACATTCCACAGTATCAAATGTTCAGCCAAAACTATGTAAAACTAAACAAGCAGGGCTGGAGAAATGGCTCAGAGGTTATAACAGAGCACTGGCTGATTTTCCAGAGGTCCTGAGTCAATTCCCAGCAACCACATGGTGGCTCACAACTATCTATAATGAGATCTGGTGCCCTCTTCTGGCATGTAGGTGTATATACAGGCAGAACATTGTATACATAGTAAACAAATCTCAAAAAAAAAAAAAAAAAACAACTAAACAAGCATATCCATGGCATTAGTATGCAAGTTTTCTTTAATAAATAGTAAAATTATATGAATATCAAAGAGTGTGCTAAGATAAATTTTATCATGATTAATAAATAACAAATCAGTAAACATTTTCTTTTAATTTCTGTTTTGTATACTTACATACTGGGGTAATAGGTCTTGAGTGGAGTATACTTAGAGAGTCCTGGCAGAGAAAAAGCAAGGTGGGCCAGTGACTCCTAGTAGGGCAGGCTGACTTTCAGACACAACCAGGCCGTAAGCACAGAAACAACTGGTAAGCTGAACTTCAATACAACTAAGACATCTGTTCACAGGAAGATGCTATAAAGCAGATGAAGAGAGGCCACACACAGGAAAAAATATTTACAAAACATATCTCTGACTCAAAAAGATCACTTAAAACTCAATAAGAAAGTAAATACAGGCACCTCATCAGGGAATACAGCCAGGTGTGAAATGAACCTAGAGAATGGCTCTTGGGCTCAAGTACTGTAAGGGGATCATAGTTAAAACAATTGGGACAATACCACTGTACCCCTATGAAAACAACTGAAACCCCAAATGCTGACAGCACCAAAGGCTGGTGAGGCACGGAACACGGAAGTAACACCCTGTCTTAGTTACTTTTCTATTGCTCTGATAACACACCAAGACTGACGTACGTTAATAAAAGGAAGAGTATAAATGGACTTACAGTTTCAGAGGATTAGAGTTTGTGGTGGCTAAAAGAAGACACAGAGGTAGCATTCTCATTTAGACATTCCACTCACGGCCCTCAGAGGCTCATGGCCATATCATAATGCAAGATTTCTTTAGTCCAGCTTTAAAAGTCCCCAGTCTCAACACTGTCTAAAAGCCTAAAGACCAAAGACCCGTCTGAGACACTAGACAATCTCTTAGTTGTAACCCCCTGTAAGAATCAAAAATCAAATGACATACTTCCAGCATACAATGATTCAAAATATACATTACCATTCTGAAAAGGAGAAAGCAAGGTACAGAAAGTAAATATTGGACCAACACAAGACAGAAACCCAGCCCCAAACTCCAACTCCTATAGATCTCTGTCTTCTGTCAAAGGGCTCCGTGGTTCCAGCCCCAAAGCCCTCCACATCTGTCAAAAAATAAAAAATGACACGGTCAAGTCTATCACAGCTAATGTGATAAAAAACCCAATGACCAAAGCAACTTACTAAAGATGGAGTTTAACTGGGCTTCCGATTCCAGGGTTTAGAGTCTGATGGCAGAGCAAAGGTACGGTGGTCTGTGGCTAGAACATCAGCTAAGGGCTCACATCCTGACCATGGAATGACATGAGTGTTTCCCAAGCCCTCCTCCTATGACATACTTCCTCCAACAAGGCCACATCTCCTAATTCTTCCCAAACATTTCCACTGCCTAGGGGCCAATAATTCAAACATGAGCCTATGAGGGCTGTACTTATTCAAACCATTACATTCACTGTAGTAAGAGGGATTTCAGAGTGCCATGTCCACCACAGGAAACAAAGCCAAGCACACACACCCATTGCAATCCTGCATCTACACATGTAGGCAGGTCATGTGATTATAAATCTAAGACATAAGTCAGAAGGGGAACAGATAAAGCAGCGGAATATCCTCATGATGGAATATTCCATGCTAAAGAGAAGTGAGACATCATGAAGAAACAGTACAAAGAAACCTTACTGCATATTTCTAAACAGAAGGGACTATGTCTAGTCAAAACTGTGAGGACAGCAGACAGAACACAGGTGCATGGTGGCCACGAGGTATGGACAGGTGCAGCATAGAGGACATTAGGCAGTGAAGCCATGATGTATCATGCCAGAATGATGGGAAGCATCATTACCTACTCCTAAGAGCCTAACACTAAGTGATGTTCAGCTGAACCATGGAATACTTGATAGCAACACCTAGCATCACTGGCTGATGTGACTACCCAGCATGCCAGGGTACATGTTATCTCTGGGGACATGAAAGACAGACAGTGATGAGCCCTGTGATGGTTCTGTTCTCTGGACAATGTATCTAGAAAGCTAAAGATGCTTATGAAATGAAGCATGTAGGATATAAAAATAGGTTAGTCCACACCTAAAAAGAAGCCCTATGCAGCCCTGCCTTGACACTTGTGTTTGGGCAGGGGTACCCTTGGCCTTCTGTCACTGTTCTTTTGGTGGGTGGGGGTGAGGGTGTTCCTCTCTCTTTCCCCAAACCATTAGTTTTGATTCAGTCACATCTAAGCGTGGCTGAAATTGCGACAGGGTATTAAAGGAAACCCACAGTACTCCACGCGGTGTCTGTAGAGTGTCAGTGTGGACACATAAATTATGACAAACACAAACAGAAAATAAGAGATACCGAATTTTAAGCAGCAAGGCAAAACAAGAAACACAGCTAATCATCTTAAGTAGTTTGTTAATTAACTTTTGATTCAACCCATAATTTTACTTCATGTATAACTTGATAGGTCCAAATTGCTACTGCAAAAATTATTAAAAGTAGTTAAATTAGAAAAAAAAACTTAAACTATTTAAGGTAAGTTCAGAAGGTTTGTGTCGGAACAGAGCGGTGAGCAGAGTTTCTTAACGATGCCCTGGTCTCCCCTCCAGTGGCTGCAACCGTATTTTTCAGCAATGCTCCTCTCTCGGGGTGACCGGACATGCCACTCATGCCACATTTGCAGAGACTGGCTCTGCTTTGCGTGACAAGATGTTAATAATAAACGGCACTCTCTAGCTTTGCTAAAAAGCTTTGGTTTGCAAAGCATTAATAGGTAGCCATAATAATCCGCAGGTGCAGAAATTAAAGGCTCATCACCTACTGCAAGGACCTGCCGTAAAACCTTAAGTGCTTCCTTCCCTGTGCGCTGTGCAGACGGGAGACGCTTGGAGCCTGCGCCTCACCAGTGTGCACAGCCGCAGCTCTTGGAGGAGGAGGAGGAGGCCATGCCCTGGGGGATGAGGGGACTTTGGAAAGAACCACACAGACATGCTGCTGTGGTTTCCCAAAACACGTTTACATTTTCTTCGTTTATTAGCGTAGTTTTATACTTGGCTGCTTTTCACAAAATGAGTAAACAAGCATCGTTGGTGAAAAGCAATCTTTTATGCATAGTACCTGGCTGGAAAACCGTGGCTAAATTTGAGGGAATTCTCGCTTTCAGCCAGTGTTTGCTATATAAAAGTGGAAACCTGTACAAAGAACTGCGAGAACTCACCCAGCGGCTGAGACCTGTGTCCTCACCTGCCTCACAAACACATTCGTATTTAGGGGACGTTCGGGAAGCAGACACCTGGACCACAGGTATGCAGCAGCCATCACTAGGACTCCATGGTCAGCCTCGTGTCCACATCAATCTTCTAATCAGGCCTGAGTCACCCCAGCAGCAGTGATTCTGATGTGGGTCCCCCAAAACTCATGCTGAAGCCTCGTGTACGCTGAGCGAGCATTTCAATTCAAAATTAAGTGAGTTCCTCACATGTCCTGATTTGAACAGAAAGAGGAAGGCCTAGGACGGTGAGGAAGCAGAGAGGCTCTGCTGCAATGAAAAGAGAAATCTGCAAGAGAGACCAACTCTGACAGTTCCTTGCCCTGGGCTCAGCCCCGGCTCAGGGCCGAGGAGAAGGTAGCCCCATTCTCTAAGCCAAAAAGCTGGGATATCTACAGAATCTCACCAGAGCTGCCAAGCCAAAATAATAAACAATATTAAAATTTGCTTCTGAACAGAGCTCAAGGAATTTTCCCCCCTAAATCCACAAGCCTCCAAAAAGCTAAACAAAGGTTTGTGAACATCAGGGTGGCCTTACTTCCAGGCAACACTGTCATATCAAAGCAGATCCAGGGTGAATGAGAATTTCAATACAAGAGCCATTATCAATGGAAGGACATCCCCCTTGCAGCACTTAGGTATGTAAATGGTACTCACAATTGCTGCTGACCCTAGTCTTCATCCATTATGGTAAAGGAGGAAGCTGACAAGTAGACTTCCTGGATTGATCCCAAATTCTACCCTCAAGGGTCAACTCAACCTCATAGAGGAGGAGGGTGCAGAGGACTAGTTTCTATAAAGCTGAGACCAGCCACCCTGGAGGGCACCGAGAACAACAGCCTGCCAGCAGCAGCCGCACCAATTCCTGCTCAAGGGTCCCAGTGACCAACACTGACCAACACTGAGAACAGAGCAAGGGTTCTGCTAATAAGGGTTTGACAAGAAATGAAAGAAAAACCAAGTGAATAGAATCCATCCCAAAGAAAACCCAAGAGGCTCCCAAGAACAGAGTCAAGAAAGCACAAAGGCAGCTCGTGGAATAGGGTGCTTATCCTGTGTCTGCTTACCCCACGTCTGCTTATCCTGTGTCAGACTTGTACCCAGAATGCATCAGAAGCTGTACTCAGAGCAGTGTTATGTTTCATTAATAATCACATCAGTGTGACCACTAGAAACACTCAAACATATTCAGAATTTCACACCAATGAGTTTGTATTTTTGGTGGACTGTAACTTTTAATATTAAATTCCAACACGCCAAGAAAAAGCTTAAAAATGTATCACCAGGGATACTTCAGAGCCAGCAGAGCAAACGCTAAGAGCCCATGTCTGCCTCTGGAACCATCTGCAGGAGTAGATTAGGTTGAGCCTCTGCAGAAAGCAAACGCGAGAGGCCACACTCTGTAAGCATCAGCCTTAGTTCAGAGCCTTCCACTTTCTTCTAAGCTTCCCAAGGAGTGCGCTCGGCTATGAGAAGAAAGGCTTCAGCTAGCCTGGCCCTCAGGAGAAGGGGCACACTGCCTCATTCTGTTCGGTCCGTGAACTCCCACGTGCATCTGAAAGAAGCTGCTTTCTGGCCTACAAGACTCCACGACGCACCTCTCCCATATCAGATGGCTGCCACCCTTCCAGGTTCAGTGAGGAGGCTCACAGGGCCTGGCTAGTGAGGCTGCCACCAGAATACTGCCTCTCTGCACGCCTCATACACAAAGCCTCTTTTCTGTGCCCAGGGTCTTCTGTCTGCCAGAGGCAGAACTTGCCCCTGAACACAGCCAGGCAGCAGAAAAACACTAGCAGGAAATACATGTTTTTTCTTTCTTTTAATTTACTTATTTTTTTTATTAATTACAGTTTATTCACTTTGTATCCCACCTCTTGCCCCCTCCCTCATCCCCTCCCAATCTCTCTCTCTCTCTCCTTCTTCTTCTTCTTCTTCTTCTTCTTCTTCTTCTTCTTCTTCTTTCTCTCCTCCTATGCCCTTCCCCCAGTCCACTGATAGGGAGATCCTCCTCCCCTTCCATTTGACCCTAGTCTATCAGGTCTCATCAGGACTGGCTGCATTGTCTTCCTCTGTGGCTTGGCAAGGCTGCTCCCCCCTCAGGGGGAGGTGATCAAAGAGCCAGCCACTGAGTTCATGTCAGAGACAGTCCTTGTTCCCTTTACTACAGAGCCCACTTGGAGACTGAGCTGCCATGGGCTACATCTGTGCAAGGGTTCTAGGTTATCTCCATGAATGGTCCTTGGTTGGAGTCTCAGAAAAGGTCCCTGTGTCCATATTTTTTGTTTTGTTTTGTTTTCCTCTCTTTGTGGAGCTCCTGTCCCTTCCAGGACTTTCTGTCTCCCTCTTCTTTCATAAGATTCCCTGCACTCTGTTAAGGCAGGTACATTCTGAGCTCTTCATAGCCCAGTCCTCTGTCAGCCTGAGCTACCCAACCCCTCATCCTTCCACCCCACCTCACCCCAGGTTCTGCACCCGCCTCCCAAGGCCATCTTCGGAAATTTGCACATCTCCTCTGCCAAAAGCAACAGTAGAAAACTTACAGTCCAGGTTGGACCTCACAGCTGCATGGGACTCTGAAATGTGTGCCTGCCACGGAGCCAAGTAGCTTTGGACTCACAGAGCTGTTTTAAGGATTTAGGATGCCATGTGTAATCACAGTCCTTTGCTTGATGCACAACCAGCCCCATATCCTTTCTGTACTGCGGCTCCAATTGCACAGAAAATTCCTGTTGGGCCCAGTGATTCGATGGCAAATTCAATTTCATTTTTCCTCAGAGAATAAACTTAAATGTACTTCTCTACATGGAGATACACTGCTGTGTTTCTAACCAGCCTAGCCCAGGGTCCACTCCATCTCACTGCTTTTTTAAAAAACAAACAAAAAAAAACTTTCTGAGCTTTGAAAGTCTGTCTGATCACTCACAGTTTGATTGAACACTGAAATCTGTGAGTTGAGTGTGTTTGAAATTAACAATGCTCCCCCTCCAGTATAGTTAGGAAAATTTAATCAACTCCGTTATGTACATTTTTAAGCAGGATAATGAGCGCTTTAAAATCATGCATGGCTACAGCTACACTTAATGGGAATTATGTAATTTATAGATTTTGATCTCTTCAGATGACCAAAGTTTTATAACTTAAAAGTACAAATGGTATTTTGATGGTTTTATAATGTTGCTTTTGAAAAACAAAAGGAAAACCCTAGAAGTTACAAATGAAATGTAATTCATATTATTTCCCCCTGGGGAATGCAATTTAGCTTGATTTAAAGGCAGAATTAAAAGATAATTATCTTTTGGCATTAATTTTAATATGTGCAATAAAGCAAAAGTTATCAATCCCGAATAAGGCAGAAAATATTTTCACTGAGGGGGTCCCATAAAACCACAGGACATGGTGAGCATCAAGGACAGCCTCTTGGACACAAGCCAGAGAAGTGTTTAACTGTTAAGGAGGGACAGACAGGAAAGCGGAGGAGGTGTCTGAAGATGACATAACCCAGGCCTCTGTGTTTTCTCCAGCTTGTGCAAAATCCAGAAAGACAATAAAATGTTGGCATGCTGTGTCCAATGGTCTGCAGAGAGACAGGCAGGACCTAGCCCAGGGAGCGCTCTCCCCCGGAAGTCAGCAGAGGCTCAGCGCCGGGCTCTGGAGGTGCTGGAAGAGCCAGGCAGGGAGAGGAAAAACAGACCCTCAGCATCTCCACTGTGCATTTAAAAATAAACAAGGCAGTGACACAGGCAGGGTCCAGATCCTCTACTCCCTACGGCAAGTGGGAGGAAGGTCCAACCACCGGTGCAGGAGCTGCAGCCAGGAGCCCCTCAGCGGCGTAGGTGAGGGTCAGTCCTTGGCTAGTACCCAGGCAGGACTGTGCGCAGATAGAAGGAACTAGAGAGAGATTACCCAGCCACGGGCAGCCACAGCCTTTAGAAGTTACTCTTGAGCTGGTGACCATGGACACTCTGCCCACTGTAGCTCCCCTACCACAGGCTACATCGGCAGCCCTTCAGAGCCTCCAAGTAGTAGGAAATATGGAGAGCTCTCTTCCTGTGGCCAGGTTCCTCTGTATAACAGAGCTTGTCTTACCTTACAGAGCAGCAATACGTCCCCCCGACACACAGAGGAATTGGGCCACCTCCCTCCTCTCATGGCTAGCAGGAGGGGTAACCTTAGGTGCTGTGCTTCCTGCGCTCCATTCTGACTCTGGTAAGTAACACTGGGGTGATCTGAGGTCCACGTGGCTCCCACTTGGCCTGGGTGTAACCTCTGAAACAGTTCAGTATCCATGTAGGGATGAGAAAAGTATAAGACAGTCATTGCTGCCCCAACCTAGTGTGGAGTTTCCAGCTGGGCTTTTGGCTTCTGCAGTTCTGAACAAACAAGCCCATTTGTAGAAGCCACAGGCTCAAACCAGAGTCTCCTGGGTCGGGTAGCTCCGAAGTGGATATTGCCGCATAGACACAAAACCATCGCTCGTTATCTTGAGACTTTGGACTCTAGGTAGAATGGCAAGGTCCAGAAGGAGTGACCACAAGAAAAACCAATGCCTCCGCCTATCTCCAGAGGTGAGCTCAGCCTCACTTTCCTTAGCCACTCTCTGAGAGGGCCCTCTCCCTGCTGTCCAGCATAGGGTCTGGACCTGAGCAGTATGGGTATCTTGTGGGTCTGTCAGTTTAAATCCAGTCTGGTCTCATTTTGAGATGGTTTTTTTCTTCTGCCACAGACCCCAGTCTGTTAAATCCCACAGGGAATGGGCACGCTACAGCACCACTCTTCAGAGGAGGAGGAGCCTGTGTCCTCCCAATGCTCACAGCATAGGCTCTTATGGATAGGGGCCCCGACTGTGGGAGCCCCAATGTAGGTAGGTTGGATGCAGAAGACAGATCCATTAAGTTTCTCCCAGGATTTGTATGGCTATCTTTACATGACTTTTTCTGTCTTAAAGTGGTAACCATTTACCTACTGTCCTGGCTGGATGGTGGTGGTGGCTCTGACCCACACTGGCTACAGAGGCCTAAGGAAGGAACCGTTCGTTATGAGGGGAAAGCGGAAGGGGCGGGCACACAGTGGAGTAGTGCTGCTTGAACTACCTGCTGTCCATCCCACGCTAGAAAAACTGGCAGGTCCACCTGCACCTGTCCACAGAAGTCTTGGGAAAGGACCTTGCAAAAAGCCAAAGGGACCGTGTGCCTGGGAAGAAGATGCCCACTGTACCAGGGGCCCTGACACAGAGGCCCTTCAGAAGTTCCCCAAGAAGTCACTGTGGACATCTCACCTGGCAGAACATCCTTGTAACTTCTTGGAGCTACAGCTCAGGCGCAGGAAGACGAGAGGACAGAACAGTGGGTTTGGTCCACATTTGAACTTGATTCTGACCCTCAGAAGGGCTCTGAGACAGGCTGCAAGCAGCGTCCTGGCCATCCCCTCCCAGCCTTCCTGCCTAGTGACACTTGTCCTTCTCCAGAACAGTTTCCATGGGCAGTTCCTGAGTTCAGGCAGTTCCTGAGTTCACACCCTACTCCCTACTCCATATATGACCCACAGCAAAAAGCCCCCAGCTATTCATTCATTTGCTGACATTGAGAGAACTTTGGAACATTGTTAAAATAAGAATCCAGTTCTTGGTCATCTAGAAAATATTGTGACCTCTGAAAATAATGGTTAGCCAGCAGCCTGGCTCTTGTTTGATTTTGATTTTGTTGTTGTTGTTGTTTGTTTGTTTGTTTGGTAATGGATGACACTTGCTTTGCAGAAGAAAGGTACAGTATATGCACATAGTGCAAATAAAATCTTACTGGAGATGGTCTTCAATTCACTCACTGCACTGAAAGATCTCTCTTCCCAGAGATAGGCGACTGACTTTAACATCTCTATGGTTCTTTCTCCCCCCAAGGTGTTCAACACCTAGCTCAACTCCACATGGCTCTAGAAGTGCAGATAGATGCTCATGATCTAACCCTCATCTCCACACAGACGGGTCGTCTTGGTGTCTTGAACTCTCAAGACTCAGGCTTATACTCCGAAGTGTGCTTCCTATTTAGAATGGGTCATAAAACCCCGTCTTAGGCACTTTTCATCGCTGTGAAGAGACACTATGACCAAGGCAACTTCTAGAAGAAAGTATTTCATTGAGGGCTTGCTTACAGTTTCAGAGGGAAGTAGCATCCATGACCATCATGGTGGGTAACATGGCAGCAGGCAGGCGAGCATGGTGCTAGAGCAGTAGCTGAGAGCTTGTGTCAAGACAACATCCAGGAGGCAAACAGAGAGACAACTGGAATGGATTTTAAAACTCGAAAGTCCACCCAGTGACACACTATTTCCAATAAGTCCATACTTCCCAATCCTTTCCAAACAGTTCCATCAACTAGAGAACAAGATGTTGGGGGCCAGTATTATTTGCATTTGAATACATGGCAGCACCAGACCAACCCCCAACATAAAAGTTAATATAATAAGATGATTCAAGACAGAAAAGAAATGAGCACCTTCTGTTTTATATTGACAGGAAGTTTTTGAACAATAATGCATTCTTAAGTAAAAAGCAAATTTAGGATTTACTCATTAATTTAATGTACGCTAATTGGTTCTCTTACTAGGTGAACCAACCAAGAAGAAAAAGCCTAGTAATCAAAATATAACAGCACTGAAATTCTCTCTCTCTCTCTCTTTTTTTTTTTTTAGTTATTCATCTATTTGGGGTTTTATTTTGTTGCTGTTGTTTTGTTTGGTTTAGTGGTTTGGTTTTTGTTCGTTTGTTTGGTTTTTGCTTAACAAGACAATGGTACCATGAGGGTACGAGCTGACAAGATTCTACTAATTTAGAAAATAAACATTTTTATGTAACTACTATATGTAAATTTTCATAAACTAGGAAGCCCTTGTGTTTTATTTGCAAGAATGGCTCCTGCTGTTACTCTAAATGCCAAAGCCTTTTTGTTTGCACTCACCCTGCCTCACAATATATACCATAATACCCTGCAGATTTTATAGGAAAAGTCATATAATATTCTTTCAGTATCAACTTGTGGTAGAAATGCTAGTTGATGTGTATATTTTTCATATAAAGGGAAGACTGTGCATTTCTGGTTTGACATTTACTGTAAAGGCAAGAATTGCAATAAGATAAGCCGACATTCAAAACACAGAGTAATAACTCATAAATTACTGCTCTCATAGGTGCTGTTTGTCAGTCCGGGATAAATCCCATGTGGGGAAGTACCCTGCTGCCAATCTATCTTCCACCCTGTAAATATTTTGTTAAATAAACATCTCTCTGTCAAGGATGATTATAAGGAAAGGCAGCTTTTGAAACAGAAATTAAATACAACAGAAATCATCTGGTGGTCAAGTTTACTAACAATGGTCAGGCCACAGCCCCTACAGCTCCAATGTTCACACCACCCCAACGCCCTACAATACCCTGTGGGAGCTACTTTTTTGACCCTCAGAAAGTAGATGATAACAGTTAAATGCAAACAAAACCTAATAGTTTCACAGCCAATGTCTATAAATCAACTTAATGCCTCTGTTTTGAATTCTACTCACATACAGAAACTTAAAACAAACCGTAATGGCTTATGTAAACTGAACTTTCCTCAGGCATTTTTTTTTCAATCCTTTGTACCCTGAACTCTTGCTCAGTTGTAGTTATAACCGGTCCAACGCTTTGGCAATGATGGCTAAGAGGTGGTATGCCTGTTCTTCATGTTACCTGGCAAGAGTTGAGATTCTTCCCAGAGCACAATTAAATGCACCCTGAAATTCCATAGTGCCAGTAATTGCGTTTATAGTCATCTGTATGTTTCTCAGATCAAAGTTAGTCGCAACCATATTGCTTCTCCCATGAGACGCTCTCAAGACCCAACAGTCAATCAGGAAATTGGAAACAAGTTAGTAATTTGATTATTTTCATATACGTTAATTGCTTTGATACAGGACTGGTTCAGATAATGTTTGTAAGTGTGGCAACAGTTTTGAATAAAATCTGGATTTTGAGGTTAGAGAGAGGTATGCAGGCAACTTTTTTATGGTAGGTGCTCTGGGTAGCTTTAGCTTGAGTGACTTGAGAGGAAAAAGCCTCAGCCTAGCTCATATCACCTGTGTGCATATCTGTGGAGGAGTATCTCGATTATGAATTAGTGGAGGGCTGTCTGCTTTGGGAGGCATCATTCCTAGGCAGATGATCCAGGACTCTTACAAAATAGTCAGCAGCGCCATCCCTGTTTCTACCACACTGCTTTGGCTGTGAGATGAGTTCCTGGACATGAGGTACTGCTGTGTGGAACAGTGAGTAGGCCTGCCTTCAACTTCTCGTTTGAGTGCCTGCTGTCAATGGTGGGCTGTGACCTGGAATTTGTAAGCTGAATAAACTCATTCCTGCCCTAAGCTGCTATTGATCACAGCAACAGAAATAAAACTAAAACAACAGGGAAGGTTGCTGATAGTCATCGTTGCTGGAAAAAAGAATTATTTTAAATCTCCTGCCATTTGCTGACTTACAACTGGTAGAGAAACCTTCTAGCTCGACCCCTTCTCAGAGAAGTCAAGGGGGAAAGTCTCCATCAGGGTCAAGGTAAGTTCAGCCATTCAGAGGCAGGGCCAGGAAGAAATGGTCAGGGACCATTATGGGGTGGCACTCTCTCTACAGGTCCCCACTGGCCTTTGAATGCATCATTCAGGCCCCTTGTCTCCCACCTGTAAGTCCAAGTCAGCAAGCTTTCCCAAGCAATGGGTCCCTGAGGATGTGAGACTGTACAACACCAGGCACAGCCTTTCTGACAGCCAGTCCTCTTCATGCTGTATATAGAGGCACTTAGAGTCTTCCTATCCTGAGCTGTGACACCCTCGGGTCTATGCTGTATCATATTAAAAATGCACTTTCAAAGAAGCATACAGCCCAGAGAGCAGCACTCTGTGCCAGAATGCCCTTGGGAGTGGCTGCCTGCCTCTCATCTCTGTGCTCAAGGTCAATGCCAGGAAATTCCTGTGGTCACTCTGACCTTCCTTGGCTGCCTATCCACTAACCCAGAGGACATATTCAGATTCTGCAAATGGCCAGAAGAAACAAGAAGGACACCCACCCACTGGGCTCCGTGAACTCCTGAAACCAGGAGGTCGCTAACAAGCTTCATGGCTTGTCTACAAAATGTCAAAGCAGTAAAGTTCAGTCCTGTGTCTACTGTTCCATAATAGGTACAATCCATACATTTGGAGGCTTGAACCTAAAACAGCCAAGTGTTCAGACAGCTCAGAAACCGCCTCAAAAAGAGCACTCAGCCCTAACCAGCCCCATGAAGCCTAAAAGCACAGCCCACCACACAACTGCACAGGCTTCCTTCAGATTACACAGAGTCTAACAAAAACGTTGTTTAAAAAAATTTACAGAAGGTAAAACTCCCAAATTAAATATTCCCTTGTAGATCGCCAATGGGTGATGGTTTACCTGAATTTTTATTAGTCTTGTTCTGTCGACTCTTAACTTGCTCAGTCCAGAGTGTAGGATAACGTGATGCAATATCTAGAGAAACAACAAGATAAACAGTTCATCAGGAAGTCTGGGGTCCCTCAGCTAAGGAATTTATCACATTCCCTGACTTCCCCCACCACGCTCAGTATAATAAATAAAGGGACATTGCAACTTTGAAAAAAGAAACAGTAAAAGAAATGGTTAAATTTACATGGCAAAGGAAACAATATAGATTTTTTTAAATACATGTTTTTTTAATTTTTTTCTTCACAATTTATTCATTATATATCCCGATTGAAACCCCCTCCCCCAACTCCCCCCATTCTCGCCCTCCCTCCCTCTTCCCCCTCATCCCCTTCCCCTAGTCCACTGAAAGGGGGAG
>CM053767.1:39423729-39464486 GCA_028658305.1 Pachyuromys duprasi
AAAACGACTCTGAGATTTCACCTTACACCCACCAGAATAGCTAAGATCAAAAACTCTAGTGACAACGCATGTTGGAGCCTACAATTTCTTAAACCTTGCTAGGAATGCTTAGGGTAGAGAGATGAGATTAAAATTCGAAGCTATTTCCGAATTACAGCATTACCCAGCTACAGGTACCCTACTGGGTGGGGGTGGGGGATTCTTTGTTTTTAACATCTGTGTGTATGCTCAGCCATGTCAGCCTTTGAAATGGAAAAGAAAGAAAGAAGAGCAGAAGGGTGAGGAGGAGGAGGGAGGGATAGAAGGAAAATAAGATCCCTGAAGAATAAATATGACCATCTGGAGGTCCCATCCCCTTCACCGGGACAGGACATGAGGAAGTAGAACGAATGCTTTGCCATTTTTCTTGGACATTTCTGGTGCCTGCAACCATCAGCCGCAGACCAGGAGCTCTGAGTGTACAGGGCTCCATGCAGCACCTAAGACTCCAGGAGTAGGCAAGGAACACCTGCTCTCAGGAGGGGAAATGGGAAGTCACTTGGGAGCAGCTCCGTACCTCTAAAAGCACCCTTTGTTTTCAACTCCCTGTCACCACACTATCTTGAGGTCATCCCCCCCACTCCCCCAAAAGCCATTCTGCAGGCCTCCCTCCATCTTTCCATACCTGATCTTTGGGCAAGCCACAACCCAAGAGGCATCAGAGTCAATAGGACTCAGGGAGGAGACCCTCTCCTATACCCACCTAGCCAGACCTTTTTCGTGAGAACCCTCTTGGCACTTTCCTGAACGTTGCTGGACAGAGTGAATGGTATCCTGAATGAGCCTACAGTGTTAGTCCATTGCTGGCACAGCCTCCTGGCTACACCTGTATTCACCAGGCCCTACCCACTTCTGGTTTCCTGGTTGCCAGTGCTTAGCAATAGCTGCAATAACAGTGAACAGTGAGTGGGCTTCTTGCAAAACAAGTCCAGAGGGAGTGCCACAAGACCCAGCCCAGCTCTGCCCTGTGGTAAGAAGAGGCCACTGGCTCAGGAATGCCCACCGAGGAGTCAGAATGAGGAGGAAAGTTAAAGGCCCTTGATATCTCCACACTTCCTCTTCAGCCTGAGGCCTCTGCCCCTCACACCTACATCTCCACATGGGAAACAGAAGGATGGGGAGGTCACTGGCTTATGGTTTGTGGGCTGATTACTTGTTAATTCGATCAGTAGCCATCGAGGGAGGTTGGCATGATGGACGCCTATGAAAGAGAAAGGCTTTTTCATGTTTTTAAAAGAGGAAAAAAGTCATTTCCACCGTAATGTCTCAGCAGTCAGAATGTAAACAAAAATGTTTAAGGATATTGGAATGTTCACAGTGTTTGTCAGCCTAACTGGCTCTGAAAGCAACTAAGACGTAAGTCACTCAGCATACCTCTGTGGGATTTTTTTTTTAGATCAGGATATAGAAATGGGAAGATAATCCTAGCTGTGAGCATCACCTTCCAGTGGTAGTCAGAAAAAAAGGCGGTGTGAGGGGAAAGCTTTGCTTTTTGCCTCATTATCTTTGCTTCATTCCTTTGTGGATATCAGAACCCAGCTCCTAACATGTACTAAAGGCCAGGGGTGCTCCAGGAATCTTCCAGGCCTTTGGCACCAGGTTAAAATTGTGGAGGCATCCAGGCTCTTGGACTAATGGGCTACTGAGCTCTGGAGACAGCCACCGTGCGCTGCAAGGCAATCTGATAAATCCCTTCTGTTGTACATCCATCCTGTCAGCGCTGTTCCTGTGGTCAGCACAGAACACCTCCAGACCAGAGCCGGTTTTGTCTACTTGGAGCTGTAAATTCCCTGCCCTGTGTTCTACTTTCCTGTGGCTCCTCTGACTCACGCAGATGTCAGCACCACGGCACCAGGGAGGGAGACAGGGGTGTATCTGTCTGCGCTGCTGTTTATCCTACTGTGAGTCTGGCACTCTTAGGGTTTTATCCTACAGACATCAACAGGCCCCATCCCGGGGTTTGGTCTTTACAGCCAGCGTTGCTGTAGGCCTGCCACATATCTGCTCCTCCAGGGTCCACTCCCAGAAGGGAAGAGCTGGGCCCTCAATGACACTGCTATGGTCTATCGTTCTGTCCTCACCGGCTCACTACAGCAGCACCTGCTGTGTTTCTGTCTCCAGACCTGTGTTCTGAGAGTCAAAGCAGGACTCTAACCTGTGCTGCCCTGGCACTATGAAGCAAGGGTACCCTCCTCTCGAAAATGCTACTGCTGTCAAACTCAGGAACTGTCATATTCTGCATCCATGGCTTCAACATACAATTGTGAAATGAGTGTTCATGCTCATTCAGGTCTTCCTGCTGCAACTAAGGGTAGAAGGACTTTGGAAGGGGTTCTAGGTCATGCATTATACACAGACCTGGAAGGGACATTCCATCCCTATTCCTACCTGGCTGCTACAGAGCATGTTCACATATAGCCCTATAACTACATACACACACCACAGACACACACACACACACACATACACCCACCCAGCTCACTCAAAATGGGGCAGCCATCTCAAAGATCCCTGTCCTCTCCAAGTACTGCCTTTTGTTTGGTTTGTTTTTGGAAACAAAGTCTTTTTACATAGTCCCATCCCCCTGTCTGTGCCTCCAGAGTACTAAGGGCCACGGGCCACTACACCAGACTTACACTTCCATCATATCCCTTTGCTTCTTACCCAAGCACTGCACACTTAGGCTCTTAAGCAAGGGGCCAGAACATTCTCTTGTCTGTAATGACAGTGCAAACGGTGGCAATGGAGAGCTTTCACGCCGTCACACATCATTTTCACCTGGTAGGAAAGCTGACTGTCCATTCCAGAAGCAAAGGGTGTTCCAGCAGGGTAAAGCACCCCAACAGTCTTACACACGGCTCTAAGGAAGCGCATTCACACAGGACTCAGCTTTTCTGACAGTGTGGCTGGGATCACAGGAATTGCCCTGCTCTCTGCTTTCTGCCAGGAGAGTAGGTTCCATGCAAAGCGCTGCTATGCGGATGAAAACCAAGCTGCCTGCGGTGCGACACAAAAGCCTGCTTGACACTACTTCTCCTTCCTGTCTTTTCCTCCACACGTTTGTACAGGAGCTAGTCAATGTAAACATTAACTCAGGAAAAAAATAATAATAAGAGCACCTTGTAGGTTTCAATGGCAAAGCAGTTTTGAAATAAAACATGACACACAACACATGGGTTTCAGGGACTTGTCACACAGTCCAAGGGACAAACTTGGGGAAACGTGTGTCTTACGTTGCTAGCCACTGATAGGTCTGCCTAGTTCAAATTAAAGGCTGGAAACGTTGATGACAAGATCGTTCAGCTTCATCACAGAGTCTCCCCAGCCAGTTAGTCAGGCCTGGGCTGGAGACCATTTTCACATAAAAATGATCTGAATCATGTATAACCTTTTTTGGTAAAATATTAATGGAAAAGGGACCATTTTATAGACCGTGAGCCTGCCGGCCTTGTTACGTTCAGTACATGAAGCTCCCGTCTGAGTAATAAAACATCACACGTAAATGTCTGGAAACGGAACTGTGAGCAACGATCCATTTTCTCTTTGAAAACACACACACACATATATAAAAGCAAGACCTTTTGCTTTTTTTTGGCCAAAGAAAACAATGGGTCATTCAAGCTGGTGACTGGGGCCTCTGTGGTTATATTTTCAAATGATTCAAGCCCGGTGTGTCCCTAGGGTGAGCTGTCCCATACCACAGTGCGTAGACAAAAGTCCTTGCTTTTCACCTCAGGTCTATGTGGAGCGGCAAGTCTGGAGAGCTCCTCCCAACCCCCCCCCCCCCCCCGCTCTCTAAATGTCCTTTTGATTTGTGAGTAAATATGAGTAAGATGCCCAAGAGAAACAGAAAGTGGAGCTGGCCGTCAGGAGTCAGACCTACCGGGGCACCTGGGTGTCTTGTGGGCCACGGCGGTGCCGCTGATGGGCCTTCCGTTTGGTGTAACACACCAACAGTATCCCGTGTAGCTGTGACACTGGACCTGCAGAGGAAGGACAGGAAGGTGAGCTCACCGCAGACAGCTCCTCCGAAGAGTCACCTCAGAGCCCTGAGGATAGCGGAGGCTCTTGGCAGCTGCATTTGGCTGCTGAGGGGAAGCTCTATGCTGAGCTTTAACACAGACGTGTGGAGAAAAGAGAACCAACATACTTCACTGCATGGTGGTTGAGAGCTGCTTCCGAGACCCTCAAGCCATCCCCTCACAGGTGGGAAAGCCAGTTCCCACTATCTCTCAGTGAGCTTGTGGCTGACTCAGGGAGAGGAGAAAGGTTCCAGGGGTGAAAACGCATTTCTACATCACCTCAGTTCCCCCAGACAGCCCTCTGTCTGACCTTCAGGTGACCACAATGTAGGGGACATCCAGCAGCACCAGCTCCTCCCCATGCCATCCTTTCTCCCCCCATCTCCCAAATGTCACATGACTATGCTGAGACACGTGGACTCGCACTTCCCATGAGATCACAGGTGTTGATAGCAGAATGATTTTACTGGCCCCACCCCGGCCCCCAGAACCTACTATTCTGGCAGCATACTGCAGACATCTCTCAATAACAGCACTGACTTTCTCAAATTAGAACCAAGCTATTTTTGACAGCATTTGGCCAACAGCATGACCATAGGCAGGCCATGACTTGATGTGGCAGCATTCAACTATGGACTCAGTGGGATGGCTGAGTCATGGGGCTCATGAATGAGCTAAGTTACAATCAAACCTAGAGCTCAGCTGGGTTAACCAGGGCTCATGAGCCTTTTTGAGAGAACTGTCTCAGGTCATATTCATGCGTGACAGGGACGCACACAGCAGAGCTGAGTGTAGACACTGCGCCAGCTGAGTCTGGAATCCTCCCTCACATACCTTGTTATGCCACGATTCTCCTGAGGCTGGCTCTCAGAAACACAATGACCGTTTCCCACTCAACTGCTCTGGCTCCTTCCCTTTTTCCCCCATTCCTGGCACCCCAATCTCAACAGTCCAGGCTTAGCCTCTCCTGGCAGCGTGAATCACCTGACTGTAGGTGCCGTCTTCATTGCATTCCGGAATGAACACTTGCTGGAATTCCTTCCGGGCCTGCTCCTGGGTGTACTTCCTCTCAGCCACACATCTGGACACATCTGTGGGAAGACCACACCGAGCAGTTACTGGGCAGGAGAAGAAGACAACAGGTGACATTTTAAGAGACAAGCACAAGCTGTTGAGAAAGTAGGGCACTGAGCAGGTAGGGGCTGCCCACCACAGCAGGTGCCTTCCTTCTCAGTCCCATAAGAGCTCATTCCCCACACTGTCTAGATGGGAAATGGAGGCTGAGGACACTCCCTGAATATATCTGTGGGAAACAGGTAAGTCTGGCTTCCTAAAACCAAGAGGTAGGCTGCAAGAGGATGCATACAGATGCAGGTGGGAGCTCAGGAGATGCTGTTCAACTCCAGTCAGAGGTAACTAACTTAGAGGCAGGCCCTGGGCCCCTCACAGTGTGGGGCATGATATTCCACAGTAGTCCAACACCTGGAGGATCGGAGGCCACTTTCAAGACTCACTTCTTTCCTCTGAATCTTGGTCTCTAGGATCTCAAAGTCTGTTCCAAACTGTCAGGGAAACATGATGATAAAAAGCTAAACATCCCACATCTCATGTTAAAAAAAAAATGAGGCTGTCTCAGTGATTTATTTTGTGCTATGAAGCACGAGAACTCCAGGGACTTGATGGAAAAGCTCAAAACAACCAAACAGGCTGGGCAAGGAGCTCAGTGGTAAAATCCTGCCTCTTTGCATCAGGGCCTGGGATCAATCTTCTGCATGAATACAAAAGTTCACTTAAGGCCAACAAGATGGTTCAGTGGACAAAGACACATGCCATCAAACTTGCTGACCTAAGTTCAATTTCCAAGACCCACGTGGTGGAAGGAAAAACCAACTCCTACAAGTTCTCCTCTAACCTCTACTTATGCACTGTGACATGTGCACACACACACACACACACAGATGGACAGACAGAGAGAGATAGGTGATAGGTAGGTAAAAAGAGAGATACATACATCCATACAAATATACATGATAGGTAGGTGATACATATATACATAAATAGATGATAGGTAGGTGATAGATCGATATATAGATAGATGATTGATAGGTAGATAGATACATAGATAGGAGATAGATAGATAGATAGATAGATAGATAGATAGATAGATAGATAGATAGATAGATAGATATGCAAATAAATATAAAATAATATAATTTAAAAATTTTTAAGTATATTTGATTTCCCTCTAGGGGAAATGTATCTACACATGTGAACACAGAACATCGATGAGTTAAGTCCTCACAGAGGGCAAGCAAGTGATTTTTTTTCTCTTCTGTTGACCAGACAGGATCTAGCAGGTGTCTGGGAATCACAGGAGAATCCCTGGCTCATTTCAGATGCCAGCAAGGAGGCTTTGGGCATGGAGCTAACACTCACTGTGACCTGTCTCATGCTGCTTCAGAGACACATCCACAGAAAACATTGCAATGTCTGCCAGCCTGTGCACGTGCTCTGGGTACTGCACAGCAAGCCCCAGCCTTCTTCAGGTTGACCATCAGATCACCACACTGAATTTAATCCTGGCGGTGGCTCAGTGGTCCATGTGCCTGTCTCCCAGATGAGGTAACCACTGCAGCCTCTGGCCTCCGAGAGACACTTCATCCTAAGCTGTCTGTTCTTCTTCTTTCCACAGTTACTCCCGGGAGCTACAGCCTATGCTGTCATTGTGGGAACGGACCCGATGCACCAGTTTATCATAGCAGCTCTGGGGTCATGGGTGACCCTGCAGGAATCTCGGCGACAAAGCTTGCTTAGGGTCTTCCAGTCTTTCCCAGGACCTCTCTGTGTCTTTGGCACATCAGACACCATGCACAGCTGTCATAGTCCTGCACACCTGAGAGGCACCCTCCACCTGCTCTAGCCTCCAACCATCTTGGCCTCTGGCCTGACTTCTGGAATTGTGTGTGTGTGTGTGTGTGTGTGTGTGTGTGTGTGTGTAAAAGAGAGAGAAGGTGGTCTGGGGGACACCTGTGCATGTCCATGTCCATGTGCAGCCCAGAGTCTACATTAGGTGTCCTCTTCCATAACTCCCTACCCTTCAAACAAGGTTTCTCACTGAACCTGGAGTTCATGCATTTGGCTGGGCTGGGCAGCCAACCCCATGGATCCTCCTGTCTCTGCCTCCCCAAAGCAGGGATCATAAGCACATGCTGCTATTTCCAGATTCTTCTGTGGATGCTGGGAAATTGAACTTGGGGCTCCATGATTCTGAGATTTCACTTCACCTAGTGAGCCATCTCTTTGTGCCAACACGTGGTCTCAATGAAGTCTGTGTTCACTGAACAGAAACCACAGATTTGCTGGCTTAGTGTTATTATTATAGAATAACCTATGAATGTCTAAAAGGAAAAATGACATAAGCTTCAGCTTGCAGGGCCTCGGCTAGGGGAAAGATAGAAGCATAGCTATTCTTAATATCGGAGGCATCATGCAACATTCCAGAAGAGCATAATTCTCCAAACAACTTGTGGGTTTCATCCTCGGCACTTAAAGACTTCACATCACCCTGCTCAAACCATTCTCGTACCTAAATCTGCGTAATGGGATGCTTGCTCCAAGTGTATGGCTAGCACATCCCAGACTGGTTTGTCATGGGAGACAATGACAACATCTGAAATCTAAGGGTCAGATAACTCAGCCACCTGCCTGCCATGCCTCACTCCAGACATCTGCTGTCACGTCTGTTCAAGGTCTCCACTGGGGAGAGCCACTCTCTCTCCAGAGGCAGGGTCTGTAGAGGATCTGCACTCTGAAATGGTAACATCTCCTTGTATTCTTTCTCTGACTGACTCTAAACTATGATGCCCCTGATGCATACAGCCACACAGATCAAAGAAAGCAAAGTCTTGCATACCTTAAACATTATGGTTTTTTCCAAACCTAAATTTTCAGCCAATTTTGAAAGAATAGGGTAGAAGTGTTCTTCTAGCAGAGTTTCATGTTACTGGTGTTAAATTTATATTAGTGTTTTTGTTCTTTACACTTTTGCCGATACTTTAGAAAATAAATAGTCCTCCTGTTGGGGGAGGGGGGTGGCCCTTCGTTGAATTAGTTTTCTCTGGGCCTTTTGATTCTGTTTGAGTATTAAATCCTCAAAACCTAAGCAAAATAAATATTACTATGGTGCCACTGAACAGTCCATAAAAACTCCCCCTTGAGCCATTTTCCAGTTCAGGTCAGTGGCATTTACTGTCTTCCTGGTGCTGGGTGACCACAGCACTCTGCGGCCTCCACGCTGTCCAGCTCCAGCTGTCACCTGGAAAGAAGCCTGTGTACACAGACACCCTCTACCCCAGCCTCTGTCTACTTCTGTGGATTTGCCTACTCCGGACCTCGTGTATGGAGAGCCTCATGCCCTGACTGTCTCACTCAGACTGACTCACAGCACTCCCCGCATGGGCCGGTGTTTCCTGATTGGCTCAGCCATCTGCTGACAAACACGGGCTGAGCCCATTTTTTGGCTGCCATGCACATGCCACACTGAATATTTGCAGGTCACCTCTGAGTGCCTGCTTTCATGTCCTGTGGGTTTAAACATAGGGGTAAATTTGCTGTGTCACAGGTGACATTGTCCCTAGTGGGGAAGCTACTGGGGGAGAGTCCCACACTGGCTGGACTCTTTCACACCTATTGACAGAACAAGGGCTACAACGTGCCACCTAGGTATTTGCCAGTATCTGTCTCTTCTTTTAACTGCCATAGCCTTCTCAGTGAACATGACTCTCGTTAACTTTTAAAGCCATGGTTAATTTTTATGTCACGGGAAGACTCAATGTAAGTAGAAATTACAAATTTAATATTCTCACTAGGGCTGGAGACATAGCTTAGCAGTTATGAGCACTGGCTACTCTTCCAGAGGACCCAAGGTCAGCCCTCAGCACCCACATTGGGCATCTCACAACCATGTGTAACTCCAGCTCCAGGGAATCCAACACTGTCTCTGGCTTCCATTCACACACACACACACACACACACACACACCACACATACACAAGTATACTCATAGACACATAAGAAAAGTCTAATTAAATAAGTGTATTAATAATTTAATCACCTAATAGTATATAACATGCTTTTTAATAGAACAGAGAAAATATCTTTGATGCAAATTTAATTAGACATTTTGGAGACCTTTCACTTTGACCTGAAAGAGCCAAGACTTTATAAATAAAACAGCAAGGCGCCACTAACAATATCCGAACAGAAGTTTTTGATAAATTGTTGATTAATACTAATACATTTGGAGACAGCATTTTTTCCCCAATCTCAACTGAAGAGTGAAATAGATCCTAGCGGGAATCACAGGGCTGTTTGCATATAAATTTATATTATCCCAGAAATGGTGGTGTCTGCTATGAAGAAACAATGAGCAGGGGTTTGATATGCTTAATTCTGCTGTGTGGTGTGTGTGTGTGTGTGTGTGTTTTAAATAAGAAGAAAATAATTTCCTATCTTGCTGAAACCACTCAAAACAGAATCATGCAGTCACTGGAAGAGATGGCTTTGCCAGATGTCTTCTATCAAAGAAGGAGTACAGAGGCGCAGTGGGGGTCGGGGGGGGGGGACACTTTCAGAAAGCTTGTGTGAGGTGACAGTTCATAGTCTCTGGGCATAGTGGGCATCTCCTTCAGAGCCCCCTGTTCAGCAGGAGACTGTAGGGACCAATGTTCCCAGGGCTCTGCTCACCCTGCCCCATGCTGAGATGTTGCGTGCCAAACTCTGTCCTAGCCTGCTTTCTATCGCTGTGATGAACACCACGAGGAACTTGGAGAGCAAAGTGTTTATTTGGCTTATCCTTCCATGTCACAGTCCAACACTAGGGGAAGCCAGGAGGGGAACTCAAACAGGAACCTTCAGGTAGGAACTCAAGAAGAGGCCATGAAGGGGTGCTGCTTACTGGCTTGCTCCCCTTGGCTTGCTCAGCCTGCTTTCTTATAGAACCCAGAACCAGTGTGGTACCACCCACAATGGGCTGGGCCCTCCCATAGAAATGATTAATCAGCAAAATGCCCCACAGACTTGCCTACAGGCAGTCTGGTGAAAGCATTTTCTCAACTAAGGTTCCTCTTCCCAGATAACTCTAGCTTGGGTCAGACTGGCAAAGATAACCAGCCCGGCCCCTAAAACGTGTCTTGTGCAGAGCCAGGTCCTCTAGGTGGTGGGTGAATGTCTCAGTGCCTTCTAGCAGGGGACACAGTAGGCAAACCAAACTTGGAATTGGTGTGGCAGGCAAAGACACAGGTCTGAGTCTACAGGCACTCAGTCGTCATGGTAACTGTAAGGGCCATGTGAACTTTCTAGGGTCAGGAACACTCTTCACTACTGTTCCCTGCGGCTCTGTGTAGTGGCCACAGAAATGATAGACTAGGAGAGCCCTGCCTTTGATGTCCATTGCCTCAAATAAAGGCAGACAGTGTGTTTCAAAGCTGCAGTGCTTACATTTCACCCACTTGTAATTTAAGGCCAGACTCGGGGGATGGGGCATGCACTGGGGTGCTGTGGTGGGAAGCGAGGGCTTTTCAGGGTACCCTCCCCCAGCAGATCACTGTTGTCTGAAGGAGCAATGAGCTAAAACAGTTTGCCCTGTGCTGAGAAGAGCAGAACAGTAACTCCTTTTAATTTCACATGACAACGAAAATAAATGTGATTATAAAACTAGAGGAACAGAGACCAAAAAAATCATCTTAAATGTATAAGGTGTAACACAAAGTACACAAATAGGAAGTGCTCACATGCAATTGGTATTGTAAACGGGGGATGATACTAAGTGTCTCCACCATGTGTTCAAGTGAGGGGTGGTTTCTCTGGCCTGTAAACAAGGGACATCTAACCATCACCAGCTCTGCCACGAAAAACCACACAACAAATGCAGTCACCAGGTTCTTTATGGTGAAGGCTGACCATCGGCTCTCCAGATGGAGAGGCTGGCTGCTGCTGTACACGAGCCCTCCTTCCCCGTGGAAGTGCACCCTGAGAGGACAGCTGAGCTGGAGCAAACAGGAGGGGCTGTCTCCTGCTTACTATTCCACAGCATTTGCTTGCGTTCCTGGCCACGGATTGGCTGGAAGAGGCACAAAAGCCCTGTGGTCACTTCTCAAGTCTATGATGACGTAGCAGCAATGGAAGCTGAGTGTGGCATGGGAGAGGCCGCAGGCGCTGGATGGAGAGGAGCCACAGACACTCAGGAGAAAAGCTGAGCACACGCTCCCCTTCATATTTGCACACACTCTGCACCCATACTCAGAGCTGCATACTCACACATGTGAAGGCTCGCACCTGTACCCGTGTGCAGTCACACACTCACCCTAGCACATGTGTGCACACATGTGCCCTCTCCCTGCACAGAGCCCTCATGGACAGCCATTTTCCTCGGTGGAATGCAGGTGGGTCCGCCCCTCGCTGCAGCAGCCAGCAGAACCATCCAAGCATTCCCATGGGTCCTTCCGTCGCAGAGTGGAGAACACACGTGTTCCCACATAGGGCAACACAGGCCCTGCATGAGACTGCATGCCTCCCAGCCTGCCTCCGTGTTTCCTTTACCACTAGCATAGGTTTGTCCTCAAACATGGGATCATAAGTATGTACAGAAAATGGGGAGACGTTGGAGCTTGTGACCAGTTTCTGGTTTGCTGCTTGCCCATCAGTGAAAGTATGTTGGAGGTATTTCAGAAGAGGCCACCTTCAAACGGGAAGAAGCCTCAAGGTCTGTGTGCTCTTCGTGTTTGTCTTGGAGGTAGGAGACAGGTGTGTTCTCCACTCCACTGTGGAAGAAGCCTGAGTCCAGGACCTCTCCAGTTCCTTCAGCTTCAGGGACAGCTGGAAAGCTGAGCTCGGGTGAAGGCTGGAGAGTCGAGTGTTAATCTCCGTTAGATAAGGATGTTGAGGGCACTGTCCTAGCATAGTGAGAACTCTGCAACCTCACAGTCAGGACTGTTTATTCCTGTCACGGGGTCAGAAGACCACCCTGTGAGTTCAGGCACCTCAGGTCTTCCCAGTGGCCTATGTCTCTCCTATGTCGGAGACCCCGGTACTGATGGGTGGTGGGCACAGTAGAACTGGCTGAACACTAACCATCTGTACCTCCCCAAGTGAGCCCACTTCGTGCTCTTGGTCTAGAAACCTTCAAGAGAGCTGTTTTCGGAAATCTATTATAGTTTTGTTCCCAGAAATCTCAAAATAATTCCAAGGCTTCCTGGCATGTGACCTTTTTCTTTTCTTCTTTTCTCTCCCCCCTTTTTTAATTCAGTTCCAGAGATTTTGTTGAAAAGAAAAGCAGCCATACTGGTCCCAGATCAAAAGAAAAATATTAATATGTTTGCTGAGTTCTGAAAACACAAACTCCACAAATTTCTATGAAAACACGAGAAAAATCCATCAGTCTAAACCACTGCAATTCCTGTCAGGGTCAATGTCAAATCATGACATGAGACACGTTCAACATTTTAATTCTATTTAATTAAATGTGGAACAAAATAAAAAATATTTTAATTGTTGTCTCCAAAGAAGCACATGCATAAGAGACAGGCCCACAAATCTGTCACCCACAAAATATGTAAAAATGGCCTCAAAATACAGATGCCAGCTGTAGCTGGATGCCCTACAGTGTGGCTAGCTTCCACCCCAGCAGAATGTGGGGGAAGGCTGGGTGGACACTGTACTTCTTAAAGGGCAATATGGAAAAAAAAAACTTGATTTCATGTCTCTTTGTCTAGCTCAGGGGACCAGAGCTAATATGGGTCTTGTAGAGCTTACTGCATTAGTAGCCTTTGAAAGATGAGGGAGATTGTCAGTTGTGGCATAGTTCACCAGGCAGCCAATGCTGTACCTGGGTCTCATGGCATGAGGTCCGTTCCCATAAGCCATCTCTCTCATGGTTGATATGCAGGGTAGGAGGAGTTGCCCACGGGACTACAGATAAGCAATGCCTAGTGGTGTAAGCCACTCCACTCAAAGATCCTATCCCCTGTTAAGTCCTTCTCCCACTATGAGACAGGTCATGGGTGAAGGTATACCCCAACAGATAATGTTCACTCTCCATAGTGAGAGCAAGCCTCCTGGGGTCCCACCTGTACCCCAGTGTGCCAGAGGCGTGTGGTGCCTATCTTGGAGAATACGTGTATGGAGGACATCCTCTCCTTCAGCTCTGTATTTACTGCTTGGGCTGGCTACAGTCCCACATAAGCAGGACTCAGAAAGTGATGTTTTTATTGTAATCCTTTCTATTTAAGTTTCACTTGCTTTGGAGAGATGCCTCATCTCACTGTCTCCCTGTTATGATTTTAGAGATTTCAGGTTTCCCCCAATGAAGGGATGAGAACTCCACTAAGAAAATTATCCATGAACAGGAGGCTGCCTGCACATAGCAATGACCCAGGACACCCTGAGAGAACATCTCTGTACATTTCACCTGTCGCAAAGAAATCAAATTGCGACCAGAGCCAGCATAAGTCCAAGCAGCTCCCATAGAAACAGAGAGCACCCACACACACTGTCATTTGGCCACCCTTGAGATCATAAACCTCCTACCCGCACCCCGGGCCTCATCCCTTCACTGGTTCTCAGCAACCATGGCGGCAGCAGCTCAGTCTGACCACTTCCTTGTGGTCCATCAGTAGGATGCCCGGCTGGGGTCATCCAAGAGAATGTGGCCGGAAACAGGAACAAAGCATGCCAGGCTTTGCTGAACCACGTGACCACCGGGTTCCCACAGGGCTCAGTTTTGAAAGCCAAGATCTCCTAGGCAAATGCTTCTAGAAGCTTCTGTCAAGATTACACCCTAGTATTTTAAAACGATTTATTTCATTTGTTCCTCTTCCTTCTGTACATATAGCTGAGTTAGCAACAGTCAAGACATAAGATTACGTCTAAATTTTCCTTAAATGTATGTTTAGCACTCACTGCTCAGACATCAATGAGGGAAGGACATGGAGCCAGGTGTGGCCGCTGTCATATCAACAGTCCACAGCCTCTGGCACCATGCTGGTAGGGAATCCATTAAACCCACGGACACTGCTTCAGCCATACTGTCTATTTAGAGGAGTGAGAATTCTGGGAAGAGTGGCCTGTGGCTGGAATTGTAAGAGTGGAACCGTGCACACAACAGGACTCCTTGACTTTGAAAAGTTTCCTTAAATACATATTTGATCTCTATAATGAGCAGACTCCTTCACTCCTTAAAGCACTGGGACACGGAACACTACTTTGGGGTCCAGAGTGTGACATGGCACCAAGAAGCACAGCCTAAGGACAACTCAGAATTCCAACACGGAGCTCCATGTCTCTTCCTGGTGGCATGTGCAGCATCCTGCCATCGTGGTACACAGCCACCTCAGAAGAAGGTGCACAGGCTAGCAGCATCCATATCTGAGCCCAGCTGAAAACAGAGTGTGAGGCCTCTGAGGGCAGAGAGGAGGCTGCTTGCTCTCAACCTACAAGGTGATCCAAGGAAGCAGATTCCTGTGCTGTCCGTGGGGTAGCGCCTCAGTCATAAGGGACTGCGGGGTGAAGCTGAATGGAACCTTTGTGAGATGTTCTCTGAGGCCACAGAGCACTGTTCAAGGAGTCTTTCCAGGAGGGGAAACAGCAACTCACCAAAGTCATCAACTCTAAGGAAATGTCAGGACCTAATACAAGACTTGACTTTGAAAGAACCAAAGCGCTATTATGTTGGTTAAAGCAGAGCCACCCACGGCACACCTGAATGTGCCAGCTGGTGGTGATGGTAGTGTGTGTATGTGTGTAAGTACATATGAGCACATCCATGTGCATGGCTATATGTTTATGGGGACGTGAAAACATGTTTGCAGAAATATGTGTGTGACTGCATGTATTCTTCACAATAAATAAACATTTCTCATTCATGTGCTCCCTGAGAAATTTAAACATCCAGAGAGAGAGACAAAAGGTAACAGGACAAAGTACTAACATGGAGTATGTGATGTCAGGTGGGTGAGAGGCAATAAGCTATTTAGTTTGTTGTTGTTTTTCAATAAACACAACTTGATGTTTAGGGGCAAACATAGAATGCCATTTGCAAATGACATTTATCCTAAGAGTCCTCTCTTCCTCCTAGCCACTAAGAAAGGCAGGTGACCATCAGTAGGTTATTTTGTGTGTGTGTGTGCAGTACAGAGTTTTCTCGTTGTGATATTATCTCCCCCCCCATGAAACAGGGTCTCACAATGCAGCTATACTGGCCTTGAACCCAAAGTGCTTTCCTAGACTCACCCTCGGGTGACCTAGGATTATAAAGCATGACCCACCATGACTATGGCCCAGGTACTAAGCCTGGAGCTTCGTTCACACTAGGCAAGCATGCTATCACAGCCCTACTTCCCAACCCCTCTCTTCACTTTTCATATTATCTTCAGGCAGGGTCTCACTAGTCCAGGCAGGATTCTCCTGCCTCCGGTTCCCAAGGACTGGGATTGCAGGCCCTATCACGCCCGCAGGAAGAGAGACATTTGATCAGTCAGAGGGAGAGCCCTCTGGGCTAAAGGACAGTCTGTCTGCATTACCTGTAACAATGACCCAGGTCTGCCTAGCAGAACTGTGCAATTTGACAGAACAAGTAAACAATTTGGCAACTCGGTTAATTGCAGGCAGAGGCATGGCCCTGGTGGCGGTTGATGTGGTCGGGCTGTTTAGATGGGAGGATTGTCCGGGTTAATGGCTCATCAACACACATCTCCTCAAGGCCGTTTTAGTCTGTGTGGTCTTGTTTCCCAGAGATTCAGAGAAAGTAAATCCCCTTTGAAAGCACTCTGTGCTTGCCGCTAAGCTGAACCCTTCATTACTGTGGGAAGCTTTTCCAGCCTTTCTCTAAGCTCTAACTCTGAATCTAGCTGCTAATCAGAAGACTGACAAGTCCAAGGGTAAAATCCACACCAAACTGACCTCACTCACTAAAGAAAGAAAGAAAGAAAGAAAGAAAGAAAGAAAGAAAGAAAGAAAGAAAGAAAGAAAGAAAGAAAGAAAGAAAGAAAAAAGGAATAGCTGATAATGATCTTGAGCACTTTAAGGGGAAAACAAACAAACCTGAAGCGCTGATAATAATTTGTTTTACGATGATATAAAACACTTTGGGAGCATCAGACAGTTTGTAAAAGTGACTGCTTTGTGCCTGGAGATGGTTCAGTTGCTAGAGTTGCTTGCCTAGCATGCAAGAGGCCCTGGGTTCAGTTCCCAACAGACCATAAACTAGGTGTGATTTTATCCGTCTTTAATCCCAGTACTCTGGAAGTAGAAGTTCAAAGCTAGCCTTTGCTACATAGTAAGTTCCAGGCTAGCCTGGCCTACATAAAATATCATCTAAAATAAAATTACTTTAAAAATCATAAAAAATTACTCTTCCAGTGCTCTGAGAAATAATTACCAGCTTAGAAACTTTCAAGCTATTAAGTGTGAAAGCAAAATACCCATGCCCTCTCCACATAGCACTCTCCTCCAGCCAGGACCATCACTGCTCACCTTTGCAGTTCCCACGATGGGCAATCTCCAGCTGTGGATCTTTGCACTTGGCCCGCTGGAACTCACATCGGGACAGGAAGGTCCGCCCATCAGAGGCGCACAGAGGCTTCTGAGAGGAGCTCGGGCAGTCCAGGCTGCAGTCTCTATCTTTGTCTTGATCGACTCTCAAGAACTTGGGGGAGAAAGAGAAGCAAGAGAAATTTAAAGAACTCTTGTTGAAAGGACAACCAGCTCCGCAGTCAGAGAACAGACTCCAAAGAAATATCGCCACTCTGACAGAACCATCAAGGGAATTGCTTTCAAAATGGTAAGTCATCCATTTCACAAATAGATAACAGCTGACAGGTCCATGCCTAAGGTCTGCCGGGAAGATACATGCAGCCCTTCATGAGTGAAGGGGCTCACCCTTCACCTTCCCCTTAGGAACCTAGGAAGGAGCTCACCTGCTCTGTCATCCTAAGAATCTGTAGTTGTCATTGTTGTTGCTTATAGCCCTTTTACTAATTCACTCAATGTCAACATCCTCTCCTACCTAAGGAAGCTGCAATTGTCAGGAGTATGCCCTGCAGGAATGGGAAGGAGAGCCTTCCTTTTAAAATGCTTCCATTGTCAGAATACATTTGTGTACACCCCAATGAATTAGGTTATTGGTTCTTGTTTTGGGTTTTGTTGTTGTCCTTTTCCTGAGACAAGGTGTTATGTAGCCCACGGTGGTCTCAAATTTGCTATTGAGTCAAGGATGGCTTTGAGCCCCTAATTCCCCTACTCACCACCTTCCAAGTTCTGAGATTACTGGGATACACCACTTCATCTTGTAATTTTTATTCTTATGTCTTGAAAGTTATTGTTTTTCAACAATTGTTTGTTGAGTGAATGTTTGGTCCCACAATTAAGAAGCTGCTGCAGCCCAAGGTACTAAAATGAAATTCTTTGGACTCCTTGTTCTCACAGTCTTTCCCAATGCAAGAAGAGTAGGATCTAAGGGGCCACAAGTTCTCACAAGAGCAATAACACCGAGACCCTCCCTGTAGTACCCATGGAGCTTACCCACAAGAGCATTTTGCTTGACGTAGTTCCCAAGTACAGATTTCCCAGGATTTTGAGCCCTCTTTCTTCGCTCGTATGCTTGAATTCACTATGACTCCTACAGAAATCTCAATCCAGACACTTCTGGCCCTGCCCATTCTCCTTGGACAAGATATCAAGTATCCTGGCCAACCTTTACCTTGCTTCCTAGTCTTCATGCCCCAGACCATGTCCTGTCTCATCAGGCCATTTTGAAAGCAAATGGATAACTACCAAATTTTCTGGAGCTGGAGAACACCTGCCTGAGTTGGAAACTCAGCTCCACTCTGCAGCCTGGAGTTTACAAACAAAGCCATACCAAGAAGTCTGCTTAAGAAGGTTTTAGACATCTGAACAAGTGTTGTCCCTATGCGGCCTTTCATTGGTCATCCCCTGTTGCAAGGGGAAATGGTCCCCGTGAAGATGGAGACATGGACTGCTCTTACTCCTCATCTATCAACAAGGTGGGTCTGGGGAGTGAATGTAGAGCCCAGCTGTGAAAACTGAAGCCTTTGAATTCAGGGCCTACATTCAATAGCTGGTGCAAGAAAGCCTTCGCACCTCACAGTCTCTGAGTTACATTTGTAGACATTTAAACACAAAGAGAAACTACTGAATGAAATACTTTTTTTTCATGAATTACAGGACTATGTAAAATCTGAGGGCCAGGAAGGCACCTGTGTGGCCCTGGGCAGACATGGGGAGACAGACACACCAGGGCTCTGTGCCTAAAATGAAGGATGAGCGTTAGCTTCAGAAATGGGACACTGCATCATGTCCCAGGCTCTCACAGCCTCTTCATGTGTGAAATGAAGACAATAAAACAGTGCCCACTTCATAAAGATCACCATGAATATAAAAGAAGATTGTGTTCTGGAAATATCTTGACCAGACACAAAGATGTCATTGGTAATGAACCCTACCAATCACAGATGTAGGGTTCTTTATTTTAATATGCCCATGCCGCTGTGGCTTCTCTCAAACACTCACACAAATACCACGATACTGTGTGAGCTCCAGGCACACGGGAGCTCCTCCTACGTATGCTTGTTTCCAGATAAAAGGTTAGGAGTGTGCAGCAAAAGAGCTAAATAGGTTAAAGGGGGACAGTAAGTCTTTTAGGAAGGTGTTAGAAAGGTGTAGGAAGACTCAGCTAAGGAAAAACAGAAGCTTGGCTTTGTCCCAAGGTGGCTGGAGTAAGTTAGGGGACATTTGGAGACAGGTAGACAGGGAGAGACTAAGGCTAGAGGTCACTCTCTCAAGACCACAGGTAAGAAAAATGTCACCTTGCATGAGGAGTGAAGGTAGGCCACCCAGGATGCGGGTATAATAGATAACCCCAACTCTACTACATGGCTGAAGATCTCTGGAGTCCTAGAGCAGGAAACATCTAAGACATCCATTCATATGTTCTCTCTCCTTCTTCTTCTTCTTCTTCCTCTCCTTTCCTCCCTCTTTCCCTTCCTCCTCTGATTTTATTATTTTATTATTTGTTTTAGTGGGCATAAAACCTTGTTTACTTATTTATAGACACATTAGGCATGGCTGTTTGGGTGCTATGACCTGACATTTCCTATGCTTCTCTCAGCTTCTTCAGCGTGTGGCAAGGAAGCCACAGCTGGACTCACATATGGGTCAGAGTGTCCTTTTTGCTCTACAATTCTCTTCCTTGTGCCCCTGAACTTTTCCTCTTATCTCTTGTCCTTGCCTTCTCCTCCTACCTACTACCAGTGACGGAAGCAGGTGCCTTTGCTTATTGTTGGCACTTCCTGGATGAAATTCGGTTAAGATTGATACGGTTTGTATTTATAGAGTTAGTGGGAACTTCCTTATCTTAACTTCTTCCTAACATGGCTGCTGTTACTTCAATAAAAAAAAGTTATCTTTAGCGCTAATGAAATCACCTTCCTCCGCATTCAGTCATTATTCTTTTGGGTCAGGGGTGCTGTATCTGCAGACTCACTATGCAGTCCTGAGACAGAGCTGGGCTTCAGACAGACCTGTCTGAGGTTTCCTCACTGTAAAGTTTGTGGAAGGTTCCATGGTCCATGGGCACTGTCTCCAGTAACAACCAAGAGGCAATTTCCTATCCAAGACCCCAGGAGGAAGTAAGAAAGTGACAATAAAACATCAATAACTCTCACTGCAGGTCACAGGTCTGGGCTACCACACAGGCTTGGGATACGGAAGAACCTTAAGTGAATACTCAGCAAGTCAAGTTAGAACCCTTTAACTAGAAACCACAGGGGGATAGCTTATTACCCATGTACATGGTCTCAGTGCCTCCTACAGGACTGGCCTTGTGTTGATGCTCCATACTGCTTTTAGCCTGAGCCAGGTCAATGTGGCATGGCAGGGACAGGAGAGTTTGCGAAATTGATGTAGGACTCCAGGAGATGACCTGGAACTCAAAGAATACTGAGCAGACAGCAAGGGGATAGTATCTGTCCCCTCACTCCTGCTTCTCCTTTCCTCAAGCTTCATTACCTCTCAGGCTATCTCCCTGCTGAGAGCTTGAACAAGCTCGCTATTACAGCAGCGAGCTGGGCTTTGGAAGCTTCTGAAATCCTTGCTTGCCACATGCCTTATTTCCTTTCAGTTAGATCCTTCTCATGAAATGCTGCCAGTAGCCTTATCTTGCAAAGGAGGCAATGGACAGCCAATGATCACCACGCTCCTGTGCTTTCACAGAGGACAAGTGCAGGCTTCCTCAGGGCTCAGATTCAGCAGCCTGCTGCTATGAAAACACAAACCGTGGCGTCCTGCAAGGTATCGCATAGACACTACATTATAACTTTATTATACAATTGAGTTGAAAGCCCATCCTCATGAGAACCCAAACCATGGAAATATACAAATAATCTATGTACACATGACTTCAAGAGGCAACCTATGCCTGTAAGTCTCTGCAGTGCTGGCTACCTACCATGAAGCCAAGCCCTTTGCTTTCCGCCACACAGCATGCAGCACTTCTCAAGCCCTGAGAAGATCAGAGGAACCCTACCACTTAACCAACTCAAAAACAAACCTAGGGAGCAATTTCTAAGTGTGGAGGGATGTACCAATCAAGTTCATAAGTGAGGCTGCAGCAGGGGACAGCCATTTCCTGAGCACCATCTTTCCAGATCCCGCCATCTTTATATTTTAAATATCTGTCATGTGAAGCAGCCCTGGAGTGGCCAAGGGCTCTCTGACCCCTGCAGGGTGGCCAACCAATGCCTACTCCTCGGCCCATCCAGACCCTGGTGGTACTAAAGATCTCCCTCATTCTCTGCCACCCGCACACCATCACACAGCTCTGCCTGCTACCTGGGGAAGCATGTTCCTCACAGTTTCTTAGAGTAGAATAAGTGCTTTCCAGGAAGTGCAAGTCAGGAGCTCCCTGGTATCACTAGTGCAAAGTGAGCTCACACGTGGGGCCTTACTGTGAGAGCTAGCTTGTGAATGAGCAGCTCTGAGAAGATCCTGTGTCCCACTGAAACAGGCACTTAGATTGTGCTTCTGTTAAAAAGCATTGACTCCTCAGTTGGACTCACAAGGAAACAGAAAGCAGGATGGAAACTTGACGATCTGTGCCTTGCTTTTGCATCTGTCTGTCTCCTTTACTTTGTAGGAAAGCACAGAGATGTTTTTAACCTTTCTTCTTGAGTTGCCTTTTATTCCCAGATGATCATAGCCACATCCACACCCACACAAACACACCCATCACTACTACTTATCCATCAGAGAAGGCTTCACCTGGAGCAGAAATGAGCATATCCTGAGAACCCCCTTGTCCCCTCTTTCAGGCCATCCTGTGGGGCTGGAAGGAGCTGAGTCAATGATGGACCAACAAAAGGCAGGACCACACCTTGGCCAGGGATACTTAATTGTGAATACCCAGTCCACCTCCTCTGGTTCTGAGTCTATTTAAACTAAACTCTCATGTCAGTACCCTAAAGGTGAATTTGGGGTCACTGGGCCCTTCATCTACTCCCCTTCCCAGTGTGGCCATATTAAGTAAGTCTCTCATTCTCTCATTATCATGTTGAGATGAGTGACCAAGCCCAACATATTGGGACTGCTGGAACCAGGGCTTTTGCCCTAAAAGTTCCAGTTATATGATCACCGAGGGAAAGGCCCAGTGACCACCCAGACAAGTTGCAAGGAACCTTGGGTGGAGATGGGGCGCCAAGAAAATGCCTCCTCTCTAGCCTGATGCCCCGTGCAAGGAACCTATGAGAAGAAGACAAATCTTTTCCCTGTGGCAGAAAGGATGAAAGCTTTTTGCCCAATGCTCAAAGAGGTTAAGTGCAGATACCCTCCCTGTGGGGCAATGCTGGTGAGGACAGGGGCCCAGGGTTTAGTCAGAGCAAGAAGGAGAAGCTCATAGACCAGTAGATAGGTACCATTTCTAGTCGTCATGCAGCTGGTCGGCAAGGTCACCAGAACCAAACTCAAGGCTGAGCCAGCCTCCTCCCTTCATCCCAACAGCACTTGCCAGGAATCCAGGCTGGGTCTTCCTCTACCAAGAAGGAAAGCACCCATGCTTGGGAATGAGCCAGGAAGGACACCATGGCAGGATGTAGGGAGAAGGCCTGGGGCCGGGATTGATTGTAAGCCCCGTCCAGGAGCCAGCACCTCCGCTTCCCCTCACCTTGCTTCGCGCACGTGGGGAGGAATTCTTGAAATATTTTTAGTTTTGTTTACACGGTGAGATAGACGGCCAGGTCATGGAACCCTGGAGAGAAAGCCCTCCCCGTCTCTGCCCCTCTACTGCAGCTACCTCCCTCCTAGAAGCTGCAGCGCTATCTCCAGCCTTGGAGCAGGAGCGCAATCTAGGAGATAGGGTCTGGTGCTGAGCACCGCAGCGCTGGGCGCTGGCCTGCAGTCCTTCACCTGACACCTCCCGACTGGGCATCAGGCACCCTTCTCAAAGGTGCTGCCCTGCTGGCCACTGAGCCCAAAGCAGGGCCTGGGATCCACAGAAACACTCAGCAGTGCCGTTTCTTTCAGGCCCTTTTATGATTCAACAGAACCCTCAGGACCCTGGAGTCCAATAAGAAACCACCCACACTTGCAGCTTCTACAGCTAAACTAATTACAATACAGCAAAATTCGAGATTCCCCTGCCCACTGGTCCCAGCCGCACTCTGAGCTCTTGGTGGTCCCTGCGGCAGCTGCTGCAGCTCTGACAGCAGGGGTCATAAAATATTCTACCGTCAGAGGCCATTCCTTCCTTATCTAGAAACAAGGGCTAAAGGGTGATTATTTCCCTAAGCTAGCTCCCTAAAGCTGAGCTTTTCATGAAAAAAATCCTAAAAGAGCTAAAAGAATTTTTTTTAATAAGACAAGTGAAAATGAATCTGTAGCACATGACAAGTTAAATGAGTCAAAACTGCCGAGAAAAGAACATTTTTTAAAATTATCTTGAAATCCACATTTTGATTATAGAGAAAGAAGAGATGTTTTAATTACAGGAAGTCGAGAAGCTAGGGCTTGTGTGGAGGAAAGGAAGGATTTCCAGGAGCCTCGGAGTGCTTAAGCAAGAGGGGCAGAGTGGAGAGGGACTCCCATGGGTGGCTGTAAGGAAGACGTTCTGAGAAGGGGGTTCCCAGGGGAAGGCTCCTCTCGAGGCAGCTCTCAGAAGGCTGGTTCCCAGATCCCATCGGAGCCCACATTGCTCACTGCCTGACACTAACCCAAGGGAGCCAAAGGTAACAAGACCTAGAGAAGTGGGCCTACTGCAAAGAGGAGCCTAGTAAGGAGGCCAGCATCCAGAAGACTGTGGCCAAGGGTCTACAGGCACAAGTTGGGGTTGGGGAAGAGTCTGAGGTCTGTCTCAGAAGACAGCTCAGCTTTTCTTAACAGCAGTTTCACACAGTGCTTGTCAGGGCACACTGCCAGACACAGGACTCTCACCATGGGGTGTAGGCGCACTAGTCTTCATCTGTTTTCTATACATTACTGAGAACTTAAATGTTGTGTACAGGTTCTCAGAGGATGTGGAGAGGCTGCGGATGAGACCCCAGGATGCTCTCATCAGTCAGCATCAGAGAAAGTACGGGATGAAAGTCATCAAACTGGCTGTCACAGGCTTCCCTGATACTATCTCTGGTGATGTGACTGCCATCAAACAAGAACTGGGCAGACAGGACCCGTAGGTCTTGCTCTTGACACATGATCCCTCTTCGCTGTTCATGAGAGACACAGAACTCCCTGCATGAGGGAAGCTTGCATTAGCTCAGGTGCCCCGTGACAGGAAGCATGTGCCCTCAGTGAGTCTTGTCAGTGCATTCAGCTGACCTACCAAGCCTGGCTCCCACCTGGGACATTGAGACAAAGGTCATTGCAGCATCTTGTCACTAAATGTCTCACAAAAGAGAGTGAGAAGGCCTTTCCACATCTGGGCATGGCCCTATGGAGGGTGTGCATGCAGGGGAGGAAAGAGGTTTATGCTGGTTAATTTTAGTTTGGTGGTGAAAACAAGTCACCTAGGCATAGGAAACCTCAGCTGACAAAAGGCCTCTATACCGTTGGTCCGTACATAAGACTTTGGGCATTTTTTCTCATTAATGATTAATACAAGAGGGCCCCGGCCACTCTGGGTGGTGTCACCCATGGGCAGTTGGGCCTGAGCCTTACAAGAAAGCAGGCTGCCTACACCATGAGGAACAAGACAATAAGCGGCATTCCTCCGTGGCTCTGCTTCTGCTCTTGCCTCTAGGTACCTGCCTGCAGTTCCTGCCCTGCATTCCATTGGTGATGGACTTAATAAATCCTTCCCTTCCCAGGTTAATCTTGGTCATGGTGCTTATCGCAGCAATAGAAAGCAAGCTAATATAAGGCTCCATTCAGCTCATCTCCCTACACTTAGCCAGCTGGGTGACTTGAGGCTAGGGACAGCTAAGACTCATCAGTCCCTATTCTGGCTGAGGCCATGTCTCTCCCTCCCAAGTCTGGAAAACCCAGGGCAGGAAGACATCAGTGCCCTGGCAGTCTCTTGGCTTCTGACAGCTTTGCGGTACTTGGATCATGCCCCCAGCCTGGGCTTACTCCTACCTTTAGGAAAAAGAATGCCAAACATGCTGGCACCCTCCTACCAACTTGTCTGGCTTCCTTCCTTAATCAATCACTTCATTTGCTCAGAGACAAAGAGGAAATTCCCTCTTTACATCTGCTATCACTATAACAACTTTTTAAAACCTAGACCATTGTGCCTGAAATCATGTCAGCCCAAGAAAACAACTCGGTTTATGATGGAGACAGAGACGTGACTTTAATTTAGTAAGGTTTGATGACATCTGAATGGCTCGATAATAATATCTTCAAGTTGCCAGGCCCATGATGTGAGCAGTGCAGAGACTACAAAAATGTTAGACTACAAACAGTGTCACATCTTAGAAGTTCTCAAAAGACAGTGAATGGGAAGAAGCAATGGAAAAGGCCACAGCAGTCAAGAGGGTCGAGAGGCCCAGAGCTGAGGAATACGTGCTCAGGTGCAATGACTTCCAAAGTCATCATTTATCTAAGATTGATGTACTTTCAGAAAACAAACATATTGAATTATCAATTCCTCCCAAACTTACTATAAGTACTAGTACTTAGTACATCTGGTGTTTTATTACTAAATCAGGTTAACATGATTTGCATTGCCACACTGTGATAGCCAACTCTTGTGACAGCAACGGTGTCCATCCGACTGGTATGGTGGCGTTTCTACATTTTCTGGGCAGGAAGTTTTCCTTTGGTTTTAGAGACCTGCCACTCACTGTAACATCTGTCCAGCACCCACAACCGGCAAAGCCACACAATCTCATACGAGGTTAAGGTTCTAAGAAAACAGCAATCACTGCCCAAGAGTCTAAGCTATTCTTCCCTGTGCATATGATGAAGTGAGGGGTCTTGTTCAGAATAAAACACTCTTCACTGGGGAGCTCTGACAGGGCTTAGAACACCTACCTTTGTGTTGCCTCTGTCTACATGCTGTCCCATGTGACCATCTCTCAGACTGTCATCCATCTCTCAGGTCACTTCCAAAAACAAATCTGCAGTCCATCTGCCTCAGCAGTAATTCCAACTGGATGTCTGGTCACAAACATTGACACTGCCCCATAAACAGGACCACTTTTTCGTCATGTGATAGAATCAGGATGCCGATAGACCATTAGTCCTACCTCCTGTGGAAGGAACTCCCCTGGGTTCACATTGGGGAGCAGGGGTTAAACACAGCTGTGAAAACTCGATCCATTCATGCTCTCAGTGTTGCACAAGGGATAATGGGGCCTGTAGGCATGTGCACACACATTCTCCTGCCCATGCACACACGCACGTGTGTGTGTGTGTGTGTGTGTGTGTGTGTGTCTGTCTGTCTGTCTGTGTCTGTGTGTGTGTATCTGTGGAGGTTAGGCTAAGGGTGTGCTTGAGACAGTGAGAAGTGGAAAGTCCCATTTAAATCCCCTTGACTTTATGGTTTTGAAAGGCAAGGCTACATTTTTGCTGTCCTGGGAAATTCTCCCTTAAAAAACAACCTTCAATTGTTCAGGACAGGAGTCACCAGCAGAGCCCAGAAGCTAGGGAATGAACATCAGGGACAGATCTTCCTACAGGGGCCTGGACCACACCTCACCTTCCTGCCTGCTCCTGCTCCTTGTTATAGAAGCCACAGCAAGCTCAGCCACCTGGTGTCCTTACCCAGAGGATCTGGACCACATTTCCATCACTGCTTCTTCCAAGAAGTTATCAGCAAGCTGTGCAGTGAGGTGGGAAGATTGTCTCTCTACAGACTTAGCTCTGGAAGGCCGTGCCTTATCCTGTGAATTTCAGAGCTGGCTCATGTTGTCTCCTTTCCCAAAGCCAGTGGTGGCTGTGAACACTTCCAAACCCACTGTGACTCACCATCAACCACTATCTGTGGGCAGCTGGGATGAGGAAAACAATGAGCATCTGGTGCTTCGGGACATGATCAAGTGACCACGTTAAGGCACATGAAGGTCACGGGTCCTGGATTAGGGGTTACTCTCTTACCACCCTCACCACAGATAAGTTCGGATCTCGAGAGGAAGACAGAAGCTGCAACAGGCGGTTGAGGGTCCCTAGGGTACTGAAACTATAAGAAGGGTTTTTAATCAGCTGCCTAGCCAACTCCATCCAGCACACTTCTGAATAGTTCTTAAGAGGTTAAACCAAAAGGAAGTCACCAGCCACTGGGCACCATCTTCAGTTCCCTGGCTGCCAGAGACCTACTGGTGAGTCACTGGAGGCTAGAACAGCCCCGTGCAGGAGGACCGCTACCCTGCAAAGGAGTCGTCTCCAGAAGGCAGGGCTGTGCGCCGAGGCCCTACCTCAGCCCTCCCTCTAATGAAGTTACAGGGTTTGGCAGAGTTGGAAAGCAGAGTTGGCACTAGCTACATAATCTTGGTAGAACCAGCAGTATATGAACACGCTGAGCGGGGAGACAGATGGTGTCCTCAGATCAGCCTCTAGCACTCTCACCAAGCCACCGCTGAGTCACAGTGGGTTTGGAAGTGCACACAGTAAGCATTAGCTTTGGGAAGGAAAGCAATAGGAGCGAGCTCTTAAGTTCATAGGATAAATCACAGCCCTTCCAGGGCTAAAGCTCCATCAAGGCAGCCTTCCTACCCCAAGAGAAGGGCTTACTGCTCATTCTGTGAAGAAGTGGCAAATGAGTCAAGCCCTTCTTAATTGCCTCTCTTCTGCTCAGCTGCACAAAGAAACATGTGGGCCTTTCACAAAAGCTGGACATCAGTTTCTTTGAAGAAAGACAGAACCTGAGCAGCAGGCAAGTCGTACATCAGGACCAGGTCTTCTGATGGGCGCCATGCTGCTTTGAGTGTGGTGTTGTTTAAATTCCTGGTTCTGCCATTTGGTTGTTTTTTTTTTCAATGATGTTTAGAAAGATGTTGGATTGGTGGAGCTCATTCACTCATTTGGTTCAGGAGATTCTCTCTCTCTCTCCCCCCACCCCCGTTTCCCCTCCCCTCCTTCCATCTCTCCCCTATCCTTTCCTCTCTTCCCCGCATTAAAAACCCTCTATCAAGTTCTCCATTTCTGTTATGTAACTCTTCAGCTTTGGTGATACATTGTTCATACATTGTTTTCATGACTTCCTTGACTTCTTCTTTGAGTTCCTTGAGCGTCTCCACTATCAGGTGATGTCAGGTTTTCTAGTGATTGTTTTTCTCTGAAATGTTCCTTTGAATGTCTTGTGATTTCTTGTTTGTTTGTTAAAACTGCACATGAAAATCTACTGGGATAACTCTAGAAATCAGATTGCCCACTGCCCCAGAGTCTGCCATTTTCTATTATTGTTTGTGTTTCTCTTCTGTGGCAAGCTAACTTTGTGTTAAGGCTATGCCTAGTGTATGAATTTAAGATCTTCTTATATCTTTTCTGAGCAACTTTCTCTGGCCATGGGTGGACAAGTCCTCATTTTGCATATGGGATTAGCTTTGAATATGAGATACTTATCATCCTTGATGTATCTCAAAATACTGTGTACTGGCCTGCTAAGACCCTGAGATGTTGTTTTAGCTAGAGAGAAGAGTCTTACCACAATTGAAGGGTATAATAGTGTAATGTTGATAATGACTACTGATTCTTTGTCTACATCCCTCTGATCAGAAGCTGCAAATGTTGTTTTATTCACTTTGCAGCCTGATCTCAAATCCCTTCCCTCCTTTTTTCCAAATCCCACCCTCCCGCCTTCCCCAAACCCTATCCCTTTATTCTTAGAGAAGGGTAGGACCCCATGGGTACCAACCCAACCTGGTATATCAAGTCACAGCAGGACTAGACACATCCTCTCCCACCGATGCCAAGCAAGGAAGCCCAGCTATGTGAAAGGGACACAAAGGCAGGCAACAGAATCAGAGACAGCGCCTGAGAAGCTGCAAATGTTATTCTCGGCACAGGGCCCAGTATTTGTAACAAGGTCTTTTTCTCTACACCCTGGGTCCCACTCAGCCTCAGTATACATCTGCTATAATATCAATCATATCTTACCACTTAGAAGGACTGGTGAGCATGCTCCTATGCTGAGAGTTAGAATCAACCTGAACTACCCATACTTCACTGCTGAAACCTTCCCTTTAAGTCACAGCCCGCGGACAAATGCAGAGTCTAGACCAGACACTGGCAAACAGATGGTGTCTTGGTAAAAGGAGACTCCACCATCTTTTCCAGATCTCAGCATCTTTAATTCTTTATTATATATGGAGAAATGCCTTTTAAATGTATTGCAATAGATATATTAAAATCCACCAATACATAGTCTTGCCATGTCTCGTAAATATAACTCAAACATTGCATCTTAAATTACTAATCAGCAACAAAACCACGCTCTGTAAAGCAGGACCAGTTAAAAACAGATGATGAGGGCATTTTGGTGCCCTTGCTCTCCTATGTGAGGTAAGGTGGCAGCTTGACCACACACCACGGTTGTTCCCTTTCCCATGGACCAAGCCAAGAAGCAACAGGGTAGAAAGCTATGCCCTTGTGCACATGACACAGGTGTCATCTTCTTTGAATCCTCTCTGTAACCTCAGGCTCTTCTCCTAGCTTATCTCATGCTGCAGATGTCTAGGCCAACCCCCTCTTGCAAATGGAAGCCCTGTAAGGCTTTGACGGCTCATGTGAGACTTGGCCTCCAGCCAATCCATTCTCCATCCAGCAGCGGTGTTCCTGCTTCATCCTAAGGCCCACATTCATCATCTCCCCTGCAGCAGTACAAGAAGCAGACTCTTCTGGACTGTCTCTGTTTATGATCCTTACACTTCAGCTTCGCACTGGATGCAAAGTCTTCAAGGGGAGGCATCTGACTGACTGCCTACCCTGAGGTGTGTGTGAACACAGCAGGGTATGAGGAACAGGAAGACAGTGATGGGTGCATCTGAGCAGAGCACTTCAGATGCTCTGCTAAAGTGTGGGGACAGTTCTGTGTGATTAACCAGTGCCCTAGGAGAAAGCAGAGATTAACAGAAAGGGAAGTTTCATAGGCAGTGTTTTCAAAGAAGGCATGGGCAATACTGACACACGTGGTTTGTAGAGGCACGGGTTATCATGTAGATCACATAGTGCTGGGAAGCAAGAAGGCATTCTGTCAGTGTGTCAGCTTCTATCTCAAGTGGATCCTCAAAGACAAGCATTTCACCAGAATGGCTGCCCATATCACCATATCTAAACAGTTCCTCACCTCCCCAAAGCCCACGACACATTCACTTGCACACTCACACACACAGAATGTACAGAATGCCATCGCTCACTTATACACATACACCAACAAGTGCACACAGACTCAACTAATTCACACACATGGTCCCTCTCACACGGTGACATGTAACAAAGACACACACATCATACACGTGTGCACACAATGCCTTCACACACACACATGCACTCACATGTATATACAACACACACTCCTACTCCCATCATGTTACTCTTCCAACAGACAGCAAGCTCAGCTCACAGAACCAGGTGACAGATGCTCATGTTCCTTGTTCTATCTTCCTTTTCCTTTTAGGACTTGGGAGATCACAAAGCAAAGAGCCAAGACTCTGTCACTCGCTCACAAGGTGCCCCCCGGACTATCAGGTCTCCCAGAGCATCACAGAAACTGCAGCAATGATGGTAAAGTTCCTCCTTCAGTGCCTCAGTTCCAGACACATTTCTACAGAGTGACAGATGGAAACAGTCGTGAAGCCAGAGTCAGAGAGACCAGCAAACCCAGCACAAGGCTCCGAAGGGCAACCTCAAATGCCAACCTACACTGGATGTCCTTCTCCCAAGAAGAAATCCTCCTGCATCTGAGCCCATCTGCTCCTCATTGACACCAAGACTTGAAAAGTGCAGACCCACAGGAAAATGAAACTGTGCATACTGTGGATTTCAAGCTAACAGACTTTAATTGGGACTCAGAAATATTGTAAGTTAGCTTGGCTTTGGTTAAAGGTTTGCAGTCAGTGCAGTCTTTACACCCCGAAGTCTGTAAAGACTGCAGGTGTTCAGACCAGGAACCAAGGAAAAGGAGCTTTCTGGTTCTCAACTCTCAGTGGCAACTTGCTCCTGAGCCCTGGTGTTTGACAGCACAGAAACCCAGGCTGATTTATGGCGTGTGCTGGAACCAATGCTACACTGACGTATCTCTGCCAAACAGTCTCACTCCCAGACTACATGAAGTAAAACTCACAACTGTGAAGAAACACATGTGTGCAGTGTCAGTCAGTGAAACAGTGTCCAAACAGCAAAATAAAACTGAGGGAATCTAGGTCTCCAGTGGCAAAGCTTTGGCCACATAAGACACCACAGGGCTGAGGCTGTGTCTCAGCTCAGTGGTAACGGTTGCCCAGGGTGCACAAAGACGTGGGTTTGATCCCATGCAAAGCAAGAGTAGTAATAATAATAGCTACTACATCTGCATACATCAGAAGTATACTAATTCACACCATGTAAAACAGTCAGCAGTTCTGTCTTACATCCTCAAACAATATTTTAAAAATGGAACTTTAGAATAGGATGTCAGTTTTCTATTCACTATTATGGAACATCACATACATACACACACATACGCATATGCACAATATACGCACAACACACACATATATACATATGCATACCACACTTACATACATACATGCAAAACATACACCACACACAATCCATAGATAAAAGACTCCAAAATTCTCAGGACCTAAAAACCATCAGAGACTGGTCTCTGAGTCACAGACTTACGAATCTGTGCTTTCTTCCCTGTCCTCTTAAACTTTCCCGATTTCCTCAGTAGACCTCTCAGCTGGTTTCCTCTTATTCACCCTACTCTTCCCATCTTTAGCTTGTGGAACACATAAGACACAGCACTATGCCTGGCAGCCAGGCGTGCTGGTATCAGCAGTACAGCAAGAACAAAGCTTTCAGTATGAAAACAGCATCAGACTGTAAGCAAGCTGGAAATCCAAAGAAGACCAGCAGTCACGTGCTCCCTTCACACAAGACACTCTTCTTCCCGGGACGTGGCAGGAGCAGGTGTGAGCAATTATACATGAGGAAAAGTGTGGGTCCGGTGCGTATCTCCAAGGCTGCCTCGTGCTTTGCAGGACTTGAATCAGAAGTAAATGGGTGACATCCTAATCCTACCCTTTGTGTCTGTGTGTTATGAATAGCGATATCTGTATTCCAATCTTGGTCCTTATCTATGAGAACTGCATCCCCAACTGGTGCTATGGCCGGGTTGACAGTTTTGAGACAACCACCCCGAGGACTTGCCATGAATGGTCACTCAGTGAGCACTAACTATTTACTTTAAGGCCTTTCAAAGTTACCTTGTCCCAAACCCATCCAACAGCCTCTACCCTCATCTTCCTGTTTGGCCCTCTCCAAGGCCACAGCAGCCTATGGAGACAGCCTGCCTGTGGGAGGGACCTTCTGGTCTCCTATGCACCATGTGCACACAACCCAGTCCTGTCCTCCCCTCCCTTCCTCTTGCCCAGCCCCTCTCTTTCTCTCTTCCTCTCCCACCCCTTTATCTCGCCATCTAGCATGGCCACCATCTCCTTTTCACTGCTGCATCTCCTCATGGAGGTGAGCAGACATTCTTGTCCACTAACAGGACTCCACACCCAATCTTCCTTCATCCCTGTGTTTGTGATGCACCAGGACTATGGGCAAATGTACACTTAGTATCTTGGGAATAAATGAGGGAGTGAAGTCAACTGGGTCCACAGGGGAAAGGAAGTAAAAGCATTCAGATGGACAGAGTGTGCACCAGGCCATGCCCTGGCTGCCTTTGCACAGCAGAGTCAAAGTCAGCCAGGAATGGTCCCCAGACGAGAACCTTCATCTTCCTGACTCCAAGCTCACCACAAGATCTGGATTTCCTAACATAACAAACTGCCCCTGAAGGTTGAGCACAGTCATAGCTAGCTGTCAAGCAGACACATCCAAGATGAGCCATTTATATTTTTTTTCCTCTTTCTCTCGGTGAATTCTGAGATGCAGGGTGAGGTATTACCTGGCTCCATCACCAGCATCATTTAACAATGAGCCAGATCAGTAACACCTACAACCGGGAAAGTACAGTCTAGAGGGCAAGCCTCTTCATATCCTAATACTGAAAGCTTAACATAGTACAATGTAATGAGATGTCACTTGTTACCTGTTCTGCATTTTCTAAATCTAACAGCAGCGGCGGAAAATGCCATCTTTAAATTCCTAGCCTGGGATATACTGTGCAGTGCAATGGCCACACAGCTGTACATGGTAACCTTGGCGGTGGAACTTTTCAAGGAGACCAGTATATAAACCTCGGGAAACCTCACGGGACAAATAGTAAGGAGAGTCCTGGGCTAATTGCACAGACAGTGGCTGTTATGGCTTCGGATGTGCGTTCAAGGCTTGGACAAAGCTTGCAGCACTACTGGGAGATGGTGGAACTGTTAACAGGTGAGGCCTAAAGGGAGGTGTCACTAGAAATGTGCCCCTGAAGGACCCACTGGGACTCTCACATCTTCCTGCCTCTTCTTCCTGACAACTACCAGGTGAGCAGCTGGCTCCTCTGTGTGATCCCATCATGGTATGCAGCCTTGTCACAGGCAGAGAGCAATAGGAGCTCATCAGCCAAGGACTGGAGCTTCTCAGCTATAAGCAGGGAAGTCTGGATTCCTTGGAAGTTGCCTAACTTAGACATTGCGTATGACTGACAGAGTAGCCTATTCAAGAGGGGAGTTTATGGAGAGGGAGAGAGAAAGAGAGAGAGAGAGAGAGAGAGAGAGAGAGAGAGAAAGAGAGAAAGAGAAGGAATAAGTGAACCCAAGATATTGCCAGAGGGCTCAAATGAGCCTGGGAGGGAGCTGACCAGGACCAGTCAATAGTGGAACAAAATCTCAGAGACGGTGCACTAGCAAGCCTGGAATGAGGAGGGGCAGGGAGGGCTGAGGCCTGGGCCCAGCCCCCTCAAAGAGCTATATAGAATGGATGCTCCATGTTTACTTTTCCTGTCAACACACAGGAGACAAGGCTGAGTGTGGGCAAGGACCCCTTCTTGACTCACACCAAGAGCTCACCATAGTTGAAGAAGGCATCAATTCATGCACAGAGAAGCAGAAGAGAGAAAAAACCATCTTCACCCTCATCCTCATCAAGCCTAAATAGCAAGGGTAGAAAGCTCTTAGCCAAACAGCATCAGACGTTGCAGAGACAGAGTTATGGAAGGCTCATGGTCTCCTGAGAGTGAAAAGCAAAGGCCTCCAGGCTCTGGATCCACTAGTCACCACGTGTGCTGTGTTCTATTTGTTTTCCACCATGAATGTATGACCCACACACACACACAGTCATGTTCTATGGTTTCCACCATGTATGCATGGCTCCCACACACACTCAAGACACTCACTACCCTAGTCAGAGGAGCCCTTTTAACCACGGGTCCTTATTCTAACAACTCTGGCCATCCCCTCCTAAGCCTGGATGACCAACTTCACTCTAACTATTGTTTCCCAAGTGACATGAACAGGGTGCCAGCATGCATTTCTCAAGATTTGCCAGTGTCAGAAAGAGGCAGAGGCAGAGGCAGCCTGATGTCCATGTACTTTTGAGTTCCCACCAATTTCCCCTGCAGGCAGGACTGGGCTCTTCAGAGCATGGTCTCTAGGCACTCCTCTGAGGGGAAAGTCGATAAAAGCGCAGTAAAGTGTTTGCTCTAGGTATGCTGAAGACAAAACAATGCAGCAAATGCAAGCAGAGGGACTTCTGGGAGCCCAGGGATGCAGGTGCCACACCAGAGGCTCACCAGGGTCACCTGATGTGCAGGCATCTCCACAGGCCCACTCAGGCCACCTCCCTGCAACCTCCATCGCCTCCACCAGTCAAACTGTCAAGGTCCCCGAAGTTTTCCATCCTTCTTCCCCAGCCATCCTCCCCTGGCAGGTTCAGAGTCATCATCATATTCAAGGCAAAGAGCTGGTTCACAGTCTTCATCTATTTCTCAACACCTATGAGTTTTGAAGGACGAAAGACTTCCATAGTTGTGGGAGTATTTTCCCTCAAGAATCAGAGCTTCCTCGGGCACCATGAAATCACAATCATACCCTTGGACAGGAAGAAAGAGCAGGCACCTTCAATACACCCCTTCATAGTCTCTGTGTGCTGTGAGTGTGTTCAGGCTAGTTCTTTCAAGCAAGGAGCAAGTATTTTTCCATCTTCCCTATAGAGATCCCAAAGTATGGGCTCCAAGAGCCTATGCATTCTGTGCAGCGTGGCTCATTCGTGCTTTGGGAAAGGGAAACGTCTGCACTCCCACATCTATTTGCATGAAGGATAACATGTAAAATATCCCCTTTAGCCAAGGTTTGTCAAGTTTTTTTTCCTTTTTTTAAACATTTTTATTTTATATTAATCACAGGTTATGTACTTTGTATCCCAGCCGTAGCCCCCTCCCGCATTCCTTCTCTATCCCCCCCTTCCCTCCCTCATCTCCTCCCTGCCCCTTTCCAGGTTTGTCAAGTTTTAAAAGAATGAATACCCCAAAGGCAACAGCGACTCAATACTGCAGCCAGGTGAAGAAGATGCTTTCTAAATGAATAACACACCCACACCGTTACCTCACACAGCACACATCCATAACCCAAAAACCTTTACTTTTTTCAAAGGGGAGCTTTAAAATTCTTTAGCAGTGAAATTAGCATGCAGACAGACCACACATACAGACCAATGAAAAAGAACAGAGGCCGGAGTTAGGCTCCTACACATACAGCCAAATGATTATCCAAGGGCCTGAAAACGCAACAGGGATGAGAGGGACCAACTTTCAGCAACTGTTGTTGGGAGGGCCGGAAGGCCACGTGCAAAAGAGTAGAAGTAGGCACTAACCCAACACCACGCACAAAAGTTAACTGAAAATGAAGCAAAGAGCTGTCCTGAGACACAAACTCTTGGAGAAAGCCCATGCGGGAAGAGCCGTGACCATGGATTTGGCCACGATTTCTCCGCTACGACACCAAAAGTACAGGCAGTGAAAATACAAGTTGACAAACCCGTTTGACATCTGCATGAAAATATTTATTTTCAAAGAAATAAAGTGAAAATGCAGATCCTTGGAGCAGGAAGCTGTCTGTAAACTATGCATCTGAAGAGAAGTTGAAATTCGGGACGTAAGCAGAACTCTCACCCCCTAACACTAGTAAATAGGGCCAGAGTAACACATGGACGTGGCGCTGAATGCACGCTTCTTCTGAGACAGGGCCTGAAGCGAGATGTTCAATATCACGGGTTATTTTGGAAATGCAAATCAAAACCACATGATGGAACATCGCATTTTACGTATTAGAAGGCCCACTATCAAAATTTTTAAATGGAAAAATAACAATTACTGGGAGACAGGGAGAACTTGGGTAGGAATATTTGGTGGTCCAGGTACTGAAAAAACAAAAACAAAAACAAACAAACAAACAAAACATATAGGTGATCCAGATCCCAAGGAAGTGTGTAGCCAAAATAACTAAAATCTCATGTAGCAGTTACTTTTTTTTTTCTTTGATAAAACCCCCTGACCAGAAGCAATTTACAGAAGACAGAGTTCATTTTGGCTTGGGGGTTACAGACGGAGGGTCCGTAATTGTTGTGGGTATCATGGCGCCTGGTGGCTGGAGAGAGAAGCTAAGAGCAAACAGGAAGGAGGACAAGGCTGTGAACTCTCAAAGCCTGCGCTCAGTCACATGCTGCCCTCAGCAAGCCCACACTCTCCATGTCCTCCGGACGGTCATGCGAACCTGAGACCAAGGCTCTCGCTGTGTGAGCCTGTGGGGGGCGTTTGCCGTTCAAACCACAAAAGTTTGGAGAGGTCTTTATGCATCCTCTACCTAGAGCCAGATGGTTAATGATACTTAAAATACAAACCTGGCACCAGTCTCCTCATCTAACCGCGGGCGAGTGGCTACAAGAATCGAATCGGTCTGCACACACAATGCGATACTAAGACTTTAAAGCAGAAGGGGATTGTGGGAACGAACCTAAGAGAAACGATGCTGAGAACTAAGCTAGGGGGAAGTCCAAGACCGCCGGACGCCACTGGCAGGATGGCGGGAACTGGAAGGGGGCAGGAGGGTTGTGTAACAACACAGAGCTTCACAAACATAATGGGGATGAAAATGTCCAAAGTAACCGACTCATTCCATCTTACATTACTTTTAAAATCCTTGATGAAGTGGGGCGGGAGAGACGGCTCGGTTGTCAGGAGCTTACCAGCCTTGCAGAGGGCAAGAGCTCTGTTCCCAGCACCCACCCAATTGTAGTTCTAGTTCTAGGGGATCTGATGCCCCCTCCTGACCTCTGTGGGCATTGCATGCACACGGTGCACAGCTGTATAGGCAGACGCTCATACACACAAAATAAAAATACATCAATTGTGATAGTGTATGCTAACAACAAACTCTCTGCCCCTCATACTTGATACTCTATCTACCCTGTGGCCTGGTGCCTCAAATGAGGATAAAGAGCAGCTAGCGATTACCACAGCTACCCACCCCCACGGGTAGCTTTCATCATTGGCTTTCGTGCTATCTAATACAACTTCAGAAGCCCTCATGAGATCCCAGAACTGAAATTCCTTTAAAGATTTTGTTTGTCTTAAAAACAAAACAAAACAAAAAAACAGAGCACTGTGATTGTTTAAAAACTGGATTTTTAATATAACAAGTCATACGTTCGTGGCAAGATGGCTTAACTGTTAAGTCTGTTTCATGAGAGAGCAAAGTCACCATGGAATGAAGGAGCAGTGTGTATCAGAAAGGTTCGCTGCCATTCCTGAGTGCCTGGGGTGGGCGCAGGAGGGCTGCTTAGAAGGGCATGGCTGGCTCACTCCTGTAAAGAAACTAGACCCCACTGCTCACCACATGGAACAATCACAGACCACAAGGTAAGTCATCATGGGATGAAGACTGGAAAAAAACAGTGGGACTCACATGCAGATTTGCAGCCAGGAACAAGTGGCACTGGGTTGTCAAAGCTGTCCTACACCCACCTGGCCATCAGGCAGTTTACTGAAGGTCAGTCCTAGCTCCTCCTGGGTACAGAACACCCAGCACAGCCCCTGGCAGAGGGCACTTCTGGGGACATGGACCTGTTTGAGTTTCATGTGTGTTTTCTGAGTGGATCAAACAGAGAAAATTATTGTTTCTAATTTAGTCTGTCTGCCCAACAGCAGGAAAGAAACACACTCACTACTTCATAGGAGGAACTGGAAATTTCCGTTCTGGTCTGTCAAGGGGATGAGAAATCGTTTCTAATGAGGATGCAACCAGGCACCTTGGCATGCTGGCGATGTGGTAAGCACCCTTTGTCTCTGTAAATGTCAGTATGATGGCCAGCCACTGGTCGGGAACCAAAGGCCCTGTTTATTTTACCATAAGTGCTTGTGATCCAGCCTTAGGCCAGGCTCAGAGTTGCATGGGGAGCTGGTGTGCGGAAGTTTATTGATTTCAGGACATTTACAAATAGAGAGATTTAGAAGATTGCCCAGTTCTTAAGCCCTGACCCTCTGCACATTATTGATCTTTCCTGTTCAACCAGCCAGGTCTGTGTTTACGTAAACTGGTGAACCCGCATCTGTTTAAAAAACACTTCATTACCCCAGCAAAGCTGGTCCCTCTGCTCAGCTTTGAAGGCTCTCCCCTGCCAAGAACTATTCCCCACGCTTAGAAAGTCTCCTAGGAAAAAAAAAAACTTGGGAGGTTTCATGGGGACAAATCTCCTTACCTGCAGCCTCCTCACATACCCTGTCACTAGGGAGGCACCATCAGAACCAGAAGGGACAGCGCTTCTCTTCAGTAAAGATTACACACACACACATACACACACACACACACACACACACACACACATCAGGACAAGGAAAATCAGTCCTGTGGAGTTAAACAGAAGGGCCAGATCAACTAATGCCGCTCCTGATCCAGGGAAAGCAAGGGCTTGTGGGAGATATGGAGAGAAACACTTAGCCACATAGAGTGAGGGTGGCCTAGCCATACTGCCTCATGTGACTAACCAGAAAGGCTGCCGCTTGAAACCTCAAGGCCGCACATGCCATGGCCAGAGCTTCTGAAAGTAGAAAGTACCTACCTTGCTAGACACCCTTTGAACACTTCAGACACCTGTTAACTCAGAAGAGAGCTTGGCACAAGACCACCAATGCTGAGGTCAACACAGAATGATGTTTAAGTGGTTCTAAAAACTTGAGTGGATGGCAGTGATCTGAGAAAGGTTTTCTTAATGGTCATGAGCTAGTGCATACTGGAGGATTGGTGGCTTGAAAGATGTGGAAATCACTAGGCAGCAGGTACTTCCTGATGTGTAGAGCCAGTGTTCCACAAAGCAGGCAGTCCTGGATACACCCCAGTTGCCTGCTGTAGGCACTGTGGAAGTCGAAGGCCTAGCCTGCCACAGTTGTCCTGAACACTAGATCCCCCTTGCTCTCAGTGAGCAGCTGGCAGCATCTCACTTCTGTGGCCTGAAACCCAGTGTGCCCTGCAGGTGCTCCGTTTCAGGGCTGACTCCAATGAGAGATACTCAGCAGTTTATTTAATTAAAAGAAATGATGCTTCGTCCAAATGGAAACAAGATTAACAAAATCATCTTGTCCATAGTTTCGTACACACGGGGATGACAGATAGTACACTAAACTCAAGAAAAGTCTACCTAGGTCTGTAGTCAATAGTAGAATATGCCTGCCTGGGCAAGGCCCTGAGTGTTAATCCCAGCATGAAAAAGTAATCATTTAAGCAAAAGGAGTCCACATAAAGATATTAAGAGAAAAATAAAGTTTGATTAACAATGAAAATGACTAAGGAACTCTAAAGAAAGCGACTGTGCAAATATAACTTTACACAGCCATAGACAGATGGATAGATAAGATGATAGATATACAGATATTGAGATATACGTGTATATATACATTTAAATGGCTTTATTGACATACATTTCACACACTTTACATTCAAAGTGGGGAAGTATGCTTTTTATTTAATTTAATCATGTCACTTTCCTGGTTGGCCATGTTCATTCTGCCACTGGGATTCCAGAGACACCAGTAACATCCATCCATCATGGTGACCAGGAGGTTGCTGAGGGAGAGGCTCAGTATTCATCTGGGAGCCGCAGGGACCTTGGGAGAGCCCCCCTCACTCAGTCCTTCCAGCACTGTGATGGTCAGAGCAAATGAGCCTCGCTGAGACGGAGCCGCAGTTCTGAAAGGAATGCTGGAGATGGACAAGGATTTACTGTCCCTCTGCGCCAGTCACCATTCCTTGGCCAACGGATGCATCCGGAAAGCCAAGCATTCAGGATGAGTTTTCTTGGACTCTCTCCCCACCCACTTCCTTCCCACACAAGGCATTGGCTAACATGGAAACAAACACATTGCAGGTGCACCCTTCATTGGGCTGGAGTTGGAAAAAAAATCTGTCCTCTGGGACAAATGCAGAGAGGCCAGAATGAGTGTTGTACATATACTATGACAAATATGCTTTGTTCTTGAGACTTAGGGTAATAGACTCTCATAAAGCCGAGCAAGGGGAGAGGGTGGGGTCACTCCCTCATGTCTCCTGCATCAAGCCAGTGCACAGTCATCTGACCGCCTACCATCCCCCTACCAAATGCTGCCCAGACTCCTCTGAACCCTTCTTCAACGTTTTCAACTCTTCACAGCCATTGCTAGCCTCATGCGGCCTCTGGGTGCCCAAGAACTAGGAACAAGGGAAGGATCCAGGTTTGGGGGCATCCTCCCACCTAACCAAGAGCACCTTGACTTTACCTGGATGCAACCCACAACACACTGTGTGAAGTTGGCAGGAAAAAAAATGAGTTTTTCGAGATCAAGCCTCTGACAGAGGGCGAGAAGTAATGATAGATCTGGGGGAGGTTGCTGAGACTTGGGGAGAACAAGAGCTCCACAAAGACCAAACTGAGCAGGGCACAGGGGTCTTGTATGAGACGGTTTCTACAATCAAGGACCATGTGTGGATGTGGACTGGAACCCCCGCACGGATGGGGCCCATGATAACTCGGTGTAGGACTGAAGACCCTATTCAGGGAAACAGGGACTGTTTCAGTCATGATCTTGAT
>CM053767.1:39464586-39480290 GCA_028658305.1 Pachyuromys duprasi
TGGGAGGGTAGGAGGGAACGGGGGAGGGGGCTACGCCTGGGATTCAAAGTACCTAACCTGTGATTGAGATAAAAATAAATAAATTTTTAAAAATGAGGTTTTTTTTAATTACTAAGCAACAAGGCAATTTGTCCACAGCATTAGACGAGACTGTTTCCTCCATTCCGCAGACAGTTTCTACAAACCTTTCCTCTTCGAGCTAATAGCACATTAGAACAGATCTTTGGATCTGTAAGTCATATCTTGTCTGGGCCATTTTATACAGCCTAGTAACTTTGTGGATTGTACAAAATTATCTCTGAATTGTTTTTTTTTTCTACTATGGTCAAGAACTTGAGAATAGAGGAACAGAGCTAGCCTAAAAAGTTTTAGGGGAAGAGGGACTCTACAAAATGGCTCCAAGATCCTATGTATTATTGGGTAGAGGAGAATATATAAGCCAAGGGGACAAATTCCTTTCGGGGTTTGAAAAAAAATGAATATGTCAAATCTTTGGCAAAAGTGACAGTTCAGAAGAAGAGAGACACAGGAACTTACCAGGTCCCCACCTTTGATGGAGGGGCAAGCCCTGGTAGATGAGATCTGCTGGAGGAATGAGGGTGTGTGTGGAATGTAAGCTGTCTGATTTTGCAGCGGGGCTGTCCTGTGATCCCCCTCAGAGGGCTCCTGTGAGCCCTCTCAGAACCTTGGTCCACCTGGGTCAATGTCTGTATGCCTCATGTTGTAGAATCAGTGGATAGATAGTGTTGTGTGCCCAATGCGCCAAGTAGGTCCACACACACAGTCTTGGAGTCCCCTTCCTGGCTCATCATAAGGCCACTATTACTCACTCAGATGGTTTTCTTCAATATGAAGTGGTTGTGATTTGAACTCATGAATACATGATTTCATGTATTTAAACACTGTTGAGGAAGGTTGTGAGAGCTTTAGGAGGTGGAGCCTGGTTGGAGGAAGTAGATTACAGGGGCATAGCATGGCCCCACTTCCTGTTCATGCTTCCTGAGTATGGCTGCCTTATGGCCCGTCAGCCTGCAACTCCTGTCACCAAGCCTTCCTACCTGATGCCATGTCTTCCCCATCACGATGTCCCTCTGGACCTGTGAGCCACAACAGCACTTCCTCCTTTAAGTTGCTTTTGTCAGGATATTTTTATCATCACAACAAAAAAGTACCCAAGACTGGCTGATCTGAGCACGTTTCCATGGTGAGGGGATAATGTCTAAATACCGAGAGAAATCTAGAAGCCGTCAAAACATGACTATGGCACATGCAATGACGATTTTTAAAAGAGGATCTGAACCTGTATCCCTGGCCTGAAACTCATTACATAGGCTGAGGTGTCCTTGAACTCACGGAGGTCTACCTGCCTCTGCCTCCTAACTCTCAGGGTTAAAGGCATGTACCCAGACCCAGGGGGAAAAAATTAAGGGGCTATTTTTAAGGACTATAACATTATCAAGTCTGAATAGCTTTGGCATAGAGGAAACACTACAGCACTTGGAGTTTGGGGTCTTGGGCATGGAGTGCATGCTAACAGAAACCACAAAAGCGATGACATCAAGCCAGTTGCCCTCCTGATCCAAAAGTACTCCCTCCATCCTGCAGAACTCCATCCCTTCTGCATAGGAGAAAGAAGAACCATAGGCAAACTGATCTCTGGCAGATTCCAGGAGCATGGCATTGTTCTCAGTCAATGCTTCTGGAAGCATCTAAGAGCAGGTGACACACTTCAGAACCCAAACTAGATCTCCATCAATGGTGTCTCTGAAGAGAGACCGCTGTCCCCAGCTGGAAGTGCCACCTCCTGTGTCCCAAGGGTCATGCCAGGACTCATTCATGGTCCTCTGGGAGCATCCCAGAAGAGAGAGTAAAGGATTTTCTGTTTTTAACACATTTCAGGGACAGAAAACTGGGTACTACAGCACACTGAGCCATCTCCAAGTGGCCTAGAGACACACTGGCAAAGAATGTGACTGCTTTTTGCCCTTGTCCTAAAAACCTGCCTGAGGTTAAACTGAAGGGTTTTGGATTACGACCCTGGCAGAGGAGATTTCAAGACAGCCTAGTATCGACTGTGCTGTGTGGTTACTAGTAATCATTCTTAAGCAGATCTACAATGGGAGAAAAAAAAAAAAGCTGGACAAAGAGAAATACAAAATGTACAGTTTGAGGAGAAAAGGAGCACCAGGAAGTATAATGGAGATAAGTTCAGTGCTCAAAAAGATGAAAGGAAAAGAAAAGTCCAGTCCTAATGGAATAAAGGGGATGGTGCAATACCTCACCCAGATAAAACCCAGATTTCTAAAAGGAATTGAAGCTGTGGAGGAAGCTTCAACAACAGAAAGCTGGTACAAACAGAAGTGAATGAGGGGCCCAAGCTCCAGTCCCAACAAGCAGCAGAACTTGGCAGTTTCAGCCCCATGGTTCTGGCTTTAGAATCAAGAATACAAGAAAAGAGGTATGGAATCTCCCCTTCCTGTGCTAAGGAAGGCTACCAAGGCCAAGCATGTTTTGGGGGTTTCCAGAAATGGAGGCTCAGAAGCCATTGCAGAAAGCTTTGAGGGTGAAGCCTGGATTTTGCTGGAGATCCCAAGATGTTGGAGATGACAGAGCCGTGGGTACCTGTCGAGGAGAGTTGCCAAGAGGATGTGGAAACAGCACGAGAGAGAGAAGTGTGTCCCAGGCAACAAGGCTGGAAGCAGTTGGAGACGTGAAGAGCACTTTGACATTGGACATGGAGATGCAGAATTTGGAGCTTTCCCTGCTGGTTTTTGCTGTTGCTTTTGTCTAGTGTTTCCTCGGTATGTTCCATTTCCTCCCTTTTGGGATGGTAATGTGTGCTCTGTGCCATTGTATGTTGGAAGTATGTGGTTTGCTTTTTTATTTTGATTTTACAGGGGTTTGCAGTAAGAAATTGCCTTGAGTACCAAAAGAGACTTTGAATTTTGTCTTTTTGTCAGTATTGAGACTGTGATAGACCCTGGAACTTAATGCATTTTTGAAGTTGCATTAATGCATTAATGAAGTTGGACTTAATGCATTTTTTTGGCATTATGATATGGCTCCCTAACTGTGGGGGCCAGGGAATGGGATGTGGTGGTTTGAATAGGAATGACCCCCATAGGCTTATATAGGTGCAGCTTTGTTGGAGTAGGTGTGGCCTTGTAGGAGGAAGTGTATCGTTGGGGATGGGCTTCAAGGTTTCAAAAACACATGCCAGGTCTGGTCTATCTCTCTTCCTGCTGCCTGCCAATCAGGATGTAGGACACTGAGCTACTTCTCCAGTACCATGTCTGTGTACAGGCAGCCATGATCCCTGCCATGACAGTAATGTACTAAACCTCTGAAACCTTAAGCAAGCCTCAATTAATTTTATTTTTAAGAATTGCCGTGGTCATGGGATGGCCATAATGTCTCTTCACAGCAATAGAACAGTGACTAAGACAGCTGTTATCAGATTGACAGTAAGGAAAGTGCTGGGAACTCGACCCATAGCAATAAAAAGACACTCAGAGATTCTTTCTCAGTCTATTTGCTTCAAAGGCAAGTACAAACTTCTAAGTTGCCCTACACGCTATAAAGATACACTGTTTGTTTCCAAGTGGCTTCCTGGCATCTCCAGTATGCAAGAAAGAGGTGCTGCCCTGGGCCTGCTTATCTCTGTAGAAAATCATACCCCTCCCCTGGGTATCTGAAGCCTTTCCCACTCATGATAATAAGCATCTCAATCAAAGCCAATACACAGTGAGGCTGATGATTTTTTTTTAACATTTTGAATTTTGATGAGTAAAGTTCCTGCCTTTTAACATAGTTCCTCTAAAGATAATCCTGTATATGCACATAGATACCTTGAGTGTCTGAGGCTGCCCCTGGTTGAGGCCCATGTTAAATATGGCCTTAACTTCAGCATCACTGTAGAACCAGCAAACGGGTGCAGCAGATGGTGGAACAGGCCAATACCTGGGTCCCCATCACTGATCATCCCCAAATGTTCCCTTATCAAACAAAGGCACTGAGCAGGCAAGTTGCTAAACCTTCTACAGCCAGAGTGAATGAGGCCAACAAGACAAGATTCATTCTCTCCTTTCACATCTTCCACACCACAGCTTTCTTCAGGTATAAGTAGTTAATGTGACATACTCTGACTGTAACAATGCGTCTAAAACCACAGAGAAAAAGTTGCAGAGACACTCCAAAATTGCTAGTGTTGGGAAGGCTATGACAGGTCAGAACTATGGTTTTGCAAAATGTCTGTTATATTAGTGTATTACTTCTAAGGCATCTTTGGATACCTCATAATTCTAAACCAGTACCTGGAGGTTAGAGCTCAGGGGTGTACCTCAAGTCAGGGGTCCAGTAGTCAATTAAATGTGTGGGTCTCCACAGTCCTGTCTGTAAGTTTGCACAAACGAAATTAACTGCTTCCATGTGTCAGTCAAAACACATTCTATGTTTTGATCAGAAGGTCTTTGGGGGTCTCAAAGATTGAGATTTCAGTGATAGATACTGTTCAGTCTAGATTGTTGAAGCCATATGCCTACTATTAGAAAGAAATACCAACGATTCAGAGACAGGGGAGCCAGAGAGGCTGTGCTGACCACAGTAGCCTGGGCCTAGCCCAGCTCAGCCTCTGTCTCAGCTCTCAGTGAGGCCTGACTGTGTCTCGAAGGCAGACTCCTGCGTCGTCTCTCACTAGTTCCCCCAACCGTCACAGGCATGACCAATCTGAACCGCTCTCATGTCCTGAGAATCCCCCACAGATGTTGCAGGCGGATCCTTTCCAGGTTGTTCTGGGACCCAGTGCTTCCTGCCTGTGACCCAGATTCCTCCATACCAGTCCAGCAAGCCCGTGACCCTGACAGGAACACGTCTATAGAGTACTAGAGTGAGGTTTAGGCCCTGGCCCAAGCTCCTGACTCACAACTTGTACTGGCTGTAATTTTCCCACTTCATTCATCAGGGCTGGGCACTCACTCATCCCATGACCCTGGTGTGTCATTTAATCCAGCCGTGTCTCGATGTTATTGTCTGTAAGGTGGGTGTAATGAGAGTGCCCATTGGTCAGGATGCAGTTAGATGCACCCACTGATGTGTAGGTGTATAGGTAGAATTATCCACTCCTAGGGGTGCAGTAAGATGCACCTGCCGCTGGGGGTGCAGTTAAGAGAACCTACTGCCATGGGGTACAGTTAGTTCTGTATGCTATTAAGGATGACGTTTATAGCACTCACAGCTGAGATGTGGTGTTTTAAATGAGATGTCACTCATAGTCTCAGGCATTTGAATAATTGGTCCCCAGCTTTGGTGCTATTTGGGAAGGCTTAGGAGGTGTGGCCTTGTTGGGGAAAGCTTATCAGTGGGGGTGAGGTTTGAGGTTTCAACAGCCATGCACCATTCCCGGTTCACCCTCTCTGCTTCCTGCCTGTGGCTTAAGATGGGATTTCTTAGTTTGCTGCTCCAACCACCATGGCTGCCTGCTGCCGAGATTGCCCGCCACGAGGGTACTTAATTCTTATCACAAACACCTGTAAATACAAATAAACCCTTCCTTTGTATGTAGCCTTGGTCACGCTGTTTTATCACACCAACAAAAATGCAAGTAAGACAGGTAGAGTTAGCTGCAGCTGCTGCTAGGGGTGCAGCTAAAGGTACTCATGGTGAGGGACAGCAGTGAGAATTAGAATATGTATGTATGTATGTATGTATGTATGTATGTATGTATGTATGTATATGAGTCAATCATTTTGAACAGGGCTTTGTGCATAACACACAATGCAGAAAGGTTAGCCGCTGTTGCTCAAACTCCATTATTATCAATCACTGCCAAGTATTTAGTTCCAGAAAATTTTACTGCCATCGTATATAATTTTTCAGAGATGAGTTAGTTTTTGACCATTAGAAATGAGAATAAACATAATAACAGGCCTAACCAATGCCCAGCCTTCTGCTTTGTTTACACACAGAGCTGAGGTTTCAGCCACTCCAAGCCAAGAAGCCTTCTTGGAGGAAGGGTGGTTGTGTAAGTAAAAGGCAGATGCTCATAGCAATGGGGAACCCCAAGGCACTGAGCATTGACAGGCGGGAGCAAGCATTCTGTCTTGGTAGCCATGCCTACCAGCCTGGTAAACCTGGGCTCTGACAGCCTTGCTTTCAGTAGGAGTCTAGCTCTACCTTGCAGCAATAAGGCACAGGATGTGGACAGGCCACACTGAGGTCACAGGAGTGGTGACTGAGGACCCCTTGCCCGTTTATAACACAGAAGACTAAGCCTCAAGAGCAGACCCAGCACAATGAGGAATGTATCCAGGACACACAGAGAATGCTGGATGAGGCAACAAGATATCCTGGAGATCACGTTACCTACCAAGTCCTTCCACCACTCACACAAGGACTTGGAACTCATGCTGTATAGACTCATGCACCGAGCCCTCCAGGACCTGCCGGTAACACACCTGTCTTGTCAATGTGAGGTCTTGCCAAGCTTCCCAAGAGTTAGATATTTTGGAAAATGTCCAAAAAGCCCTTATTTGACTATGCATGGGAACACAGCATACAAGGGACCCACAGTGCCCATTTTATTGTAAGTAGAGCAGACTGTATTGAAATGAGACCCTCACCAGGGAAAGAAGTGAGAGGGTGGTCAAAAGAGAAGGGCAGGATGAGAGAAGGAATAAAGCTGGCCCACTGCTGTCAGCTAAGAAAACGAGGAAAAAGAGACATAGCCATTAGGTGTCCTGTCCAGGCTTCCCTTGAGTAACACCTGCTGAGCTTCTATCCAGAGGCCACATTGTCCCCTGAGTGAAGGAGGGCAGGCCTGGTGTAGTGGGTGTGAAGCTATGTGGGAGACCCTAGTATCTGTCACCCACTCACTTGCAAATCTCGCGTCATTGGTTCTGTCGCACACATATGATTAGGATAAGCTATTCTGCATGCTTACAAAAGACAGCTGCAGGTCATTTCCTAATCACAGCACTGTCCTGTAGGGTCCACAGAAAATGAGCTAGCTTGAGTGAGCCACCCGGAAGTGCTTACTGTGGGCTGTGGGGGTGAGCTAGCCCTGAGTGTGTATGTTGTGACTTACACACCATAGAGGGGAAACCAGCACCAACTTGGATGGGCACAGCGTTGAGCATCAGAACCGTTTTGCTTCCGACATCCTGCAGGATGCTAACTAGCCTCCTTCTGTCATAGCCACAAGGCAGACCTGCAGGGGCAACCCACGAAGTGCCTCTGGGAGCCGGGAGCATCCGAGAGTTTCTGTCACCTTCACCCCACTGTATGTCATTCCTCGCAGGGGACAGCCTGCTTTTGACACGGAGCTGAGCTCCACCACCTTGTGGTTCAAGTCAAGCTACTGCACATCCTAAGAGCTCTAAATCCGTCAGCTGAAAAATTAGGAAATTGTGAGAGGATTCTTGTTTTGGGGGTTTTTTTTTTAGTTTAAAAGTTACTATTTTGGGTTCTACATTAAATGAAAAGTCAGAAAGCATTTACAGAGGGAATGGTTATTTGTTTAAGTGATTAAAGCATACAAATAAAAATAGAGGAACAGTTACGTCTTGGCTCTAAGTCCATGTGTTAGTCAGATGTTTTGTTTCTGTGACAAATACCTGAGAAAATGACTTTTCAAAGGAAAGGTTTATTTTGGCTCATAGCTTCAGAGGTGTCACTCTCTGGTTCCTTGGTGGTGGTGAGGCAGGACATAGCAGCCAAGAAGCAGAAAAAGAGATAAGAAGGGTCAAAGGACACAATATACCCTTAAAAGGCATGTAGAAAGTAGCCTCATTCCTCCAGCCAGCCCTAACTATCTCCTAACAGCCCCTTCAGGTGAACAAACCCACAGGCTAGGGTCGTCTTCAGGATTCAGACACACTCAGAAGTCCCTCAGCTGTACCCTTAACCTTGAGCCTTCAGGAGATTTTCAGATTCAAAGCAGAACAGCCTAACTCTGGGCTAGTTCACTTACCTTTCTTATATTCTCTGCATCAGAGAGCTTGCAGCCTCTGCCTCTCCATCCTGTACTGGGAGGTATGATAACCTCACTGGTACTTATAAGACTCAACAGCAACTGGAGCCTAGCAGAGCACAGCTATAGGACAACAAAGAGCTGGTCACAAGGGTCGGGGCAGGGCAGAAAGGGACTTAGAGCGTGCACGCTGAGAAAAGCCCGGGAGATAAAAATGACAGACTGGGACAGAAGGAAGCATGGTGGGTTGGAAGGAAGGGGAAAAGAGGAAATAAAGGAAGGAGAAGAAAGAATCCCTTCTCCCAAGGTGGCTTCTAGAATCAACACAGCTAGACAACATGCAGGTATGTGCGGAACATTTCAAAAAAAAAAAAGGAAAGAAAAGAGGGTGAAAATCAATAAAAATGCCAGAACAGTGACATAGCTTTGGGTGGGGGCATTAGCGTTTTTTAATTTCCTTATGGTTTTGGGGGGAAAAATGAAACATAAACGGATTTCGAGATCAGATGCCAATGAGCGGTCAGTAGGAATATGCCTGAGAGCACATTTCATCAGAGCACCTGCTCAGAGTGTAACCAGAGGAGGCTCCCAGGAAGCACATGGGGAAGGAACCACACCCAGAAGCTGAGTGTACGCCTTGGCAGCCCTGTGTTCAAGGCAAAAGGAAGAGTGTATCCAGCAGGAATACCTATAAGGATGTATTTGACACAAAGATCAAAGAATGCATTCAAGGGACTGGCCAAATGGCTCAGGCTAAGGGAGAACACTGCTTGCTGTTCCAGAGGACCCATGTTCCTGTACCCCATCAGCCAGCTCACAACTGTCTGTAACTCCAACCCAAAGGGATGGCCCTGGCCACTGCCGGCTCTCTCTTCTCTTCTCTTCTCTTCTCTTCTCTTCTCTTCTCTTCTCTTCTCTTCTCTTCTCTTCTCTTCTCTTCTCTTCTCTTCTCTTCTCTCTCTCTCTCTGTCTCAAGTATATGTCTAATAAAGGTGTGACTCAAAGGAAATAAAGATGGTAGCTCACCTTCCCAAAGGATTTCCATAAAGCACAGGTGAATACTTGCTAAGCTAAAAGAGAACAAACCTTTGCAACGCTAGGCACAGAATGGTGTTTTGCAGTAGTCATTGTTCTTTTATTACAGGTTAAAATCATAAAAATGTCACATTTTGGAGCTTATCATGAAGATAGAAATTTAGCAAGTAAAAGAACTCTAGCCGTTGCTTTAAAATTAACGGGGTAGTTAAGTAGGCAACAGAAACAAAACAGTAAACCCAGAATGTGCCCAGCTTCCTGTTCCTTCCCCCAACACCCAAGTTTGTTTAAAAGCCAAACTTCTACCCCTAGATGATATTTGGGTAATGACACTGCGTTTAACATGAATGCCTCAGACTTCTAAATAAAGTTATTAGAAACAGGTTCTTTAATTCCCTCCCTTGGGATTTTGTGCCATGAGTTAAATGGAAAGACTGGAAAGGTGGAGTTTGGGCTAGGTGGAAACTGGGACCAGACTGTGGTGGGAACCCCAGCCCCACCTTCAGCCCCTCTGAAAGACAGAGCTCACACCCTTGGGCTCCCTCCTGTGGCAGATTCAGGAAACATTCAGAGCATCTTCCAAAGGGTGGAGGGGTAGGCTAGTACTGCCCAGTGATTGCACCTGGATGTCTCTGGGAGGGTGAAAGCGTGGGAGAGAAGCCAAGAGTACAGAAAGGGAACTCACAGCTCCACCCGGATTGTGTCTATGAATAGAAAGATCTGTCTTTGGCAACTCTACCCAAAAGATAAACCTTTTAAGAGTGAAGCACTGATTGGCACAGCACCTATCTGTGTATCCGCTCAAGAAAGAACTTGAGCGTGTATGTTCAGGTCATAGCTATTGCTCACTTTCCTTACCCTCAGGGGCTTTCAAAACTCCAAGCTCCACACAGCCGGGACATATATTTATAGTCACTGGTAAGGAGATGATGAGGGCAAGTGAGATACTATCTGGAAGCGCTCAGAAAGCTTGAGAACAGTACAGAGTGCAAAAAGTTTGTTATTAGTGAGGGCATCTTAATCCCATGCGTGAAAGGCCACGTGCCTTTACTCAGAAGGGGGAAGGGGTGTGAAATAGTTATCCTCAAAGGAAACCACCCACGTGAGGAGGGCTGGAATCACAACTCACAGTTGCTAACAGCCTCCAGCTGATCACACGGCCTCAACTATGGTGTGAATCCCCTACCTAGCAGCCTAGTGCAACTTGAGGATCCAGCTTAGCATTCTGTCAATGACCATAGCTGAATCAGAGGAAGGTTGGAGGCTAAGATTCTCTGGGTCTCCTGAGGCTTTTTCCAGGGACAATGACTAAGCAGCAAATGGAAACCATATGAGTCTCACCTGGTTGCATGAGTCTGAACAAACACAGCCCAGGGGCTAAGGAAGCTCCCTCTGCATGAGGAAACAAGAGCACACCACATGTGTCTCATCAGAAGGTTATTTCCAGCCTGAAATAAGGCATCCAAGTGCAAATGCCAGCAAACAGCAGTGATAAAGCGTCCCCGGGACATCGGGACATCGAAGGTTTGCAAACACAAATGCAGCTAAGGGTGACTGGTTAGAATCTCAAGTCATTAGGAATGTTAGCCAACCGCCAGCATCTGCCATAGTTCAAGACTGTGTTTATGACAACGAATTGTGACACACTTGTCTGATGGGTGGTCACATGTTTTAGATGGCTAATAACCCCTCTGTGAGGAGGCCAGTGGGGAAAACCAATAATGGTCACTGTCCCACATTGAGAACCACTGTGTCAGCTCCTCATGGAGCCCACACAAATCCATCTATCCCTGACAACAGGCACTGGGCCTGAGGAGACGGGGTTAGCGACACTGTGGCCCTGTACAGCCCATCCCCTTTCAACACTGGAATGAGCAAAGAGTTCTCAAAGAAAAAGAAATGGTGTCAGTTCTTGTTGAGAGATGAGCAGGCAAAGTTCTGAGATGACAGATTCCAACCCTGCAGGCAACTCCAGACAGGGTGTCAAGAGAAGGCACCCTGCCATGCATTTAGCTCCCTGATGTGAGAAAGAGAAAGGGCAGGGTTCAGTGTCTCACCCCCGTAAAATGTCCTGTGTGCTCACTCACTTTCAGAGACAAAAGGCCTGGCTAAGGCTGTCCTGGAAAAAAAGCCTGTGATCCATAGATCTGGTTTCTTCTATAGTAGGATCCCCTTCATTCCTTCCTTCCTCTCTCCCTCCCTCTCTCTACCTCTTTCCTCTTCACCCATTTTAAGAGCTGAATTCCTCTAAAAGAAGATGAAGTGATAGTGTGTACCCTGAAATGCATTGTCCCTTCAGAAGCAGGATGAACAGGGCAGGGCCACTGTTCCAGCCAGAACAACAGGAATACTCCCTGCCTATTCATTTCCCTGTGAAGAATGTAACAGCCGTCTAAAAGCAGACTTATTACCGTGCTTGGTTGGACTCTTCTTTGACACAGAAGTATGATGGAATGGTACAACATGCATTTCTCACTCTCATAAATCTCGGGAAACCACACACACAGCTTCAGGAGCAGCTTCCACACACAGGAAGTACCATTGCCTAGAACCCCAAACCATAAGCAGATGATAAACTCCTCTTCCCCCTCCCCCTTCATGGCACCACCAGAAAGTAGAAGAACACTAAGGTCGCTTTCCAGAAGCTAATACCTCTGTGTGTGTGCATGCTCGCAAACAGATATACACGTCTGTGTGCATGTTTGTGTGTGCAGATGCTCATGGGTGGGTGGGTAAGTATACATGTTTCTGTGTACAGATAGGGGTCAAAGGATAACTTTGGATGTCATTCATCAGGTGCCATTCATCTTTGTATATTTGAGACTGGTCTCACACTGGCCTCAGTTCACCAACTAGGCTAGGCTGACAAGGCTAGGTTAGCAAGTCCCAGAGATCAGACTGCCTCTCTCTCTCCTACACCTTGCATGCTGCTGTATTTTAAAACATGAGTTCTTAGAATCACACTTTCAAGGTTTTGACATTTGCAAGGCAAACACTTTACCACATGAGCAACCTCCCCAGACCTCAAAAGCCAAATTTTAAAATATTTAATTGTACTTAGGAAACACTTAAATCACACAGTTTCATACCCTCTGTTGGGTGAACTAATAAATAATCAAAACTAAGCTGCAAACTAAACCACTTTCAGTTAATTTCATCTGGAATTATTTTCTAAGTTTTGAGCATAGATAGAATTCCCTTCATTACTGTAAAATCTCATTTATTTATTGGCTTATTTTAGACACAGAGTTCCTCTGTGTAGCTCTGGCTGTCCTGGAACTTGATCTGTAGACCAGGCCGGCTTTGAACTCAGAGGTATGCCTGCCTCTGCCTCTCAAGTTCTGGGATTAAAGGCATGTACCACACGGACGCCACCACCCAAATTGTGAAATCTCAGTTTCACATCAAAATGGTCACCAGTAGAGATGACTATATTCTTTTACTTGATTTCTGATGTAAAGAAGAATAGTTAATAGGTGCATAAAAGTGAGCCATGTCTGTGCCAAGGGCTCTCCATATGTTAAATTAATATATCGCTCTTAATATTGTAAGAACCATCTGGTGCAGAAAGCAAAGCCTGTGTGTGTGGAGGAAACCTGCATGGAGAGAAAGGAGTCTATGTGGAACCCTCAGAGACCAAGACAGAAGCAGGACTCCATAGGCAAAGACAAGCCCAGAGAATGGGAAAAGGATTAGGTATGAAATCTTGAACGCTGGGGCTGGGCCTTTAGCTGTGTGGTGTATCTACAGCAATGCATAAATCAGAGCATAATAAAGTAACCAAGTTGGAAAGGACTCAGAAAGATTTGTCTACTAAACATAGAGATACTCCTCACCTCAGGCATTCGCAGCCTTGCTGCCCTCTAGCTAAAAGGTACTCCAGGAACAAGAGTCACCTGTCCGCTCACCCAACAACACACACTCCCGTTGTTGCTCCGAGTGCTGTCAGCACATCTGCTAGTTTTTTGAGCTCCTCCGGAAAGCATAGATGTTGGCAGGAGTGCACACACCTATGTGGGCAGAGGTGTGTGGTCAGCATCGTCCTCCTGGGGCCAACAGGAGGGCTTCTGAATCCAGCTCAGAGAACTACTGTGCCATGTGGACAAGTTTGTTTTTAAAGGCAGGGTTTCTCTGTATAGCCCTGGCTGTCCTGGCTGTAGACTTTCAGGATCCAGCCCTCACTATCATCACTGGTTCTTTTGCACAGATGCGTGAAGGTCTCGATCTAGAGACACCAATCTTTTTTTTTTTTTTATGGCCCTTTGTGACAGCATATGAGCTGACCAGAACTAGCAATGTCCTAGAACATCTGACAATTGTCTTAAACTCAAGAATCCATCTGAGGCTCAAAGCGGATGCCTTGGATACCGGATCTTAAAGATGAAGTCTCCAAATCTGCAGGGGGAATCTTTCATGTGCCACTTGTATTCTTGGTTGTTGCCAACAAACTTACAGACTTGTTTCCTAAGCAGTGACTATAATCCATAACTCCAGGACAGGCACAAAATGGCCCTAGCGGAGAGGCACTCACTAGCATGTTTGGACTTCTGATTGACCTCCACCTCCACCAGCCTTCTGGGGTCCTGCCTGTTTTTAGAGGTTGCTCCTAACAATGACAAGAATCTTCCCTGTCAGTGTCAGGCTGTGGAGATGAGAGGAGCTTGGTGTTCCACCCTGCTAAGAGGCTCCCGACACCAGCTCGGGGACATAGGACTAAAGATATGAAGTACAGAAATTAACTGAGAACTCCCTTCAGTGAGGGGCAGGAGAGAAAAGTAACAGAATGACTACAGGTTGGTGAGAGGAGAATCAAAAGACCTCAAATGTAACTGTGGCAAGAGGAGAATGGAAAGAGAACATGAAGCCTCGCGCAAAATGAAAGCAATGAATTTATCAGAGGGAAAGAGAACTTTCATGTGCATGAACCCTATGCCAGTATTTCTGGAAGCCACACTGTGTTCAACATAATAAAAATATGAATATATTTGTGTTTCATCAAAGTGAGGTCATCCTGTGACCGTCTTAGTGTTGAAAATCTAGTTTATTTGGCCAGATACTATAGTATTAAATTCCCATTTACAATTTCTTTTTAAATCTAAAATATAAATGTGAATTGACATTTTACTCCATGCTATTTATTTGTGTTGAATTACAATCTTTGCTTTTTGATTTTCAGCCTGGGACTATAAAACCACAGAGGAACGTATCCATGGTTCTGTTCTCACTTGGAGTAATTTGGTTTTTGTCCATGTGAAATTAGAATTCAATGAAAGATTAACTCGTATTCTGAAACTTTTCCTCATGTGGGATATGGCCTAATATTTTATATGCGCATGGATATCCAAAGTCTGAAGATACACAGTTAGTGACAGAACCCTTTTCCCTACCTGACCCCACACAGAAGTAGCCATTTCGTCTTCTGTAAATGAACTCATCCACAAAGAGAAATTATCTCTTCAATTTTCTTCTCTAACTTTAAAGTACTAACGGAATTTTCTCATTGTAAGTTTGTACTTGTATATATAAAATCATATGTCTTCATTTCAAATCAGAGCTATATATTTGGTTTTAGACATCATGTGGATGAGTTTCCAGTAGAAAACATTGTCTTTAGTTCTCTTCTCCTTCACCACTTTCAGAGACTGTCATCTATCTCTTCTGGGGAACAGATGCCTTCTTGGAGTGTCAGGGCATCAGAGATAAGTCCAAATGTGTTGCCAGAAGAAATATGATCACTTTAATGACTATCCAGAGTGAGGGACACAGTGTCACAGCAGCATGGTCCATACGTTCTACTCCACCATCATTCAAGTGAAGGAGGGAACAGGACGACCAACAGTAGATTGTGTCATGGACTAACTATCAGTGATGCTCTTCTGAATCCACATGTGCAAAATGTTGTCTTCCCATCACTCTCCTTCCCTTCAAAGACCCAAGGGGAAGAACATAAAGCACACAGCAAAATGCCCACTGCTTACTGGAAAGATTGCCAACATCTGTGCACAACCAGGCCATGCCAAGGGTGGCAAAATCCACAGGCTGGCTCTGGTCCGTTCACACTTCCTCCCCATGAGGTGAATCAGTTTACCCATTTCTAGAAGAAATGGACAGGACAAAAGGAGGCAGAGAACATGCTCTTCCCATCTGCTTGGACAGCCCACATGATTTGTCTCAACTAAGCCAGGCAAGAAATCTGCTGCAACAGTCCTGATACCCAAACACCCTTTAAAGACACGACAGCTGGTGGCTATAGTTTCTAAAACCCCTTTCCAAGGGCCAACAGCATAATCTGGATTGGGGAATGAGCATGGCATGGTTGCATCAAATGTTAGTTTTAACCCTGGGGTCCCACCCCCATTCCATAGGTAAGACCATAAGATCATACACCCATCAAGAAAGGATCCATCCCCCACACATCACCATGAATGACTGTGAGTTCCCACACTGTTGTGGACAGAGAGTCCTATGTACTTTGATGAATTGAGTACCATACACCCTTAAGAACTGAGTCCCAAATGATGGGCAATTTGGTCTACTTGTGGGTTCCCTAGTAAGGGGAGTGTGGGCTGTTACTGACATGGACTCTGTTGCATGCTTTTCAATTACTTCTCCCTGGTAGGGATACCTTGCCAGGCCACAGTGGAAGAGGATGAGGTCAGTACTGATGTGACTTGCAGTGCTGGGGGGGGGGGGGGAGGTTGGG
>CM053767.1:39480390-39524882 GCA_028658305.1 Pachyuromys duprasi
AAATAAATAAAGTTAAAAGTTAAAAAAAAAAAGAACTGAGTCCCACGAACCCCTACAGACTACCATGTCTGTTGTTTACTAAGGGCAGAATGTAAACTGCACAGAGTAAACTGCCATTCTTTAGGTTAGTCTTCAAGAACCCAACAACTTCTTCAACTAACAGAAGTTAACTTGAAAAGAGATTAGCACCACGGAAAAATCCGGAAGAGCTAGCATTCCCCGAAGATTAACAACACAAACTTCAGTTACATCTTAAGTACTTTCTATTGCAAGCACAGTCTTCATTTTCTGGATTGAGAGTGAGGGGAGAAGAGTCATGACAAATAGTTAATAGCTTTGACTATTTCTCCCGGATGCAAGAGAAACAGCATTTTATGTGTTAATGTGATTTTTAAGACAAAGTGTTCTTGGGGAGTGTGGCAAATGGGGCACTTCCTGTATGGTGTAAGACCAGCTCCCAGCTCCAGCGAAGGGACCCCACAAGAATCTGGCACCCATGGAGCCCAGGAAACCCTTGCAACAGGAGACAAAGGGTGAGGGCTTGAAGCCAGATGCTTCCCGAAGGGGTGAGACAAGAAGAGAAGAAAATCTTATGAGTTTTAAACTGTCCTGATTACCAATGTAGCTTCACACACACACATATCCTTATGCAGAGAGAGAGAGATAAAGTCAGAGCGACAGAGGCAGACAGACAGACAGCACAGCACAGCATAGCATAGCCAAGGAAGACAAGCCTATTTTGGTACTTTTAGAAAATGCATGGTGACTGCAGTAGGCTGCAGCTTAGAGCTTAGCTAGATGGTGTTAAGATCTCCTTTTGAGGACTGGCCTGTTCTCCTGCGGACTTTTAATTTACTAGAAGTGTGCGGGTGAGCTCTGTACATACGTGCACATCTATCCACACATGCACACATCCTTATATGAGTGCATACATGTAGTCCTTCGGGCTCCTTTGGATAGGGCAAGATCGAGTGAGTGTAAACTCCCTCCAGCTTCCAGCGATGGTTCTAATCTATCAGTCACTCATGAGACACAAGGCAGGGCCCTAGGACTGCCCCAGAAGAATTTTAGGTATGAACAATGAACTCACTCAATCTTCCCCCTTCAAGCTGCTTTAAAAACAGAGAAAGAAAGGGAAAGAAAAGGCAACAGACTGGCCAGCTTGCCTCAGTTTTGCAGCCCTGTTTATTTCATAGGATGAGCCCCCTCCCCAGGACGCTGACCTACAACCCTCCTCTCCACCGGGACTTGCTAATACTGTTTTCTCGAGCACTTGTTCAAAAACATATTTAAGTGGAATGCTTTCATTTCTGCAGATTGCATTAATTATGGGCTCCCCAGCGCGCCGTCCGCACAAGGGCTGCCCGCTGGGCTCTGCAGACACCGGCCTGGCGCAGTGGCCGCGGTTGTGCTGGCCTGAGGTGTACACACTCAGCCCCCATCCACCGCAGGGCTTCTGGCACCTCACCTCGCCCTGGCGTAGCCAGTACAGCAACTAAGAGACAAACTTAGAGCGGTCAACTGCAGTGCCACAGGCGCTCGGGAGCGCGCCCTGGCGCGCACAGCATCCTGTCCCCGAGGAGAGGACCCTGGAGACCAGGGACGCTCCTCTGTGCCTCCTGTACCTCAGATTGCTCCTCCGCTGTGAGTTCTTCAACAACAAAAAGCTATCTTTAATTCAATGTCATATCTACTGCTGCTACTTCTTCGGCTCAATTAAGGGTTCTCTGCTACGCTCCACTACAAGTGGAGCCCGTGGGCTGCGGCCCATTCTCCCCCAACCCCCACCAAAAAAAAAAAAAAAGGGGAGAACAGTAGGTTCTCGTGGAGCCCGAGCTGAGGACTGCCCACTCCCTAACGCTAGGCTGGGTCAGCGATAGCACGGTGGGCGCGCAGTCTGACCAGTTCGCACCGAGACAGCTGAGGGGCATCGGTAGCCCAGATCCTTGTTCCTGTGTCGCCCCTTCCCAACCAAAGTAGGGGACTCCGGGAATGCCCGCGTGCTAACTCCCTTCAATCCTAGGCTGGCAGGACGGGCAGAGCCCTTCACATCCGAATATCTGCCGACCCTGGACACTCAGAGCACACCTCTGTACTCTCCCCGGCCCACCTGTTGGAGCTCGCCGGGCCACCTGCTCCTGGAACCTTGTTCCGGGGGTAGGGGTAGGGGGGAGCACGGGTTCCGAGCGAGGGACTCCGGAGGAAAGCGGGGACGTGCCGGGGACTCACCGTGAGCGCCGAGAACTTCTGCGCGGGCGCCGGCGGCAGCAGCGCGGCGAGCAGCGGCAGCCAGCACAGCTGTGGCGGCAGCATGGTGACGCTCTCGGGGAGCCGGGGAGGCAGGCGCTCTGCGCGCTGCTGCGCCCTGGCGCGCGGCGGGGATCCGGTGTGCGAGCGAGCGCGCGCGGGCGGGTGGGCTGGCTAGGGCTGCTCCGCCGTCCTGCGGCCGCTGCTGGAGACCGCACGGCCGCTCCAACTGCGCTCCGGCCGGCGCTCCCCGAACTCTGCGGTTGCCCCTGCTGCTGTCAAATAGCCCCGGCTTCCCGGATCCTCCCCTCCCGCCCTCTCCGCCCTCCCGCCCGCGGATCTCCTCCCTCGGCCCCACCTCCTCTCGGCCACCGCGCCCGCGCAGGGACCGCCCGGCACGCAAGGTTGCGAAGTAGACAGCGAGGGCTACCAGGACGGGGCAAGCGCCTGTTAGTGCTGTTTGTACACCCCTCCTGCAAATGAACACAAGGGCACACCTTACAGGTGCGCACACTCTCACAGGCTCCCGAAAATGTACCGTTTCCCGGCCCTCGTGCCCCGGGGCTCCTGCTGTCCTCGCCTAGCCGGGTCCCCACAGCCGGTCTCCTGAGGCTTTGCATTCACCAGAAAGCAGCCCTCTGAGATACTGACTGGTCGGTGAGTGGCTTCACTTAGGACCTCCGAGGGCACCGCGAAGTCCTGCATCTTTGAGCAGGTTAACCATGAGGGCGGGAGGGATCTGGACACAGATCTGTGAGGCAGATGGCTTCCTTGAGCCGGGCAAACTTGGAAGGTGAGCGCACACATTGGTTTGGCGGCTTCAAACAGCTTGGGTGAGCGTTTCAGGTATTCTGCAACAAGTGTGGTTGGAGCAGGCTGTTGACTGTGATGGAAACCAGGGGGGGGGGGATTTTGCACACCAGGTTCTGCAAAAGGACAGCATTGCTGAAATAGTTTAACCTTGGCTGGTAGCTTCACAGGAAAAGGCCCTAATTCTACCTCACACAGAAAGCCAACAGGGAAGAACAAAGAATCAATTGACTTGTCAGGAGCTCTCTGTAGGGAGCAAAAACAGCAAGTTCACCTCTAACTTCTCTCCCCTTTGCTGTTCTGGAGATCCATGTGAGCCCTGAGGCCAGTCTGAAAGCAGCTACCCTGCCCTAGCCTGTGCCCTGGGGTCCTCCGGAGAGGAACCTCACTGGGGGTTTGGAGGGGTGGCATTGTAGAATGAGGCCCTCCAGGAAAACAGTCCCAAGGTCAGCAGAGCGGCCATGTCTACTTTCAAGAGGCTATCAGGAGTGGGCCTGCAGGCTGCTGGCATTCCCTCGATGGAGGAGAGAATGGGAAGTGCCCCAGGACCACATGTGAGATGCCAGTTGCTCATCCTAAGTCATTTTATGCAATTCTGCCTAATGGCGCTTGGCCATGGGAGGTGCCAGGGTCCATGGTTCTGGGAAAAATTGAGAGGGGCTCCACCTATATGACATGGAAGCCATCATCCACGCTGTGTGAAGACTTTCTAGAATGGCTGCTTTGAGGTCGGTTGCATTCCTGCCAGAAACCCCTCATCTATACCATGTAAGTAAGCCAAATACACACCTTATCTCCCCAAGATGAACTCTGGGGGTGGAATCTAGTTTGATTTGCCCTTGAGGCCTTATGAGGAGAGGTAGGCCTTGTTCATGTCTCCCCAGGAAAGGCATTCTCCCAACTCATGGGGAGAGAGAATCTTCTAGAGACAGCTGCTGAAAGAAGTCTTCAAAACCCCAATCTGTCAATCATTCAACATGCTTCCCACCTTGAGGACATTGGGGGAACATTGTACCAAAACTCTTCAGGGTCAGACTCAGTCGGGGGAAAGGCATGAGTGAGTAAGCAAATAATGCAGACATCAAAATAAAAATGAAACAAATGCTGTGTACTTTTAACTCCTACAGCAACCGAAAGAAACTGCACATTCAAAAGGTATTCAGTACAGAAGATTTTGCCCTTTTTATTTCAAGGGTACACATTATTAGTTGAAATGTCTGACCTCCTTTCAGGACTCGGGGTCTGAAAATAGCTTTTAGTCCACCCTCGTCCACTTGGAGTATCCAGCAAGTAACAGCCTTCATTTGTTCCCATTTTACAGATAAGAAACAAACAAAAAATAAAATGGCCACATGTCCTAGCCAGCTACAGAATCAGTGGCCGGGTCCAGATGTCCTAAACTGGAACTCTGGCAGGTCCACTCACATCCCCATGGAGGTGCAGATGGCAGAAGAAAACTCCTGGCGCTCGCTGCCTTCAATCCTCGAATCTCAACACATCTTTCATATGTCCTCTGGGATTCCGGAAAGATCAATGTAACAACATGGATTTCCAAGACACTGACAGATGATGCGGGCCGGAGCCTTCAGAGACCCTCTAACATTTGGAGGCATCCACACAGACGGAAGGCCAAGTTTTGTTTTCTCAAAGATGCTTAAAGTGGAATTTGGAGAGGTAACCAGTTCCCATTGTGTGTGTGTGGAGGGAGGGGAGGTAGAATGTTTATTAAAACCACTAAGAAATGGTTTTGTGTGTCAGCCACTTCCTCCAGAGTTAAGGCAGGAAGTAACCATCTCACACACCTGAGACATCCTTACAGGAATGAAAAAAAAAAAAAAAAAAGAAAATCTCCTTCTCCTGGATATGGGCTTTCACTTTTAGGCAACAAGTGTAGCAGGCCAACTTTTGGATGTGACCTGTGGACCCCCAATTTACATTTCTTCTGAGTGAAGAAGTTCAAGTAAATCCCTAGGATCATTGTATACCTACATCTATACCCACAAACTCTTGTCAGCCCTTAGCACTGCCTTTCTTTTCTAATTTATTTTACTATGTTAAGTTGAAAAGTCTTCTTACACATGGTAAAGAAAGCATTCACCATAATCATCGTTTATGGCTTACTTGTGTTTAGCCAGTAAAAAAGAAAGATGTGTCAGACATTTCCCTGCCTCCCAGTATACGAAACACAAGGAGAGTCCAATGTTATTTTCTTGTTTGCTCACTTCCAAGGTTCACCTCAGCTGTCCTTCTGAGGCTGAGGTGGCGCGAGCAGCTGACCACAGTGCCTGTGTTACAGACATCCACCAGCTGCTTCTTTCCATAACATTTTCTCCAGATTTCTCCTTAATCCTCCTAGGAGTGATCTTCACATATTCCCCGGTTCCCTCATTTATATTCTGTGTACATGCTCAGAGTTTTTGAAGTCCTCATCCTCTTCTTGGACTCTCTATACCTACCTACCTCTTCCTGTAATGTGGTCCCCTCAGTCCCTGGGAAGTTGAGGAGATTGGGGTCTCCTCTCAGGGTTCTTAGACTCATTAACAGAAGAATTTAAGAATGGCTCAAACTAAAGTTTGAAGACAATTTTATTAGAGTTTAAAAGAAAAAAGCACCCCAGGGCAGGCAAGCTGTAAATCTAAGCAGGGTAATAGAGTGAAAGAGAGACAAGGAAAGTAGCTCTATCTGAGCCAGCACAAAGGTCAGACACATACACAGCAAGTAGTTACATGGCAGGGACAGGGACTGGAAAGAAAGATGTAGAAGCCCACAGTGTTGGGAAAGTGTGCTTAGAACATAGAATTTGAAAATGAAAACTGATGCTTTTCTGAGTAATTCAGAAAGGAGGGCAGATTTATGAAGCCGCCTTCCTACCACTCTGTAAGCTGTTGTACTAGAAGCAGGGGTTCTGTGGAGAATATGCACAGTGTCTTCTTAACGGAAAAAAATATTTCACGTATCTCTTTAGCAGGCTTAAGGTGAGCCTGCCTTCCTAAGGGTGATTCCCTGGCCTGATGATTAGCCCAGTCCAGGACAGAGCATTTATTCTCTTGACCAGGAGTTGTCCCTTGAGAGGCCTTTATTGCTGCTCTAACAAATGGGTAGCCTGAGATCCCACATCCATCCATGCCTAGCCTTTACCTCAGGTTCTTCAACTCCAGATCCTGTGTGTTAGGTATGTGAGTAGACCTTCACAGAGATTAGCTGGAGTTAGGGCTACTGCTTCAGTTTTGTGTATGTGCCAGAGTTTGGATTTGTCCTGGTGTCCAATCATGTAAATAAGCCTTCTTTATTATTTTTTTAATTTATTCACTTTACATCCTGACTGTAGCCCACTTCCTTGTCTTCTTTCAGTCCTACCCTCCTTCCCTCTTTCCCCCCCCATCTACCTTACCTAGTCCTCAGAAAAGGGGAGCCCTCTCCCCTTACCAACTGGCCACAGACTATCAAGTCTCTTCAGGGCTGCCTTCATCCTCTTCCTCTGTGGCCTGGAAAGGCCGCCCCGCCCGTCGAAGTGATTGAGGAGCATGCACCAGAGTCCATGTCAGAGACAGCCCCTGCTCCCCTTACTCAGGAACCCACATGGAGACTGAGCTGCCTATTGGCTACATATGAGCAGGGGGCCTAGGTCTCCATTAACGGTCCTTAGTTGGTGCATCAGTTTCTGCAGGCCCTCCCTGGGCCCAGATTTGTTGGCTCTGATGGTCTTCTTGTGGAGCTCCTCTCCCCTCCAGGTCCTTCTGCTTCCCCACTCTTCCATAAGACTCCCTGGGCTCTGCCCAAAGTTGTGCATCTCAGCATCTGCTTCAATCTCCTGCTGGGTGTTTCAGAGGATATCTGTGGTAGGCTCCCTAAACAAGCCTTCTTGTTCTTCACATGATGTACTTGATGTCAACACTTCCCATTACTTTTGTGAAAAGAGTTCTTGATCAGGTAGAATGTGTTGGCCATCACATACACATTTAGCTAAGTCATCCCCACAAGAACTCTGAAAGTAGTCTTCCATTGGTAATGATAATGACCCCAGGAGGTCACAGGACATGCCCAGAGCCACAAGGCTGGCAACATGGAGGCAGGTTCTAACTTGGATTCACTTCAACAGGGTTTTTCCCCTACTCAGAATCTCTGACTTTTTGAAGAGACTAGGAAGGGCTCATGCCATACAGCCCAGCCTGAGACATTTAGTTCTTAAGATTTGAAATCATAAAGTCCTTTGTGGGGCTGGTGGAAACTATAAGCATTTCACGCAGGAGAACGTGTGGGCATACGCACACGGACACACACTCACTGACTTGTTCTCTTGCATATTTTTGAGGTCTTCCTCAAAACAAAGAAAAGCACTTTGTGGTCGTTTCTGAATGATTGACGGTTCTTCGACCCCAGTAGTGTTTCACAATTTAATGTTTCCAAAGAAAGCTCTGTCTCACAAAGCCACATGCAGAATCGCCACCTTCCTGGAGAGATCCATCCCTGTAGCACTGATGACAAGATGCCAAGGCCTGCAGAAAGGGCATAGTCCTGGGAAAGCACATAGGTGATTCATTCAACCTGAACAGTGGATCTTACCAAATGCACAAAACACCCCCTGAGGACTACAGTCAATACTCAGGCTCCATGAAAGATCTGCCTTCCCACTCCTGGAGCGGCCTTTATCAGGGGATGACACGTACAGGCTCTGTCAGCTTCAGAGTTAGTCAAATCCACCAAGACCCCAGATCCAGCCATGTACAGGTCTGCTCACAGAAACTGAGTGAGAGCAGAGTGAAGCCAGCCTCCTTCAAACTCGCATGGCCAGACTACTACAGGACTGGCTTTTCTTGCTACCTAGCCTGGAGAGCTCAGCTCCCTGTGAACTGCCCTTAGCATTGGTCCTCTCTGTCCACCTACCTCCACTGCCTCAGGATTAGCTTCCGCACTTGCTCAGCCAACCTCAGTATCAATCTTCCTTGTCAGCCTGGTCTAAGCCACCTCAGCAGAGGAGAATCAGCCCTCCCTGTGAACTGGCCTAGCCAATCTCAGGATGGGCCCTCCTTGACAACCCAGCCTAGGGAGTCCCTTCTTCCTGTCTTCATGGGAGACATACCTTCAGAAGAGAAGAAAAAAAAGAAGTTTTAAAACGGCGAGAGAAATACAGCTTGCCAGGAGTCCTCTGGGGCAGTGTGGACCACACAGACAGAGTTTATATGGACAGAAAACGGTGTAAGAAGATACTCTATTAAAAATAGCTCTCCATTAACCTCCGGTGATTCTCTCCTCCTCCCAGCTCTCTGACCCAGCTGCAGCGGTACAGAATTCCACACACCCTCCAGGTCTTAATACCACCACCACCCCTGCCCTCCTCTGAACATGGAGATATTTCACACACAGAGAAAGCGCTCTCTCCACTTATTTCAGACAAACAGCCCCATGCCTAAGGTGCCTGGCAGAGAAGCCCATGAGGTGAGAAGTATCCCCCCCCCCACCTTGCATGTGCACTGCTGTGTGTCCCCTCCACGACATATCCCTCATGCAGCCATACCGCATCAGCTGGCTCTGATTTGTCTCCAGAGCCGAGCACATCTCCAGCCCAGGAAACCAAAACCTGTTTAGTCCTGGCTACCTTTGTCTCCAACCTCTACAGTACCTTTTTGTCCCTAGAAAAATCACGCCTAAAGAGATTCAGTTCTGCATTCCCAAAGAAAGCCACATTCCTCTAAGGTAGTTTAGCCTTGAGAGCACTCAGACTAGGAAAGCTTAGGGCTCAAGAAAGGAGGGCAGAAAGAGAGCCTTCTACATCTTGCACAGCTGGTTCGGGCTATGCATCGGATGGCTGCTCAGTGCCCCAGGCCCACACAACGTGTGGGGAGGGGAAGTGCACATGGCGAGTGGCATAGCACAGGTCTGCTACCTTCAGCTCCGCCCTCTTCAGTAAAGTTCCTTGTTTGTTCAAGCACTTGGCACCTGCCTCCTCCATAACCTGAATTACTCACTCTTTCACATGTGCCAACATCTTCAGTGTTTTCTGAACACTAACACCAATTCTGATCCTCATCACTGCAACATCTTTGGCAGAGCAAGCCACATGCTTCAGGTGTTCAGAACACCCCACGCCTATTCTAAAACTTTCCGAAGGATCTCCATGGAGATGCATCCAGGAATAGATGGAGTTGTGACTTTGGGCTACATTTATCCTTTGAGCGATTGTGCACAGTTTAAGATGCCAAGGGCACGCCCACAATGATGGGGCAACATGGTGAGCTCTGCAATATATTTGATCTGCTTAGTGTCTAATGAGCAGCTGGGCTTTGCACGGTGCTTCCCAGGGCCTTGAGCCTCCACATGGACATATTCAGTATGAAAGTACAGTTGGATCATTTAGCCAAAAAAAGAGAAGTAGTCAGAATTATCGGAAGTAGCCAGGTGTGGTAGTGCACACCTTTAATTCCAGTACTTGGGAAGCAAAGGCAAGCAGATCTCTATGAGTCTGAGACCAACCTTATCAACAAAGGGTTTAGTTCCAGGGCAGCCAGAGCTGTTACATAGAAAAACTCTATATTAAAAAAAAAAAAAAAAGACTTACCAAAAGTAATTTGAGTCCAATATACTCATTTTTAAGATTTTGTAAACTTTAAGAATTTTCAAGTTTTTAAAAAACATTTCAGATTTACTTTCTATTGAGATACTATTGGAATTTACATAATACTATTAAGAAGAAGTATAATGTTATTTAATCTGCCGCTATGAAAAGAAAAATTGTTTCTAGTTAACTGATGACACAGTATTCTCTTACAAATAAATATCTTTTAAGGTCATTCCCACCTTGTGGATGTTAAAACCTGGGTGGGGTGGCGGGGAGACAGTGAGCTGCAGAAAGGAGCTGTCCATATTCTCCGGGAATGACAACCTGCAGGACAGAAGCCCCAAGGACCCAGATATTGGGATCCCCACTGGAAAAGTGTAGAATCCTCTGTTGTAAGGACCTTTAGACAGGTAGACACAAAGACGGTCTCACACACACAGACAGACAGACAGACAGACAGAGAGGCAAAGGGATCCATCCACCTGCATGCCTCTTTCTCAAAAATGAAGAGGTGCCAGGATCTCTAGACCCAGTGAACGCGGATCACAGAGCTGTGTGCTGTGCGCCTGCAGAGCTCAGGACAGGAGTGGTGCCCGCACCCCATGCACTTAGAAGCAAAGACACAAAAGTCAGGGAGAGGAGGGGCCTAGCCAGCACCAGAATAAAGCATCAGAGAAAGAATGGGCAAGTCAGGGAAGTAGGGAGGGGAGAGAAACAGACCGTAAACTTACTCAAAATATAGGACCCTACCACCATATTCATAAACCTGTATAATTTTGCTACACTCTAAATGCTTATCCTTAAACTGGCAGATAATGTTGCTCTCATTTCTCATCAATGAAGCTTCTTTTTGCTGCAGGAGACAGTTAGAGAAAGCCACAACTGGTCAAGATGCAGAGAACACCTGACTGGAATGTCCAGTCTCAGTTGGCACAACTACACCACAACTCCTTGACCAAAGGCTCAGGAAATATCACAGAAGAGGGGGCAGAAAGGCTGTAAGAGCCAAAGGCCCAAGACATCTGCTGCGAGGTTGTGCTTTCTAGTTAGGATAGTATATTAGTTACTTTCTATTGCTATGATAAAAGCACCATGACCCAGGCAACTTATAGAAGGAAAGGCATATTTGAGGCTTACAGCGTCAGAGTGTGAGTCCATGACCATCATGCCAGGGAACACGGAAGCAGGACTGGATGACCCTGGAGCAGTAGCTCAGCACTTAGATGTTGAGATAATGACGGTGAGGCAGAGAGAGACAGCTGGAATGGTGTGGGCTTTTGGAACCTCAGAGCCTACTCCCAGTGACACACTTCCTGCAACAAAGACATACCTCCTAATCCTTGCCAAAATGTTCCACCAACTGGGGACCAAGTATTCAAACATATGAGCCTATGGGGACCATCCTCATTCAAATCACCACAGACAGGGAAGGTATGGCCATGAAATCTTAATAACAAGACTACTTAAACCCCATCAAACAATAGTTGACATTTCAACCTAGATGGGGGATGAACTCTCAGCTCTAGATGCGGTTAATCAACAACCACTGAAAGGAGGGGACTGAGCCTTCCCCAGGGATGAACCCCGTTGGTTATCCAATGCCAGGCATTCAGGCCTCATGCAGACAATACTGACTTTCTCAGCAGGTTTGTGCTTACTTATTTGTTCATCTATATGTATATGTGACAACAATGGTTGAAGGAGAGAGACCATACATTCGGGAAAGAGTTTGGGGGTATGGGGGAAGGGTAGGAAAGAGAAAAGAAAGCCAGGGAGTGACATGGTTATGTTTAATTAGATTAAAAATGTACACGAAAAATAGGGCCCTCGGATTGGGCTGTTCAAGGAAGTGACACTTTCTTAACTTGAAGACGAAATGGATGGGGCTAGGTGACTCAGCATGTAAGGTTGCTTGTCACCAAGCTTGGCCATCTGAGTTTGATCCCCGAGACCCATGTGATAGAGGGAAAGAACTGACTTCTTCAAACTGTCCTCTGTCCTCCCCACTCTTGCCAGGGCCCATAAACACAAAAATAAATGTTTAGAAAGCTTGTTAAAGTGAGATGGACCGATAAATCAAAAACTCCTGTTCTCCCTGGCTCACCTGCTGTCCCCACAGATCTGTGGCTCTGGGAAAAAATGGCTGCACCAAACCCTCCTGTGGAAGAAACAAGCAGAAGTGAAGAAAAGGTGTCTCGTGTCAATGGAGCCAGCTGGCAGATGCGACTTGGAAGTCACGAGGCTCCATTGCAGCATTTAATATTCATTTCCACAGACTACCAAGCTGCAAGTGGCTAGACTTCCTGCTGCTTAAGTAGGGTGACTCCTCTTTGTGATAAACATTCCTAGCTTTCCCCTGTAGCCTCCTTAAACCTAGAAATTCTGAGTAGTGTGCCCCAAAGGCTTCACCCACACCCATCAGAACAGCTGGGGTCAGAACACCCCCATGTTTCAGCAACCACTGTATCACAGTCAACCCAAATCTCACTAACTAGAGAAAGCTGCATGACTTCAAATGATGGTGGACGGGGTGGACGTGGCTTAGCTGGCTACCTTGGTCAGCAACATAGAGGCTGCAGAAACACTGCCCTCTGGGTCTGGGAACTGTCTCAGACCTGCCTGGAGGTCTGGTCCCACTTGTCTTTTTCCCTGTGGCCTGTTCTCCCAGGCTGGCCACTGGCTCCAGGAAAAGAACAAACTCCTGGTTGTCCCACAGCAGCCCAGTGCTGCCTCACCTGACTGCAAGCTGCCCATTGCTAGACCCCATACCCAGGTCTGACTCAACTACCCATATGCCCAAATGATCTCTGGAATGCCTGGCATAGAAGCCGAGGCTATGTGGATGTTCTCCAACTCACAGACGACAAGTTCTTCTACCTCTCTCCAGAGTTGCTCTTTGCTTACAGGGAGCTCATCTGTTCCTTCTACTCTATTGAGTACCTTTCCTGAGGGGAAATGGGTGGTAGAGCAAGAATCCACTCCATAGGAGCAGCCATCTTGTACATTCATGGCCTCAGGCACACAGTGATGCCTCACACCTGTCCTCTTCCTAACACCACACACACAAGTGTGCACACACACACTCAAGCAAACACACAAGCGTGCATAGTGCATACATACACCACCCAATGCCTTGTAGATCCAGATTCGCACCAGGCCTCTTGGATGCATACAGATACCAACAGAAGAGAACCGAGAACATGGAAGATTTGTAACTGAGATAAATCAAAAATAAAATCTCCATAGCACATGTTGACACATGTCTAGAATTTATATTTCCCTTTAGGTTTTAGGTTTCTAATCTGCACCCCAACTCAAAGGTCCTGCTTATTCTTAAGTGTCAGCTTTTGCAGAGAGTGTTTACCCACCATGCTAGGGGCCCACCTTGTGTGTTTTTTTGGGTCATTTAGATACTTATTAAACTTCAGACCTGCTTGGATTTTCCCTGGATTTGACCTTCAGAAAACCTGTCTCCCTAACATCTCTGTTCTTTTGCATCTTTCTATAGGCACAGACTTTCTGCCAGGCCACTCAGATCAATACCTATCCCCTTCTTCCCCTTGCTGTTCCTTGGACACACTCTTCCCCAAGTATACACAAATCTTCTTTGCCTCCTGAGGTCTAAGCTCATGTAGAGATACAGGGCCTGGGTGCACCTAGCACCTGGCATATTCTTTGACATGTGTTCAGTCTCTCAAATTGCTGAACTATACATCCTGAGTCATGTATACTAAGAGGGCAGATAGGGACTAGATATAAGCATTGGGGCAATAGAGGTGGAGAAATATTACAGAAAGAAAGGATATGGACAGGTATTCATCCCCAGACTTCCCATGCTCATATGAACTGCGAACACTGGTATATGGCTCGTTGCAGGGTAAAGCTAACATGCATTCATAAATGGCCAGACTCAACTGCGGCCACCTCATGTTCTAGCAGAGTATTATGGAAAGCAATAGGAAGTTGTTACATAACTCAGGGAGAGAGTGGAGGATGGAGAGGGAGACCATGAAGTTGGCTTCTGCAATACTGGGCGCTGGTGTGCCTGAGATCTATGGGGAAGAATGACAAAAAAGACCCAGGATGCAGCTGGTTCTGTAGTCTTGTGTGCAAAGGCTCTCCGCAGGCAAAACATCTTTCTCAGGAAGCTTTCTTTTCCCCAAAGCCTTCAGCTGGCTGGTGGAAGCCCACCTACATAGCACAAAGTCATCCGCTGGCTTAATGCCATCAAATCTTCTAGAGTTTCATTGCCACAGTCACACTGTGCTTGGCCAAATAGCTGGGCATCTTGGCCCAGGCACACTCACACATAAAACTGACCATTGTCACTGTTCTGTGTCCCTGAGCCACATAGGGACACCTCAGATGGCATTTTGGAGCTGGATAGACTGAGAAAGTTCTCCAGTGGTCGAGGCTTCATCACCAGCATCATGCACAGTCACATATGAAAACAGCCCCACTCTGGGCCTTGCTGCGGAGGGGCTGCTGCCTTCAAAGGGAAGATGGGGCAGATAAGAAAATCAAGTTGTGCTAAGTCAGAGTGGGCAGCACAGCCCACGAATTATCTGCATCTTCTGCTCCTTCCTCCTTTTGCTGCTTCCTGCTCTTTCATAGTTTTGGGAAGGGAAGGACAGAGAAATTTAAGAGATCTTATCAAGATAGCACGGCTGCAAATACTCCGGGCACACCCACTTCCATGGAAGGGTAGACCGGATGAGAGGCAGGTAGCAAGTCAGCTTGCTGTTATTCTCAGCACCTGTTTTCAATTACTCCTGTCGTGTTTCATAACTCATAGATAAGCTTGGCTGCTAAAGAAAAAGAAGAGCCAGTCTATGCACTGATCTGTTTGAAGTATACAAAAGTCGAGGTCCTGGATCAGCTAGCTCCCTTGTATGGAACACGCAGAGTCAAACCGTGCCGAGAGACTAGGGACTCCACATGAGGGGAAAGTCAGGGCTGATGGCGATGGGGGATGGAGATACAGGGATTCCCTCCACCTCACTGTGGGCGAGGGTTGCTTATTTCACACTTTTACCTAAATGTGTGTGCTGATTTTTTACTGCTTCTCACTATTCAAAAAAGATTGCAGTTTCTTGCCTGCACCCTAACAGGAGTCAGGGAGCTTTAGAGCCTGGCTTCCAGTGCTATGGGGTTCTGAAGGTGGGGGATAAAGATGGACCAGAATGCTTTCTGGTCCTGGATTAGGGAACTTCCTTCACACCTGCCACCCAACTCTAAGTCATGTGTTTACCGTGGCTGACTGTTACCACTTCAGTTAAATTTGGTGGTAACAGAAACAGAGGCACCAACCATGGTAAACACCAGGAGTTTCCTCATCTCCATCAGGTTGGAAACAGAAGTGTTTGCACACATTACTCTTATTCAACATAGCACTTGAGGCTGCAACATCCATAATAATAAGAAGAAACAAAAGTCTTGGGATAGGAAAAGAAACATTAGGCCATTCTACTCTGCAGATAATATGACTATTAATGTAGAAAAATCCCTCCCCCCCAAAAAAAAACTACTCAAAATAGAAAGAAATGGGGGAAATCCTGAAAAACTAACAAATGATTGTAATTACATATATAAGATAACCATGAGAAAAATCATGTTTTTATGATTAAATTTAAATAATGTCTGTCATTCAAGGCAGTGAGAAAAATATTTCACATATAAAATTCTAAGGAACCCTGCATTAGCAATTGCATTCTTTTCATTTATAAAATGCTTATAAAATAACCCAAGGAAAACTTTCACTGGAGAAGCACACTGTATCCATGGACCAGAATATGTTCCACCACAAAGATATTGCCTCCTCTCAGTTTGATTCACAGGTTTAAGGTCATGACCATTAAAATCACCCAAGGGTTTCTACAGAACCAGGAAGCACCATCAGAGTTGATGGAGAGAGACATGTGATCGAGAGCTGCTACAATTTTGGAAAAAAGAGAGGAAATGGGGAGAAATTACTACACTTGTTCTGGGGGAGAGGTGAATATGGGCATCATCAAGGCTTGGAAACACACCCTCTCAATTACCCCAATCAAGAACAAGTCGATGAAAGAAGAATACCCCTTTCAATTGAGTCCTAGAACACTTAGATATTGAGAGAGAGGTAAGTTGTCATCCACCGAGTTCTATCATCTTCCTTCAGATTCTATATTGCCGACTAAACCCTCTATGACCATACTTAGAGTTCAGATATCGAGAAAAGGTTTGTTATTGAGAGGAAGGGTTGGACCTAATCTAAAATGCCTGGTGCTTTAATAAGAGGAGGAAGACACGGGGCTCTACCCTCCATCCATGTTTACTTACAGGAGATGCCACCTGTCAAGGAAAAAGAAGTCTCACCAGAAACAAGCCTTTTGTGATCTGATTTTAGGTCCCATACCCGGAGACTTCCAAAACTTAATTCCCACTGTGCAGGCCTCCAGACTGGGGTTATTTGGCTACAGAGGTTCTGCCGAACTGATTTGTAAGAATTAGCAGAGCCCTTACACCTGACATGAGGAAGGAAAGATGACATGACCCCACCAGAGGAGAAATGAGGCAATAGATGAAAGCTACTAACACTAAATAGCTTCAGAAAAAGCCATATGGAAGTCTCCTAGTGTGAAAGCGCACACACACACACACACACACACACATACACATGAGAGAGAGACCATGAGGCTCAGTGGGGCTTGGAGATACAGACCTAGACAGATATAAATATAGAGAGAGAATGAGGAGTTAAGAGGTGACAATGGTACTACTAGACACTACAAGCTCACAACTAGAACTCTCAGAGCCAGGAATGGGCCTTTTTTTTTTTCCACTCCACATGTTCAAATGTGCCTGCTACTCAAGGGGACCTATAGATTCTACGCAATTCCTACGCGAATTCCAGTGAGATTGTCACAGAAATAATTTTTCTTATCCTAAAACTCAAATGAAAGAAGAACCCACATAGCAAATATCTATCAATAGATAGATAGATAGATAGATAGATAGATAGATAGATAGATAGATAGATAGATAAATAAATAGATAGATAGATCTGGGGGGGGGGGTGGAGGAGGACGGTTGTATTTCCTGACTTCAAACACACTATAGTGCTACAGTGGCCCAAACAGTATGGTATGTCAGAAAGCAGACACATATTATCTGTTCAGAAAACGCAGAAATAATCCATGTCATTCAATCTTCACCCAAGATGGCAGAAGTACACAAAGAAAAAAAAAAGCCCTTCAAATTATCACTGCCAGGAAATCTGGCTATTCATGTGCAGAAGAATAAAATCAAATTCTGTGTGAATAAAATCAAATTCTATGTCTCACTGTTCTAGTTTGTGTTCTGTTAATAAAACCCTGACCAAAACCAACTTAGGGAAGAAAGGGTTTGTTTGTTTGGAAGCTGAGGCAGGAGCTCGAAGCAGACCCCCGTGGAGGAGCACTGTTCTGCATCTTGCAGTCTCTGGCTTGCTCAGGTACCTTTCTTATGCAACCAGGCCCATCTGCCCAGGAATCAGCTATGGGGGCTGAGCCCTCCCACTTTAACAAACAATCAAGAAAATGCTCTGAAGACAGGCCCACAGGCCAATCTGATAGAGGCAATTCCTCAATTGAGATTCTCTCTTCCCACATGAGTCTGGGTTTGTGCCAAGTTGATAGAAACTCACCAGGGCACCCACTCTGCACAAAAGCAATTTAAATAAAGATGATGTAAATGCAAGAAGCTAAGCCGTAAAACTCTTAAGCGGAAATGTTGTGGCAGAAATGGGGTGGGGTGGGGAGCATGTTGGTCCTGGGCTGGGGAAGGAATTAGTGTTCCTCACAGAGAAGAGGCATCCTGTGGAATGGGAGAGAATGTTCAAACACCAGACGTCTAATAAGGAGTCAACACCAAAACAAATGAAAATGGGCATATTTTTAAAAAGTGGCCAACAAATAGATACGTCAAAAAATATTCAGCACTGCTAGTCACCAGGTGCTTTCTGTTTAATTTATTTATGCTGCTATGGTAAAATGTCCCAGCGAAAAGCAACTTAAGAGAGAAATGGTTGCTTTCGGCTCACAATACCAAGTTACAGTCAGTGGCTGGAGGACTGGAACAGCAGGAACTTGAAACCGAAGGTGAGAGCAGAAACAAACAACTAGCAAACACCTGCACGCTCAGAGCCCACCTAGCTTTTTCTACTCTTACACTGTCCAGGACCTAGCGTGCTGCTACATTCAGGGTGGGCCTTCTTACCTCAATTAACTCAATTAAGAAAATCCCTCACAAGTACGCCCCTCTGGGCTCACTTTATCTTGATAATTCCTCATTGAGACTCTCTTCCCAGGTGATTCTGTGCTTTGTCAAATTGACCATTAACACCAGCTGTCACGCCAGGGAAATGTAAATCAAAGTCACAGCAAGGTGTCATCACTTTCTTTAGGACGGCTCCCACCACCGTCCACAGGCAAGTGCTGACAAGAAGGAAGCCTTGTAGCTCTTGATGAGAGTTGGTTCTCTTACAGAGAATGGTAAACAGCATAGAGATTTCTCACAAAGCTGAATGTTTGCCCTAAGGCGGCTCCATTGCACAATGAGTGGTTCGCTGGACATCGAACACATCTAGGACCCAGGATCCCACTGCCAGGAACACAAGAAAAAAAAAAATGAGTTCAGAGTGCTGAAGAGGTACAGCTGTCCAATATCCACTGTGGCACTTCACACATTATCCATGCCAAACTCCAGGAAAAGAGTGACAGAGGACAGAGGAGGAGATGCTGGGGATGGTAAGCTAGTCATAGCCTGACGACCCCAGGGCATGGCGGGCAGGTCTCACAGCAGCACCTCGGGTTCAAACCGCCGGCAGCTCACCCATGTGTGGCCATATCCGCTCTCAAGGCCAGATCAAGATACTGGGTTTCAATGAGCTGGTGGCCTCTCTACATCCTGGGTTTGACAGATTGCTCTGGTGCTGGGCCTCAGGGAGAGATGCTAGGCCCAGGGTCGGCCGGGATGTGCTATTAGCATGGCGGATAACACCCAGAAAGAAGTGGAGGTCTACCAGCAACAGACTGAGTCAGCGTCTAAAAGACAGGGGAATGCCAGCTGTGTTCTGGAGGATTTTGGCACGGATCACTTCATGGGGGAGGTGACCGAATAGTGAGACAGATAGAGATGAGTAGTTTGGGGAAGAGTAAAGACTTATGTTAAGGGAAAATGGCATTTGAGGTGCCCCGTGGGCCATGAAGGTAGAAGACTGGGGTCCAGACGAAAGACTCAGCGGGGGCCGTTCATGAGAGGTCACCAAGATGTAGGTAAGGTCTTCAGGGGAGACAGCTGGGCTTATGGATAGTCCCAGATAGTCCCAAGACCTACAGAGCCAGTACCCCCTTACAGGAGCACAGAACAGCTCATGGTGATTGGCAGAAGCAGAGACGGGTGAGCTGCTAGATGCTGGCTCCATGCATGAGACTTTCAACCCTATCCAAGAGGGGCTCTCCTGCCTGGACTCTTTCCTTTGCTCTCTGGTCATTCCCAGGTGGGGGGTTTTTGTTTTGTTTTGGTTTGGTTTGGTTTGGTTTGGTTTTGGTTTTAGAGAACAAAAGACACCTGAAGATGTTTACTCTCCTCTAAAATATTAGCCATCTCGTCAGCGTTCAGGCTTGAGTTCCCAGGAGAGTCAAATGCACTTCAGCCCAGGCTTCGGAGCCTGTCCAGAGAAAATGGGAATGAGGCTCACCACAGCTGTGAATAGCACCTCTGTGTAAGCCAGCATAACAAACACATTTAGAAGGGGCCAGGGGAAAGCGCTGCTTCACCGCAGGCAGCCAGGCAGCCAGTGCCAGGTGCGCAATCTTACCTTTCATCAACAAGTGAGAATTCTTGGCTCCCTTTCCACAAGCATTCCCTCTTCTCTGGCCACCTGGGACATGTACAACTTTTGACATGTCTCAAAGTACGTTTGCTTTGCAAAATGGATGGTGGTTTAGGGAGAGAGGGGCAGGATTCATGAGATTGTGCTGGTGGTACCCTGGAGCTTGGTGCATAGAGTCACAGTAAGGAGAATGGACCCATCAGGCCTAGTCCTTGGCCAACCCAAGGCTGCTGTCTACACTTTGACAGCCCGCATGTTTATGCTAGGGTTCTAGAATAATCTGATGCCCTCTCTTAGTTCACCCCATGTCTATACAATGTTCTACATCTACCACACCTAGTGGATTGGACCTCCACATTCAAATCCTTGTCCAGTGATGTCCATGCCCTGTGAGGCTCACTAGCAGATTCAAGAGAAGGTCAAGAACCAGCATCCTTTCCCCAGCCTCCCACATTCCCAGAGTGTTGGAATAGAGTGGCACACACTGCCTGGGGGCTCCAGCCAAGAGCCCAGAAATAGAGACATGGAATGCAGCCTTCATGATAAATGTTCTGAGTCTATGGTGAAACCCCGAACCCTCTCTGTCCGCATAGTTGTCAACTTTATCCTCACCTCTGAGTTACGTCTCCCCCTTTGCCAAGAGGCAATTGAAGGACATGAATGACCCTCTGAGGGCACAGTCAGCCACAGCCACATCACCATTCTGGGTTCACAGTCACACTTAATCACCCCTTTATTTGGTAAGCACCGCTTGGCACCCTCCCCAGCAACCAGCAGCTATGTCTCCTTGTCAGAGACAAGCTGGTGGCCATCGTCATAGGTGCTTGTAGAGGCTCTTCAAAGGTACTGCTCAAGGCATGTCCTTGGAGTGACACCGTCGGTGGGCATGCATGTGGTTCCCAGTAAACCCCTCTGCTGAAGGAGCTGAGTAGAGTCGGCCAACACTGCCCTTCCGGTCTTTCCCTTTATCTGGCTATCAGGGAGCTTCACAGTAAATTATAGCTATTTTGAGCCAACTTTTAAATCATTTGATAAATATCTAATGAAGTATTCATGTGCAAAACTGTTTGTATTTTTATCACAAAGGTGTGTTTCTTCTTTGCTGAAGCTGATGGTATAATTACTGCCCAGGGTTTCTGAGTGTGTTACATAGATGTTTGGTGCTCTGCCAGAAGCTTCCAGGGGGTCCAGGAGCAGGTCCAAAATGAGAGCAGAGTGTTTGAGGAAGACTCAGCCCAGTGCCCAGGAGAGGTAGAGTGAGAGGCCCAGCTGGAGGCTGTGCTCCCAGAGTTGTGCTCTGCGGAGTATCCTGCACGTATCTGCACACACTACAGCTGTGAGTCTGTCTGCTCCCCCAGGCACCTCCCTTCTAAGTTAGCATAGGGAGCAGTTCCCAAGCACTGGAATGCAGAGAAGGCCAGCGACTATCTGGAAGGCGCATGTACCTGTGTCATGTTCTTCTCCCAGGCAATGTGGTACAGCAGTATGACACCCAGAAACACCTCACTGAGGCTGGGCACTCCTGGATGCGCTGGGCAATGCCTTCCTCCAACTCCAGGTGCCCTGAATGAGAGAGCAGACAGGCCTCACCTGCAGCATAGGCGTGAGAGAAATGTGCCCTCCTGAAGGGCCAGGTTATTGCTCCTAAAAGTGGGGCTGTCACCAACTTCCCTCCAGAGCAAGCCTCCCTTCCTCTAGGTAGGCTGTGTGTATCTCTGAGGCTCCACTCTCTGATCTGCTTGGCCTTCTGCCAGTTCTCTGTACCCATCCACAGAGGGTGGATGGCTAACCCTCCCTGAATAACTGTTAAAAGTGACACAGACCTGCCAGAAAGAAAAAGCCCTAAACAGCCAGAGCAGGAAGTTTAGGCTAGAGCTCCAGGTCATGTACATTTACTGTGAGGCTTGATGCTCCTGTGCAAGTGGAAGCCTTTAGTTGTAGGGTTTGTCTGGAGGGACCAACATGCTCACCCTTTCTCACCCATGCTCACCTTATGCAGGCTCACTCCACCAAGTCCTTGGACTTAGGGCTGATTTCCTCCCACAGGTTTTGTGTGACTTCCTTAGGACGGTCATGGTCATGGAGATGCCTGTTCCCCACTAGCCTCAGATGCTGCTACTGTATCATCATGACTTGCTGTTTCAGCTGGGAGGAGCCAAGTACCCCTTGTAATTCATGGAGCAGCCATCTTGAAAAGATGTCAACCTCATTTACACAGCCTGTGCCTGCCATTTATAAATATCCACATGGCAGTATGTCAGCAACTGGGAAGCCACACAGTAAAGAAGAACTAAACTTATCAGCTGATTCCGGAGATGAGCAGATTTGGGGTGGTTGCTACCCAGAAGGCTGAGCCCAGTGTGTCTTTGAAAAATGGCCAGGATTCAGCCAAGCAAAAACAACAACAAAAAAAAAAACCCTCGCATCATGCAGAAGTAAACACAGCCTGTCCTCTATGTACTTCACGTGCACCTGTGCACAGTTTCCCACAAGCAGAACAGAGCACCGTGCCTCAGTGAAATCTGTCTGCAGACCACCTCAGCCCCCAGCCTCCCTGCCCCAGAACCCTCCCACCCTCCAGACCCTCCCCACCCCCAACCCCTGTGACCTTCACTCAGTGACTCATAAATTTCTAAAAGCCTTTTGGCTGAAACTATTTAGTCTTGTTTTTGTTTTTCTCCACCGAAGAAATGGTTTTGTGTGAATGTTTAAGACGGAACAAAACTATGTTTTATTTTTGAATCATGGAAGAGGATATTTTTAAAAATAACTAACATTATTTTTAAGTGGTGAGGCTGAATTATTCAGCTTTTACATGCTGCCAAGGAGTACTTGGGTCCCCGCAAGGGCTGGCCTGGCTTATTCGTGGCTGTGGTCTTTGAGTATACCCACGAAAGGAAGACTGAGGCTTCCTTTGCTTAAATGTGAAGATGGTTCCCCTGGTGCCTCTCTGCTTGCCTGGCTTGGGGAAATCCTGCAGGATTCCTAAGTGGTAGCAGAATGAGACCCCGGCGGGGGAGGGGGGTACTCTGGTTTACCAGATCTGGTCAGAAAGATCTCACCAGTAGCTGCAGCGTGAGCTGAGCAGGTTGAAGGTGGGGCATCACTGGTGTGAGAGGTGCTGTAAAGATGTCTGTTGTCTTCTCCGGACAAGCACACTAGGAATGGCTGAGGCAGGGACCAAAGGCAATAGCTTATCTCCGCCTGGAAGTCACTGAACAGCATGGTCTGAAGGTAGCTGGGCCAGGGAAGCCAGCTACAGTGAGAGGCATTGAAGCCTGCGCCTGCCGGGTGTTGTTCTGCCTGAAAGAACATGCTGTCCCTGGAGCCCAGTGAGCAAAAGAAGTAAATGTTAGACATATAGCTTTTCAAGTCCAAACTTATCCTTAAAACACCTTAGGAGATTGCCCTAGAATCTCAATTTTTCAGGCTTGCCAGGAACCCCAGAAGACAACCCAGAGGTCATTTGTGTCTAGGACATTCCTGTGCTACTCAAATCATGATGGGAAATTAGATTCTATGCCTTGCAAAGGAACAACTTCTTAAAGCTGGGCCAAGATTCAGAACCATCCCTACAGTGACAAAAACAGGTGAGAAACAGCTTCATGTCTATGACAGAAAAACAGTTTCCACTCTAGAAGTCTCCACCCTAACCACCATCACTCAGATCTCAGAGGATAAAGAAGAGAAAGCTCCTGGGATATCTCTCTCTCTACTTCTAAAGGCCACCAGCATCCCAGCGGAGCAGACAAGAACCCACAGAAACACTTTTCATGAGAATCAAATCGCCAGCTCATCCTCTGCTCGGCAAACTCCAGCCTTTCCACCTCTCCTGGGCTGCTGGGGCTCAGCTTTGAGGGATTTCCTTTGACTTCAGTTCTCTCCTCCGTTTATGCCTCTCAGGGACATATACTCTACGCTGTCCCCACAATATCGATGCTGCAGCCCCACCCCATCTCCCTGTATCAGGTGCAGGCTTTTGGTGGAGCAGGTAAGTGAACATAAGGGCCCTGAGCTGGCAGGGCAGGTGTGTCTACAGCTAAGAAGCTTTGGGGACACTGACTCTCTCAACACACAAGGAAGAGGCTGTGTGGGGACACACCGAGGGAACAGAGGCCACTGTCTGCAAGCCAAGGAAAGGTCTCCCTCTAGAAAGAAGCTTACCCAGCATATAGGACTGGAGACTTCTACCCTCATCTTTGAGATTCAATGCCTGTTGTTGGAGCAGCGCAATAGGACGATAGCTCAAGCTACTGAGACCAGGCTGGGATTTGACTGAGGTAAATGGCCAACTGAGGTGCAGAGACTGCACACTAACTTTAGTTCTTCCAGGTCTGGGCTCAGCCTAGGTGTGGCCCTGTATCTTTTAGACCCTCACTGGACTCTCACCAAAGCTCTGGGAAATCCAGAGGTCTCTGCCCGGGGAAACTTGAGCAACAGGGACATGGTACTTCCTCAGTTACCAAGCAAGGTACCGTCTGTGTACTCTAAGCAACCAGCTGTGAAGCAATGAAACATTTGACTACAGAAGAGCAATGGACAGTCTCCAGAAAAATTTATTTTGAGCCATGTCCATTCTCAAAATCCAGGACTTACCCACTTGGAGCCTGTTTCCTCAAGAGTGAGACACGAGGTCAACCCACCACAGAGACACTGCTGCGTCAGCATTCATTGCAGCACTATTCACAACATCTAGGATACGGAACCACTCTAGATGTCTACCAACAAAGGAAAGGATGAGGAAAATGTGGTTCATTGGCGTTAGATCATTTGTTTAAAAAAAAAAGTTACAATTGGAGACCATTATACTAAATGACTTAAGTCATTCTCAGAAGGACAATTACTGCATGTTTTTTTTTTTTCTCATTTGTCTACCCTAGACTTAACAGATTCATCAAATCATACTTGTACAGATGGCATGAGTGAAGAAACCTGCAAAACAAAAGAACTTATGACGGAGGAGAACGGGGAAATGGGGTAAGAAGGAAATGGGAGTTTGTTACAAGCATGCATGAAAATAGCTATATAAACTCATATGGTAATAATAATAATTTAAAATAAATTTTAATAAAAACGTTAGAAAGCATCTTAACTCTCCTGAGTGTGAGACTAGAAGTGTAAGAAATGGAGGGAGGCACGGGCTGTGGAGGTCAGGGCCTCAGCGGGCCTCAGCGTAGCAGAGCACCCCTACCACCACCCAGTGAGCTTCAGACCTTCCTGGAGAAGTAGCCAGCATGAGGAGAGCCGGGAGGCTCCCAGGGATGGGAGGTCAGAAAAGGACCACCCTCAGCTCAGAGCCAAGCGGGAGGGACAGCCGGGCCCAGGGCCTCAGCGCACAGGGTACTCCGTTTTGCTCATGCTCCTGGCGAACTCTCAGACCACACGCCAGGGGTGAGCATATTTTTAGCTTTGCCCATAAATATTTGTGTTAAATCTTTATTAAATCTCATATGATTCATTCCATAATTATAGTTCCCCTCTGTGAATCGTTCACTGTCAGGTCACTTTTGGAATTAAAAGGAAGACTCCCAGGTGTATGTCACTACCTAAGATACCCAAGCCAGACCTGGAGGACACAGGACCAGCAGTCCCCCACCCTACCATGGGGGCTGCTGGGTTCACCGTGCACCTCTAAACACCTGCTTTGCTTGCCACCTCCTTCCTCATCATCACGGGAGGACAAGACGGAGGCTGCTCACTCTCAGCACCTTGTTCTCTTGCCTGCAAGGTTTAAAGCCTGGCCTTCCGTTATGGAAGACAAGAAAGGCAGCATTCGGAAAGAACTGAGAGCCCATAGCTATACTTTAGGACAGAAACAAGAGAAAGTTAGGAAGATGGTGTGTTTCATGCCAGAAACATCTCCCAGGCTGGGCCAAGCAGAGCTGTCCTCAGGACCAGGAGGATGACAAGGATGCCCAGCTATCCTCCAGGCCCGGTTCACTAGGGAACACTAGAGGACTGCTCTGCCCTCCAGGGCTGGTTTGGGTATCTTGGGTTGTGACTAATACCTGGGAGTATTCTTTTAATTCAAGAAGTGACCTAACAGTGAACGATTCACAGAGAGGAACCATAACTGTGGAATTAGGCTCCATCTGTCCATGGTTTCCTGCAAACCCAGCCACTCCTCACCGTCACTAACTCTTTCTTCTATCCAAAGCACTGTTTTTAAAATCTTTCCCTTGTCAGGCTGTCTTTGTCTAAATAAAGGCCTTACAACGCTCTCCTATGTGAGGAGGAAAGCAATGGCACCTACCCAGGCACTGTGAACAGCGCCACTGTCGTTTTATGATGAAAATGTGCTTGCTCAGTTTATACCAGGAAGACTCTGCACACGCGTGTGCGCTCACACACACAGACACACATACACACAAGCCACACCTGGAGATTCACGGCAGTGCCTTGTATGAGGGGGTCCTTGCTGCTGCCTTCAACGAAGCAGGTACGTTCACCCAGAAGCAGAATGCAAGGAGGACCACTCCTTAGTAAACTGTAGAGGGGCCGACAGGCGGAGGAGAAAATTGCTGAGTGGGGCACATGGAAGGATGGCCGGGCCTCCCAGCACAAGCCCCCGTGGGCCACTCACGGGGTGGAGGATGTAGGAGGGCTGGCCTCACATGGGGCCAAGAAGCTGCTTCACAGGTTTGGCGCTCTCGTCTGAGGAGGCATGTGGGTGATCGGCTGGCTGGGTGTCCACTTGGGACCCAGACCAGGCTGCCTTCCTCACAGGGTAAACATGCTCGCTCCTGGAGACTGCTCTGCTAAGCAGCCACGAGTTTGTTTGCTTTGAAGGGAACTGAGGTCAATTTTTCTACTGTATAAAACTAAGCTGGTGGCATACTCATCCCTGACACCCACCTGCCTCTTGGGAAGTTAGGCCTTGACACTCTGTCGCCTGATGAACCAGCAGCGATTCTTAGTTCCTGGACAGTGACAGCACAGTACAGGTCACCACCTATAAAGCCCATGGCCCCAGGGAGGCCGGGCCTTCTCTGGAAGCCCTGAATCCTGGCATACATTCCCATCATCTCTACATCAGCCTATGTGATACCTCTGCTGCACTGTGCACCATGTGTCCGGAGAAGCCACAGAGAACCTCGAACTTTCCCGAGGAGCTTGTGACCCCGGGGCAAAGGTTCCACCATGAAAGCTCAACAGCTTCTGCCCTCTGGCAGCTCCAACTTTTTGAAACCATAACAGTGATATCAGACATAAGAAACTTCTGCCGGAAAAGGCTGGGAACGGAAGGCCAGAGTCTCTGCCTGCGCCCACCACAGCCACTGCTGGCCCTCATTGTTGTTGGAAGTTTCGGTTATCTCTACGGCTACTTCAAGTGACCAGCATGGAGACACCACAAGTCTTCATGGATACTGTGTCAAAACAGATTGCAACATGGAACAGTAGAGGTCAGCAGGGATGTCTTCTGCCAGTTTTGACCCCAAGTGACCAGTGTTGCTGACCCCTGTGTCCCAGTCACACACATTTCATCTTCTTTTGTGCTAAAGACGGCACAGATGTGAAGTGTTTCTCAGAAAACACTTCACAGCCGCCCCCAGCAACACTGTATCTTTTTCTCACAGTCCTCTAACATTCTGCCCCGGGGGTGGGGCGGGGGTGGGCAGCTTCCCCCATCCCTGCTCATCATTCGGGGAACCTAGCCACTGTAGGTGTTTCTGATTCGCCTCACCATTTGTCTGCAAGAGTGCAGTTTATAACGCGGAGCAGCAGAGTGGGGCTAAGGCACCCGTGCCTCTGCTACAAGGGGTTGCACGGACCTGTGTCTGGATTTTGTATCCACTCTCTACAGATGTGTACTGATGAGGGAAACGGAGATATCAGAGCACTTAGGCTATTGTTCACTTTGTCCTTTGTTCTGCTCCCTCCCATCCCAACCCTCCATCTCCCATCCCCTGACAGATGCGACCACAGAAGGGGACTGACAATTACAGCATCCAGAGTACCAAGCCCTGGGCCATACCCCAGGCCTATGTTGCACATCAGGGAAAGAAAGAAAAGCTGAGGCAGGAGAGGGCGGCCTGAGCTCCTGAAGGAAGTGTTCTGAAGGCAGGAAAGAGTCTACCTAATGCAAGTCAAGGAACATCCTGGGATTTAGTCGCTGTTGGAGATCACTTCTTGTTGGTATAATCTCCTTCACATTGTTGGAAGGAATGGTCCTGCATTTTCAATTGTTAATTCTTCACCTGCAGAGAGCTAAGTCCTGGCAGGATTTTGGTATTGTCATTTCTATGCCGATCACTGGCTTTATATTTGTAAGTATTGTCCTTCCACACCTGCTCAGATACTTGAGGGGCAGGCAGCTACTGACTTGATTGGTTGTAATAAAGAGCTCAGGGCCAATAGCTGAAGCAGAAAGTGGAGGGCAGGACTTCCAGGAGAGAGAGAGGGACTGGGAGAAGAAAGCAAATGTGAGAATTTGGAAGCAGACAGGGAGGAGAAGAGATAAACATGAACAGGATCAAAGAGGTAGCTACGAGGGCGTGTCTTTATTTACACCGTGGCGGAACCACAAAAGCCCCCTGCCCACTATGACATCTTGAACAGCCCAAGCGAGAGGCCAATTGAGAAAGGGACACTGAGGATTCAGGACAGCACGAGGCACACACGTTATTAAAATGATAGGAGCAGGAATCCTGAGGGAGGCTCTTTCCAAGCGGTAAGAAAGCAGCTATCCTCTCCTGGTGTTGGAGACATGAAGAGAGTGGTCTGGGGAGGGGCCGCTGTTTTGGAGCAGGCAGCTGAGGTGAGCGCTTCTCAGCACCGTTTTGCCATGGGTGTCTCTTATTCGCCTTCCTTGCAGACCATGCACACATTCCTCACACAACCCCACCCTACTGAGGCTTCCATCATACAAGTTCTTGGATGGAACACACTTCCTCCTTGAAGTCCTAGCCTTCCAGGGCTCTGACCAGCTCTTCCAAGTTGGACGGCGCTGTCCTGTCCTCCCTCTGCATTCTTGGCCGAGTCCCACATCTCTTCTCAAGTCCCATGTCTCTCTGTGTTTTGGATTCCTTATGTGACTTGCTGGAGACAATCAGGCTTTTTTTAATCAATGTGCATGCAGAAGGTACATTTTTATTATTTTCAGCTGGTCTGAGAATGCCTCAATTTTTTTTTTCTCCCATCCCACTCACTGGTAGCTGGTTTGGACACTGGATCTTTGATTTAAAAAATCACTCCTTCTCATTATTTCAAAGCCATCTCTTTTCTTCCTTGGGGCAGTGGATTTTATGGTAAGGCTTTTGTAAATCTACTTCAATTTTTTTTTTTTTCAGGCAATACATTTTGTTCTTCTGGGTACTTTCTTTATCCACTGGTTCTCTTGTGTGTCCGCAGAATCTGAGCTGAAACTCCTACACAGCCCACCCCGCTGTGTACTCAATGAATTACATCAGCCTGAAGATTTATGCCTTCCTTCAGCTGCAAATTTTCTTTTCTTTTTTTTTCTCCTTTTGATTGGTTTCCCTAAGTGTTTTTTGAACTATCAATTCTTCAGAGAAAGACGCCAGGCCCTGCATTTGACTGACCAAACATCTTCACATTCTTTCCACATTTTCCCATCTCTCCGTTTCTTAGTTGTTTTCTGAGAGATAGTCTGGCTTTTATCTTCAGGTTTACTAATTGAATCTTTAATTATGCTCATTCTGTTATTGAGCCCTTTATGGACTTTTACAATTTCCTTTAATCACAACTGTGGTTTCTACAAATGTCTTCTGCTCTGCCGTTGCTCAGCTTTGGGCGACGTTTGGTTCTTATTATGCTCTGCCATCATAGGAACACTCACTGCTCTACGGCCACTCAATTGCTTCTGAGCTTGGCTGGCTCCTGCAATTTAGGGGACAGAAGCCAACAGAATGCTTCCCTCTTATGCCTTATGAAAATACACTCTCAAATAGAGCGAGGCTCAATCCTTTGCCTTCACTAAATTCATCCACAAAAAGGGATGAAGAGGACTCTTCCACAGCCCCAGGCTGTACCATCACTATCATAGTTTGTGTCTAAAATGTCCTCAAGTACTCAGACAAGGCCCAAAGGCTCCCAAGTCGATGCCACTGGAAAGTACTGGAATGTTGCCAAGTTCAGGCCAAGTGAGAGGTCCCTCCATTGCCAAAGTGAATACTCAGGTGAGACTGAGGGTCCCCCAGATCTTCTTTGTCTTTGTTCTTGGCTTCTGAGTGAGTGTTTTAACTCTACCATATACACCCTCCTCTATTTGCAGCCTCAACACAGGCCAAAGCCAAGTCAGTCAATCACGGACCTGATTGATGCCTCCGGAATGAAGTGGCAGAGGCAAACTTCTCTCTCTATAGGATGCATTTCTGCATTTTGTTGCAGTGATGGAAGTCTAACTAACACATTCCTCTACATGAAGATCCTGCCTTAGGACTGCTGCTGTCAGAACACTAAGCAGGAAGGTGCAGGGACTCCTGGGGCTCTGCTTCTGTGGGGAAGGAAGGGGCGCAGAGGCTCCTTGGACTCTACTCTCCCATCAGCAGGGCTGGGAAACTGAGTCTTTTTTCTTTGGATGAGCCCTGAAGTGGGAGATCCAGCACTCACTGCTGACAGGTGATTCAAGGCTGAATCATCTCCTGTGGCCTCCTCAGATCGTTCTGTTCACCAGCTAAACAGATCGTTCTGTTCCACCCCAGTCAGCTGCCTGAGAGAGACTTGCAGACCTCAGAGGACCTGAATGGGAGAAGGTAGATCTTTGTCAGCATGATGCTATGCCATCTGCCACAAAAGTCTGATTGACAGGGTTCTGCATCTCTCCATACCCACTCAGCATGACATGGGCACCAGTTGAACACAGACAATAGGGGCTCTTCTGGAATAGGCCTCTATAACTTGAGTGATGCCATCACCTGAATCCCTCTTGTCATTGATGCCTGCACCTCCCTGAGCTGTCCTGGTTTGAGCTTGACCTCACAGTCTGGCTCCTCTCCTTAGAATTATCCCTTAGAGTATTAGCTGATTGGCTTCAATAACTTCCTGCGTTTGCTCCAACTGAATCAATTGCACACACACCAGGGATTAAGAGCCGGAAATATCTGGGGCCTGATATCGAATATCAACAAGAACTGGAAAAGTCACTGGGACATGTTCCCATGAAGACGGTGCACACAGGCTGATGGGACAGACATGTGAGATCTCTTCTTCATCTGTTTGCCTGAGTCACAACTGCAGTCAGCATGTTCACCTCAGTGTTGAGCTACATTTTGGCCCTCCTTATGCAGCAGAATTAGCCTCTGATTAAATCTTTATTCCCAAGACCACCATGGGTGAGAATAATCAGCTTCCACCCACTGCTGGAGCTGGACATCATACAATCATGCTCACACACATTCCTTATAAAACACTCCCATTCACATGTATGCCTCCCAAGCACACTGTGCACTTACATCCTTACAAGCTCATGCATTTGCCAGAGGAGGTAGGCCAATGGGTCTTCTGGTTAAGTAGGACAAACCTGGCTGTGGATGTGACCACTTTGATGCCAAATACTGCCTCATTCTGAATGTCTCAGGGCCTCACTCCCCACGACCAAGGACAAACCCAGGCCCTCCCATGTGTGATCAGGGTAGGGGTGCCCAGGGCACAGAGGGGCCTCCTGCAGCTTAGCCTACTCCTCCGTCCTCACCTCTCACAAAGGCCCTTCCTGCTTGTCAGGGCCCAGGGAGCTATAGAAAGCAAGATGCAGCAACAAGAGCTGCAGAGAGAGGCGGGAAAGCCCACAGCGGCACCAGTGGCACTATACTGTTGCTACTCATGTCCTGCTGCTGTCTCCTCAGCAACAGGGACAGGCATCCTCCAAGCAGGTGCCAGGCATGGGGCAATACTGCTTCCGTTCTTGATGGTCCAAGTACTTAGTGTCATTTTGTCACTTAACCAATTCCTGCTCTTCTGGCTCTCATGTGGATAAGAGCAATGCTCCTGGCAGATGTACGGGGAGGGACAGTATAGGTTTAACACCTACCATGGTGAGCTACAGAGGAGCCATCACGAGTTGTTGTAACCCGCATGACTATTGGCACCCGGCTCCTAACACCTGAGCATCTTCTATTTGCCTTCCCATCCTATCCTGCCAAAGACACACCGCATAAATGTCAGTGTGCTCATTCTTTCAGTGTTGCCAGATTTTTAAAACTTGATCATATACACAGAGACATATGGATAGGGAAGGAGGAAGGGGGCAGGTCTGAGGGAGGCCAAAGAAAAAGGGGAAGAAAGAGACACTGTCAGCTAAGCTCTGTGCAGTATATGGTTTCCAGAACTACTACAAAACCTACAAGGGTTGAGGGGACACAAGGTCAGGAACAGGCTGCCCTCTTCCCAGTGCTCAGCAAAATCTGCATTCAACATACAAACAAATGCATATGTGAGGCCCGTGCCTAGATGATTATATTATGTAATAACTTCTGGAAATAACTGACTTTCTGTGTCTGCCCAGACATGATGATTTCACTACCCACTGCGGGGGATTAAGAATTTAACAGGATTTTAATCCAGGCTCTCTTACCCAGAGGGCCAGAACCAAGACTGTTTCTGTTTATGTCACTTCATAAAGCTCACACATGACAGATGCCTAAAAATGTTGATTTAATCCCATCCACCCAGATACTGACTTACCCTCGGTGGCTCATTTGTTTTCAGTAGGTGGCTCTTGTTGGCTTTCCAGTTGTATTTTTGTCAACTCAAATGTCATGTTTCTGGTGAAGTGTCCCTGGCCGTCAGCTAGCAGGGGAGTGATGCTGAGTTCTGCAGTCTACGGGTCACACTGAGTCTCCTGGGCTGCCTCACCAGATGTGACCGTGTTAGGGTCCTGCAGCCTGAGAGGCAGGTGGCTGTCACAGAGTGGAGTAGATAGTGGCTGCAAGTTAGGCTGAAACACAGTGGAGAAGAACCATTCATTTTCACGTGCTAAGCACTCAGTGGCCATCCAAGGCCTAAAGTATGGGTTTCCACAGACTGATTTTAGCCTTGGACTCAGATTCCTTTCTTTAAAGAACCCTTGCCCACAAACATAAACTGACAGAACCGAGAAACAGACTCTCCCTGAGATGGCCTGGCTGGAGCTCAGGCTTTCGCTCCTCCCGGGGGAGGTTGGAGCTATGAGGGACCTTTGAGGGCTGCTGCTACCACAGGCCCTAGAAGCTCAGCTGCAGGTAGCACCTAAGCAGACAGGAGCACTGTGCCAAGATGCTTTGTGATGTTCTCTGCACATAAGATGAACTCCCTAGACAGTGGCCAATATTCTCCTGAGCTGGCCCTTGGCTTCTCTTGCTGCTGTTGTCCTACTCTACCACCAAGGACAGACACGGGCAGAATTCAGTGTTGCTGAATTCTTTCCGTGTCTCTATGGGTATATATGTCTCTGTGGATATCTGTGTCTCTGTGGAGATACCTCCATGTTTTTGGTGGCTCTTACAGGGAGGATCCTCAAAGCTCCCAGCCCAATCCCATCACATTGGTACTTGGTGAAAGACCACATAAGGCAGAGGCATGGGCAGCTATGGCCCTGCACACCAGATCACTGTGTTCCAGTAGCAGTCAGGAAACTTGGGAGTCTCCTTTCAGGTACAACGAGAATCCTGGAGCCCTGCCTACCTGAAGACATAGGAAGAGCCCAGAACCAGCTCTGAATTCAAACATGTGTGAGCCTTCAAGTCAAGGGCAGGCCAAAATACGCATCCAGTGTTTGGTTTAGTTGTGCTTAAAAAAAAAATATATATATATATATATATATATATATCTGACAAGTTAAAACTAGACAGAAAGATGCCTGAGGCTATCCAGCTGCAAAAAGCCTGGCTAGTCATGGGTGTGATAGTGCTTTGTGTTCACATCACTAGTGACAGGGTTTCTCTGCAGTGGAGGAGGGCATGGGGTTTTATTCATGGTGTGGCTTTCATTTGTCTTTGTGCTGGTGGAACTCCTCTGGATTCCGGAGCCAGAGAGCCAGGCTGCCGAGGCCCTCCCTTGTTTGAACGGGACTCTGCCTTCCTTCGGTGGGGAAGTTGTTGGAGGAAGATCAGTTCCCAATCAGAGCTGCAGATCGGCCAGGTGTGCTACAAGCCCAGCCAGGTTCTGGGAACTGCTGCCAGGCCTTGGCTGAGACTTGCTACCAGGCCTGTGCCCTCAACTATCTTCCAAGGATGGCTGATCAGCAACTGTGGCCAAAATGTCAAGCATCCGCAGAAGCCCCAGCCAAGCACGGGGACTCTCGTGTCTCAAAGCTGGGGCTCTGTCTGCTCACCTCACATCCTCAGGACACGTATATAGTGTTCTTTCAGGTTCACATGGGCTGGCTGAGGGCACCAGCTTGGCTATGGTTCTTTGCAGAGCCTAGTGAGGATTAGGGGCTTTTGCACGCCTCAGGGTGGATTACGGGCTCGTTTATAGAAGAAAAGGGTGACAGTTTTCAGTTTCAGCGACCTGAGGCTACTTGTTCCACTTGGTTTCTACCAAGGAGAAGAAGTGGCTGTGGAGAGCTTGTGAAGTGGGCCACATGCCTGGCAAACTCACCTCGTCGGGCACACCTGGCCCGGCAGGTGCCCTTCGGACCACCTGGCCACCGCAACCGACACTTGCAGGTGTAGGCAGCGTGTAGGTGGTTCCTGTGCTTCGTAGACCTGAACTAAAGGGCGGAGTCAGCCTGGGTCAGAGACTACCCTGAAGATTGGCCTCGGAGACTTTCTTCTCTCACATCTTCTCAGGATGGACATTACTCAATGAGCTGTCTAATTTTCAAGGGGAGCATCAAAAGGCTTCTCCAGAAGCTTAGATGTTACACCTTGATTTGATGGCCTGGGAAACATTCAGGCCTGTGTTTGGCGTGAATGCCAAGGCAGGGCCCTGACAGACATAGCAGAAGACAGATACCTTCCATCTTTGCTCTCACTCAGGAGGACACAGAATGGAGTAACCTCCAAAGAGTCTCCTGGTGCCTCGGGGAGCAACACTGGCCACATCTCCAGGAGGCAGCCACCCTTGCCTGTTGTCTCAGAGCAGACCCGTGCCGTGATCTAGGTCTGGGCTGCTCTGTGTGCCACTCAGCTGTCTCCCTGATTCCATGCTTTCTAGGTTCTTGTGTGAACTCCTTCATGAAGCAGATGTGTTGTTGGGGGCCTCTCTAATGAAGGGGAGTTAAGGAGACAGCTTTTCTTGGGTGTGCTGCAGATTCAGGAATGTGAACTCACCCCACTAACTATCAGAGCCTGCACTGACTGTGACTACCTGGCCCCCCAGGTTAGATCTGAAGCCCTCCACGCATCAGGCCCAAGGGCACTGTTCTGAGTTCTTGTCTGTGGCCTCAGTTATTTGAGCATTCAGGCTGTTTTTCACATAGCTCTGGTTTTATTAAAACCCAAATATATTTGGCCAAACACATTTCCCTTTAATTTTTTTCAACAGACATTTATTTTTAAGGAAAATATAAGCTATGTATTACTGATCCTCCCCCCCCTTGTTGTGGCCTCCAAGCCAGCCGTTGGTGGTTGGGGACCCCTGCCAGTGCCCTGGACTGTCCCTGGAAGCCCCGTTCAGGAGAGGCAGCCCCCCCCCCCCACTGCATGGCGAGCCTCCTCATGCACAGAACCCGCAGCCAATGGCCTGTACTCCTCTGATACGTGCCGGGTGATGATGCATGTCAGTCCTGAACAGGACTGGGCTTCTGTTGTTGTAACGTATAACCCATGATTTGTGAGTGGTTTTAGACTAGGAAAAACATGTTTTCTCTGCTCTGACAGACAGAGAGCTCAAGTCTGAGGGAAATGCCTGACTCCTCCATACCCAGTTCCCTACCCAAAACTTTCCAGACCCCCACTCACTTTGTGTCCTGAGCTACTAGCTGAGAGCTGCTGATGAGAAGAAGAATGGGAGAGGAAGGCATCTTTAAAAGTGCTCAAGATCTCTTATGCACCGCTGGGGCACGGTAGAGCCACTGTGGACATCAGTGCAGGGGTTCCTCAAAAACTGGAAAGATGGAACTTTCCAGATCTGCCTGCTATACCCCTCCTTGGGATAGACCCAAAGTCAACGTGTCTCCGAGATGCTTGCGAATATGTGTTCACAGCAGCACCGCTCACATTGTCCAAGTCATTATGGTCAGCTGAGATGCCTATGACAGACGTGGATGAAATGTATCACAGATGCACAGTGGGATCTCATTTAGCCATAAAAAAAATGTACTTGCAGGGAAATGGGTACAACTGGCAGTCACTATACCGAACAAAATGAGTCAGATTCAGAAAGACAGATATCAGACATTCTTTTTGTCTATGAGTACTAGAATTTATACGGATACATAAAATTATATGTGCATGCAGATAATGAAAAGTGAGGGAGGAGAATAAGGAGACGAAGAGGGTATGGAGTAGGGTAGGAAATGCTTGACATACCTAAACTATTATTGAAAGAGTCTTTATAAAACATATCACCATGTATAATGAGTATGTACAAATACAGCGATAGTTTAGCTTTTTTAAAGCCAGCTGTGGTAGCTCAGGCCTTTAGTCTCAGCACTTGGGAAGCAGAGGCAGGTGGATCTCTGGGAGTTCGAGGCTAGCCTGATCTACAGAATGAGTTCCCGGACAGCCAAAGCTACACAGAGAAATCCTGTCTTGAAAAAAAAAAATTCAGGCTTTCCTTTCTAAGTCACCCAGTACGTTAACATCATTTCCTCAAAAGGAAACCGTGAAGCTCTATGATAATAATTCCATTATTATAACAACGACAACAACAAAAACTGAGATAATTAGCTTATAGAGAGGAAACTTCTATTTTGTCTCATGGCTTTAGTAGTTCCAGTCCATGGTTGGATGGACTCAGCTTTCAGACCATTGTTGGGTACTAGTAGGAAGAATTAGATAAAAGAAACTTCACCGCCAAGAAGCCAAAGGAGAGGAGGAAGAGCCGGCAGGGCCACACTTCTCTTCAGGGCATGCCTTTTAGACCTAAGGACTTCCCAGCCAGCCCCATCTCCTTTCCCAGTGGCACTACCTAGTGAGAAGCTTTTTACACACAGCATATGGAACACACCCATCATCTAAATACAGCATTTTACCCCTGGCCTCAAAGGCTCATGTCCATTTCATAACACTCTCCAGGTCTCGCCTGTCCAGCATCATCCCAAGTCAAGTCTGAAGTCTCCTCTGAGGCTCCAGACGAACTTGACGAGGGCTCCTATTACAAACTTTCAAACACCCAGATTCATAGTATAAAAATGAGAAATAGTGAGAAGCAGAAAGTAGGGATCAGCCCAAGATCCAAACTCAGAAAGGAAAACATAACTTGAAGTCACACTTTCCATGGCAACTTCTAAGGATCATGGGGTGTGAACTCCCTGGAACTCCACCCTTACAACATAGCTGGCTGCAGATCACATGACTGCCCTCTCAGGCTTGCTTTGCATGCCACCCATAGCTTTCTAGGCACATGGTCTCACGTTGCGGAGTCTGACTGCATGCAACCTCTCTGACCCTGCCACACAGTACGTTGGCATTTAGAGCATTCCCTTGAAAGCCCACTGGAAGCCTCCATGGTGCAGTAACTCTTACCTTCTGTGTGTCTGCAGAATCAGCATAGTGGAGGCAGTTGTGAGGTGTGCTTGAACCAACAGGTAACTTGAACCATGTTTACGGTACCCTTGGGACATTTCATTGCTAAACAGAGGGAAATGGGTCTGAATCCAAGGACAGTTCTGGGCATGCAGAGCACCCCAGGGCTCTTTAGGGAAGAAAATCTGCCCTGGAAAATCTTTGAAACACATTTGTATTTTTTATACTTCTCAGCCTGAGGTAGATGCCTGAAGCGCTTGGGATCTTTATATTGAACTGTTGACTATACCTTCCCTGGATACAACAAAAATATTCACTTCCTTCTTGGCCATGCCACAGAGTTTCCAGATCTCGGTGCTCTGTTCCTCTTTGTTGCTGATTCTCACAATAAAGTTGTCTAAAAGCAGACAGACTGATGCCACTGCCCGGACACTGTGCTGCCCTTAAATTCTCTCCACCAGGCAAGCTGGCCATCACTTTAAGCTCACTCTTCTACCAAGTCCCAGGACATGGACAAAATGCAATCATTTTGTTGTTGTTGTTGTTGTTGTTGTTGTTGTGCAAGTAAGGATAGCCTCTTTCCCAGTTCCCAGGAGGCTATTCATGTACATCTGAAACCTCAGCTGGATGGCCTTTACTGTCCACATTTCTTTCAGCACTCTGCTCTGGACATAACCGCCCAGTAAGTTTTCCTCATTGCATCCTAAGGTTTCTCTAGCTTCTCCTTAAAAGCCCCCCAAGCTCCTCCTATAAAGCAAAGCCTCCTCCACCTTTCCCAGTAGCTAATGATCTCCCCTCTAATACCAATTTCTAATATTAATCAGATATACCAAAATACCTAAAAAAATTTACTTATGATCACAAAATGCTTATTATCAATGACAGTTTTGAAAGGTCTAGTCCAAAACTGGGAATACCCACTCTTTAATGAATAAGAAAACCAAGAGAAAGAGAATCCCTTAAAGACATGGAAAAGCCAAAGTCCCATTATTGTTTTGTAGATGCTACTACAAGCATATGGCAGCTGAGTAGTCATCATGGCAGGTGTCCATTAAGACTCTCAAGGAGAGAGTCCAGTGTGGGATCACTTGAGTACCACAGCCCCCACCATTTATAAGAGCTTGGCTGGTGTAACTGACCACAGCGTGACTCATTGTTCCTTTATTGGCCCCTGTTTCATTTCAACAGCTGTCACACATGGCCACCCTCAGTGTCCACAGACAACACTTGGTAAGTGGGAAACATCCTAAGTAAGGATCCCGAGACTTGACTCTCGGTATGGACTCTGACAGTGGCACCCAGCGCTCCCAATCTACTCAGTAGTAACATAGTGGCTTCAGGTATCACACTACTGAAGTCAAAGCTTTGAACAACTTAACTGCAGAGGGTTTGGGTCCATAAGGCCTCGGTGTAGACCCTACAGAAAACCTTCAGCCAGTGGGACCAGGTCCTAGGTTGGCTAGTGAGCCCTGGGCACAGTCTCGAGTGTCCTTGTGAGAAAGAGGTAGAGGGCCTCTTGTATGGCTTCCTGTGGGGAGAAATAAGCAAGTATCTGCTCTCCCCAGGTGGGATACGGATGACAGACAAAAGGAACCATCGTTCCCAATCTGACTTGGCGAACCAGAGTTTATTCAGGTTTCTCGAAGGACTGTGGGTGACTCCAAGGCAGCTGCATCACAAAAGACCTGAGTGAATAGTCACAGGGTCAGCACCATTCCGAGAGCTCCCTGCACAGCCATCATAGCCCCCTATCCAGCTATGTGGTTGGGGGCGGGGGGGGGGATCTTGTGAGTTTCCGGATATTCTTGAGTCCTCTAAATTTCTTCAGCCTTGTAAATGCCTCCCTCTAGCTACCTGACAGCATGTTCCCTGCAAAGAGCGCCTACATTCCAGGAGCCGAGGTTACACTGATGGCACCTGTAGAAGGTGGAGGACACACACACACACACGCACACACACACACACACACACACCCCTCTAGAAACTGGAAAAGGGTGTTGCTCAGAACCTGAAGAATGAGCCAGCCCTGTCCACACCTAACCCTTTTCAAAGTGATTCTGACCTCAGGTTTCTAACCTTCAAAACCCTAGGACAGCAGATCTGTGCTACTTTAAGTCACCAGGCGAGGGGTGAGTTGTCTCAGCAGCAATGGGAAGCTCATACTTCCCCTGCTAGGTTCAGAGACTGGGAAGCTGATCACACTCAGTTCCTGCAGTTCACTGGGCCTTGCCCCCATTTCCTATGGACCATCTAGGAGGAAAGCCTAAACACCCCTACAACATAGCATGGCACAGAACAGACTAAAATCAGCAGAAAGACGGACAAGTTCTTGGGGTTTACAGAGACTGAGACACCATGGTCTGGACGTAGGCCCTTTGCACATGCAGTGGCCAATGGGCAGCTTGGTCTTCATATGTAGCCCCTGACCAGTGGAGGTAAGAGGGTACTGTTTCTAACATGGGCTCTATTGCCTACATTTGGATCACTTCTCCCTGGCAGGGCTGCCTTGCCTGGCCTCAGGGGATGAGGATGTACTCAGTCTTGATGTGACTTGATTGCTGGGGAGGGTGGATATGAGGGGAGGGGGCTCCCCTTTTCTGGGGGAAAGGAAAAGGGGAAGGGGAAAGAAGGAGAAGGGAGGACTGGGAGGAGAGGATGGAGGGGCACCCTTGAGATGTAAAGCAAATAAACTGAAATTGAGAAAACAACCCTCCCTTAGAAATGGCAGAAATCCTCTTTTGAGCCAGTTTCCTAGCACTGCCATCAGCTCCTGTGACGTTGGAGCGCACTGATTTCTGCTGCAAAGGGTGTGAGGCAGGCACGGGTGTGGTTGCTGCCCAGCTGATTCAGCTCCACTACAGAAATGAAGCGCTAGCCACAGGAAACCCCCTCACCTCATACCAATGTCTCACATCTGCAGGAAGATGGAGAACGTGATGGACTCCCACAGCACATGCCCCGTGCCTGTCAGGCATGCCCTCTCCTTCAAGAATCGTAAGCAAATTGTGTGGACTGGCAAGCCTGATCGTGAGACAGAAGACAGAGTGAAGGGGCTTTGCGGTACAGCATGCATCTTACCAGAAACTGGGGTAACTGGGGTCTCTGACCGGAGGACAACAGGAACACCTGAGAGTAGTTCCGCAGGAACCTTGAAAGGCTCCCTGTGAAGTCGCAGGCAGAAGAAGGGGACTCACACATAACAGGAGCGTGGCCCATATCAGCTCTGTCTTTCAGAGATGGAGCCACGTCAGAGGCCACTGAACACCGGGGCCATCCTGTCGCCATCACTGTCACACCCCCAGCTGTGTGGACTGAGGCAGAGCTCTCAGGATGCAAGTCAGAGGGACAGAAAGACTTCCCTGTCCCCAGCAGACCAGGGGCTCTGAGTAACCCCAGAGCGGTGTCCAATGGAAGAGCAAACACTAACCAGCAAAACTCACCATTTGTCCTCTTAAATTTGAGAAAGAAGTTTGGTGGAGAGAACAGAAAATATGTCCCACAACCCATAAAAAAAAAAAAATCAGAGTGTTAATGTAGGTGCAGTTTGTGCAGGTGTAGATGTGGGCTGTCCTGCTTGTGTGTCACCTGGTTGCTCCTTAATGCTGCTGGTGTTAGGACCTGCTCTGAACAACGCAGGCAGAGACTGTTAACAGGGCACCGTGTCCTCCTTCCTGCCCACAGGTGGGACCCACTGGGGTCTGGAGAAGCCAAGGGTCTTTGTTCAAAACTCAGTCCCGTGCCTAGAGGTTTGGGGGTGCCAACTGCTTGCGAGTTTTCTTTGGGGATGAAATACATACTTTACTAAATCAACAGATTACTAAGCATCTGGCGCTATGAAAACACTGAAGGAAAACAAAACAAATCCCACGAGAGGCCTTTATTTAAAAAGGCCTCTAACCATGTGCATATGTGGCTGGGCCACCTCCGTAGTACCAATCTTTTAAGGCCTGACTACAGAAAGATTATAAATGTCAGGTTTTATGAGGCCGTGGAAAAAGGATGCATTGGCTGGGATATTTTAAACCATCAGATGTATGGACTCCATTAAGCTGATCAGTGTAAGGCCTGCCTAAACAACCATAAGCAAAGGATGTTTAAAGGAATAGGAAAGCGTCCCCGACATTGTTCCTTATGGACACTTCCAGAGCTGATGGGCCAGTTTCCAGCCTCCGGCAATTCATTCTCAACCTAAAGACACCTTGCTCAGAGCTATGCCACCTGGGAGAGGAGCCAGCTCAAGGCCGGAGGCTGAGGAAGGAGCGAGCAGCACCTGACAGTGCATTGTTTCATCAAAGAGCAATGCCGCTGACCCCGGAGTGATCCTCCTGACCCCATGGACACACCCCTTACCTCAGAGCACCCCCCCCCGTCACTCCAGAGAGATCGGGGAGACGCTTTGTTTGCACTGGTCTACAAGACTGTCTGCTGCAGGAGAATGAGACACAGGTGGTTCAAGGTTGTCTGTGGGGACCCTCCAGGACTGACAGCCAATACCCCTCAAACTCAACCGGTTCTTAGTCAATGCTGGAACATGGCTTTCTTACATGGAGAATTCTGTGCAGAGTGTACTATGATACCTGTTTTATAGATAAATTTGACACGGGGTATCAACATTCTCAAAGCAAATTGGTGGCTGAATGAAGGCTCAAGTTCCGCCACCACCATCTGGTCCCGCAGCCAAGTATGCCCTGGCCTCAGTGTGGAGCATTGCTTGATGATAGTCACAGTGATAACAGACAGGCAAAGAGTAAGTGTGGAGTGTGCTCCCTCTCTTGGGGACGCAGAGTTGTGCTAGCTTAAGGCCCAGCCTGAGGTTTTGCATCGGATCTCTTGATCCTGGAAACAAGAGTCATAGGACAGCCTGTGCTCATACTGTGCTCAGAGTTTCTGGTTTTGTAAATACTGCTCTTTGAAACTCTAGAGGACTGGGAAGTCTTGGGAAAGGATAGGTGCTCCCTTGACATCACCGGTATGTGCTGAAGCCCTTCCTCAGATAGTTAGAACGAGGTGCTGGCATCTGTAGGCGTGTACTCGTACCTCAAGGCTTCACCTGGACCCCTCACAGGACACAGAAACAGCTTCCAAGAAGGTCCTGAAGATAACTGGCTTAATGCCCCCACCTCATCTGGAGGAGCTGGAGTTTCCAGACAGCTGCAGGAGGTAGCAGACCCTAGAGGGAAGGACCAATCATTTCTGAAGAAAAGCAAGATGATTTCACTATCCCTAGTACCCTCCCTGCACCATGGCAGGTTCTGTCCTCACAAAGACCCTCCCTGCTACACCCAGATAACCACGTGTCTGAGCCCCTGGCTAGCCCCAGATGACAGCTCTGTACTGAAGCTGAATTTGGCCTTAGAAGGATACATCTGTACTCCCAGCAAGTTCTCACATCTCCTGTCTTTGAGATCCAAACCTGTTGGGCATCAAGCATGGGATGAATGGCCGAGGAGGTGGGCCTGCCCAGGCCCAGTGCTCCCAAAGGTTGTATCTGCCTTGGAGTTCTACTGCAGTCAGGAGCCTGGGCCCTTCTCTTCCTCCAGAGAGCTGGACTCATCACTGACCTCACTCTGTCTCTCATTCCAAGGAGAAGCAACAACACATCCCCTTGGCTTTTGTAATGGCTAAAGAAGAACTGGAACCATTTCCGCTTTACAGTATTCCCAGGTTTGCTGCTTGTGGAAGCATCTGATCTCATTTCCATTGACTCACCTACGTGGCTTACTCGATAATAAAATTAAGGAGGTAAGTGTGTTGACTAACTCTGTGATAACACTGTGGGCTCACAGGTGACAAAAGCTCAGGACTGGGCCTGGGGCAGGTCTGCGAAGAGTGTGCACCATAAAGGTGGCAGGAAGCCATGCAGAAGCGATCAATGCAATGAAGTCGCAGGACAGCGGGATGGGTGTTCCACCCAACTCAGCTTAACCCTAGCTGGGCTTAGCCCTTGTTGGACTTGCATCTGGCTCTACTCTGACTAGCCCTCTCACTCTCTTTTCAGCTCTGCTCGGCTCTAGCTCAACACAGTTAGTCTCTTGCATGGAGGAGCTTACCTTAGGCTCAGCCTGGACTCCGAGAGAATCTATGCCACCTCCTAGCTTAGAGCTAGGACTCTTAACTGGAACTAAAGTTGTTCATTTGAGTCTCTGTTGTCCACATTCCTAAAATGAAAGAACAAAGACCCATCTCCCCCTGAAGCCATAGTTCTCTCTGAAAGGGGCCCAAAGATGTGGCCTCTGGGTAAGCAGAGAGCCAGGTAAGGGGAAAGAGTTCTCATTACCAGTGAGTCAACACAGGTGTGCATTAATCGCTGCCAGGCAGGTGATGGTTTGTTTTCTTTTCCCTTCACAATCATCCTTTTTATTCACTTCAGCTCAGATCTAAGCCCTCATCCCTGTGTGGATCAAGGAGGAAATGTCACCTGGCACTTGTTAGGTATTAAGTTTCCTTATCAATAACCGCCTGCCTGCCCAGTTTATCCTGGCCTCAGGCACCTGCAAGGCCATAAAAGACTGTTAGAAAGAGCTACCAGCCCGGAGCCCTTCAGGAGAAGACTGTTACTGAGGGCCAGGCACATGCTCCTGTTTGCTGCACACCACATCAAAGCAAGCTGCTCCTAAGCAGCCAAACACAGCCATAAAGCCCATGAAAGGCCTTGTCAGCTCTGTTCAGGCTGCTCCGTGTCACTAAAGAAGACACACTAGGAGACGCTTGTCCGTGGAAAAGAAGATGAACATTAACTTAGGTTGGAGGTTGTGGGGAAGGAAGAATCCAAAAGAGGCCTCACTCTGGAGACAGACCCAAGGGGTAATTCAATGATGAGACATGGACCTTTAGGGAGAGTGACTGGGTCTTTGAGCTACATCTAGATTAGACATTGTCACCATGAGCACCATCTTGGGCCAGTATCTGGCCACAGGTGATACTATGACAGCCACAAGTCAGGCTCTACTCCTGGTGGTTTGTAACGATGATGTAAGCACACACATACATATGTATGTGTGCATCCTTGTGTGAAGGGTGCATGTGTGTGTGCATATGGATCTGTATGCATTTTTGTGTGTTCCTATATTCAGGGATATCTTTAAGTGTACATGCCAGTGTTTTCGTGGCAACCCAAAGGCATTATGCCTGACTTAGTCATTGGTTCTGGAGTCTTCCCACCTTTTTTGCAGCTCATGTCCTCACAGCACTGACCACTGACTGAGAACACTTTCAAAGGGATCTGTCTGACCCCACACCCTTTCCAGGGCAACACTGATTTTAGACAGATAGACATTTACTCTTTTCAGACAGCCATTCTTTTTTTTTTTTCCTTTTTTAAAAAAATTATTTATTTTTATATCAATCACAGGTTAGGTACTTTGCATCCCAGGCGTAGCCTCCTCCCTCATTCCCTCCCACCCCCTCCCTCATCTCCCTCCTCCCCGCCCCCTCCAAGTCCACCAACAGGGGAGGA